>CM050164.1:49065359-49530359 GCA_027410445.1 Discoglossus pictus | reverse complement strand
CACTTTAAAATAACCCTTGCGCTACATTAACTAATGCTGTGTATCTATATAGCCCCCTGCCTGCACCCTGTGTGATCAAATTACAATAGTTATACACTGTGTACACTAACCTTAGAGTCTTCTCTCTCTTCAATGAGTCCTGGCCTGGCCCCCTGACCGTTAATGCATGCCGCCCACCATCACAGTGACGATATGCATGGGCGGTCATAAATGTATCAATTAATAACTGACAGTCTTCCATCATTGACCAATCAATGATGGAAGGCTGTCCAGTTACTAAGTGATCAATCTAAACCCACCCAGACCGTTAGCCCTGAGCGCCCGCCAGCAAATAGGGCCTCGAGTTATCATTTTGATTGACTGATACAGTCAATAAAACCACCAGTTCTCTGTCCCTTCCCCCTTTCTGTTTCCTGACCCTGGTCACGCTGAGACTGAGAGACCTCCCTGGCTGAATCTGCTCTGCCTGCCTAACACAGTAAGTCTACCTGCCTGGCACCTGCCCTGCCCCTGCCCCTGGCCAAACCAAAACCCCTAGTAGCCCCTAATAAAAGTTAGGGGTGACCAGTTACCCCCAGTCCCCCACTATGCCTGCCTGGCCTGCCAGTGCCACCTACCAAGCCACCCACCAACTACCACCGACGACCCCAGCCATCACCCCCATGTGGCCTGTGCCACCCCCGATCATGCCTGCCCTATGCTAGCCTAGCTATGCCATCATGCCACCGCCGGATTACCCCGATCACGGGATCGGGGTAGTCGGGTGGTGAGCGGGGTGGCACAGGCCCACATGGGGGTGATCGGATCACCCCCTTGATGAGGCCTGTGCCACCCCTGATGACCTCCATGTTGCCACCCTATGCCACCCCCGAGGCCCAAACACAACCACCCCGATGCGGCCTATGCTACCCAGGGTATTCGGGCAGTGAGCGGGGTTGACCAGGCCACATGGGGGTGGATGTTCACCCCCATGAGGCCTGTGCCACCCCTGATCGTGGCCTACGCGGTCCGATGGGCGACCGATGGACGCCTGAGCGTGACCGACCCCACCCTGGATGAACCAACTACCTACCCCCCCCCCCCCCTATTTTTATTCCATTTTTAGAAGTAACAGGCATGTATATGTGCCTGTCACTTCTAAAGATAAAATAAAAATAAGGGAAGGGAAAAAAAAAAATACAGTAAAAACATTATTATTACAATTAAACAGTAAGCAAACACATTGTTAGTACAGTTAGTAACACAACACATTTTATACAAAAATAAACAGCTTTAAACAAACATTAATAAAAAATAAAATAAACAACAGCACATACTTACCTGTAAAATTGACCCCTCCAGCGTTGGCCTTCTGTCCTCTGGATATAGTCATGAAAAATAAATAATCCAATGTTGATTGAAGCCAATGGTCAAATAAAATAATCCAATGTTGATTGAAGCCAATGGTCAAAATAAAATAATCCAATGTTGATTGAAGCCAATGGTCAAAATAAAATAATCCAATGTTGATTGAAGCCAATGGTCAAAATAATCCAATGTTGATTGAAGCCAATGGTCAAATAATCCAATCTTGATTGAAGCCATTGTCCATCCATCCATTCTGGCCCATTGAAAGAGGCCTCCACAAAAAAAAAACCGACGCTCTAAAAAAAAAAAAAACAACACACTAAAAGAGCTCCTCCTACAAGGAGCCCCTCCCGCGATTAATTGTTTTTTTCCCACGGTCTGCTATATATACTAATTTTTGAAGGACTCTGATTGGCTGAAATTTTTGATTGACATCGATTTCAACCAATGAGAGTCTTTAAAAAATTAGCAAATCAGCAAGCAGGTATGGAAGCCTGTAAGGGTAAAAAAGGTTAGTGTGAACTTGTTTGACCCTGTATGTATTATACATATTACAGGGCTATTTTATGTGATATACATGTTACAGGATAATATCCTGTAACATGTATAGCCAAAAAATAGCACTGTAATATGTATAACAAATAAAGTGTAATAGAAATGCATGAACAATATAATATAACAAGTAATAAAGAACATCAATTAATCAAATAATAAATATCAATTAATATATATTGTTGTATGTATATGTTTATGTATATTTATGTGTATTTTTTATGCGTATATATATATATATATATTTGGATATATATATATATATATATATATATATATATATATATATATAAAAATTAATATCAATATATCACAATAAATAATATATTTTTTTATTTATTGTGATATATTGATATCAATTTTTATATATATATATATATATATATTTATTTATTGTGATATATTGATATAAATTTTCATATATATCTATCAATATATATATATATATATCTAAAAATTGATATCAATATATCACAATAAATAAATAAATATATATATATATATATTTATTTATTGTGATATATTGATATCAATTTTTATATATATATATATATATATATATATATATATTTATTTATTGTGATATATTGATATCAATTTTTATATATATATATATATCTATCAATATATATATATATATATATATATATATATATATATATATATATATTTATATATTATTATTATTTTTTTTTTTTTTGGGCCTATATGTTATTTAAGGTTTTTAAGGTGCGGTTGGGGCCTATATGGTCCCAATTTGTTACTTAGGGTTTTTAAGGTGCGGTTGGGGCCTATATGGTCAAAATTGGTTATTTAAGGTTTTTAAGGTGCGGTTGGGGCCTATATGGTCCCAATTTGTTACTTAAGGTTTTTAAGGTGCGGTTGGGGCCTATATGGTCCCAATTTGTTATTTAAGGTTTTTAAGGTGCGGTTGGCGCCTATATGGTCCCAATTTGTTACTTAGGGTTTTTAAGGTGCGGTTGGGGCCTATATGGTCAAAATTGGTTATTTAAGGTTTTTAAGGTGCGGTTGGGGCCTATATGGTCAAAATTGGTTATTTAAGGTTTTTAAGGTTCGGTTTGGGCCTATATGGTCCCAATTTGTTACTTAGGGTTTTTAAGGTGCGGTTGGGGCCTATATGGTCCCAATTTGTTATTTAAGGTTTTTAAGGTGCGGTTGGGGCCTATATGGTCCCAATTTGTTATTTAAGGTTTTTAAGGTGCGGTTGGGGCCTATATGGTCAAAATTGGTTATTTAAGGTTTTTAAGGTGCGGTTGGGGCCTATATGGTCCCAATTTGTTATTTAAGGTTTTTAAGGTGCGGTTGGGGCCTATATGGTCAAAATTGGTTATTTAAGGTTTTTAAGGTGCGGTTAGGGCCTATATGGTCAAAATTGGTTATTTAAGGTTTTAAACGTTACGGTTTGGGTCTTAAACGTTCTAATGTTTTGTTTTTTGTTTTCTATAACTTCCCATGTGCAAACTATCTGTGGAATCAGATTTGTTTGGACTCGTTGGTTGACTTACTGGACGTGAATACCCCGAGAAGGAGAGTCAACTGTTGGTGAGTATCATTGCCTTTAATTTTCTGTCCATGTGTATAGGTGCAAATTTGATGTTGATGTAGTCTTGTCACATGAGGGTTTGCAATCTGTAATGTATACCAATGAAATCAACACACTGTTATTTTAAAGTAATTTTGTGACATAATATAAATTAATATACCGTGATCTCTTTCTTTTATTGGTATCAATATCAGAAATGAATACTATTGACTCTCTACTTGTGAAGCCTTTCGGCACCCTAACCTATGAGGAGAAGGTGGAAGTAAAACGGTTAGGAGCTGACCAACCAGAGATAAATCTGCAGCAAATCGCAAGAGATAGAGGGAAGCAATATGTCCGTAATTTCCATACTGAATGGTACAAGAAGAACGACTGGCTTTCTGGAAGCGTTTCTAGGAAGTCCTTATATTGTTTCCCATGCATCCTATTTGGTGGTGACGCTGCTTGGACCAAAACTGGAGTGACTGACGTCAAACATCTAGCTGACAAATTGGCAAAACACAAAAGTTCTAAAGCTCACTTGGATAACAGGATCAAGTTTGAGATGCTTGGACAGGCGAACATTGCTGTTCAACTGGACCAAGGATACCAAGTCAGCATTCAAAAACACAACGAAGAAGTGGCTAAGAACCGGTACATCCTTTCGAAGATAATTGATTGTGTTCGCTTTTGTGGCGCTTTTGAACTGGCATTAAGAGGACATGACGAGAGTGAAACATCGCTAAATCCAGGAGTGTTTAGAGGCCTGGTGGATTTGGTTGGCAGTATCGATAGTGCAATGGAACAGCATTTGAAGACTGCAACTGTGTTTAAGGGCACTTCCAAAACCGTGCAGAATGAGCTACTGGACTGCATGCATGAAGTTATAAAGGAAGTGATTCACCAAGAGCTTAAGGAAGCCCAGTTTGTGGCAATCCAAGCGGATGAAACAACCGATATTTCCGCTAGGACACAGTGCGTTGTAGTCTATCGTTACATTGACAAGAAGCATCAAGTGGTGGAAAGATTTGATGGCTTCACGGAAATGAAATCAATGGATGCAGACTCGATTGCTGCTGTTGTGCTGGAAACACTGAATACTGTTCTCCCAGAGCCAGAAGACAAGAAGAAACTCATAGCTCAAAGCTACGATGGTGCCAGTGTGATGCGTGGAGATCAAGGAGGAGTTAAAAAAAAAAAAAAAAGACGTGTACCCGAACACACACTACGTCCATTGCTATGCTCACCAACTGAACCTAATAATGGAGAAAGCAGTTTCAAGGATTGGAAGAGTTCGAGTTTTTTTTTCCAACATAGGCGGCATACCATCTTTTTTTTCACGCTCTCCAAAAAGGACTGGAGTTCTGGATGAGGTAGTTGGTAGAAGACTTCCAAGAGGTGCACCAACACGATGGAACTTCAACGTTAGGACCGTGAACGTGATCTACGAGAACAGAGATGCGCTACTTGAGTGTTTCCAGACAATTGAAGCATGTCTAAACTTTGATCCAACATCTATACGGGAAGCCGCAGGTTTCATTGGAATGCTGGAAGACAGGGAGTTCCTTTACTTCCTTAAATTATTTCATTTAATAATGCCACATGTTGACATCCTCTATAGTCAGCTTCAGAAGCGAGACACGGATACTGTTTATATCAAAAAAGTCACAGAAGACTTTGTCGCCAGCATCCAGAAAATCCGTAATTCTGTGGAAGAGATAGAAGCAAGTTTGCCGAGCGATCTAACAGTCAACAGACGGAGTGCGGAGATCTCAACCTTGAGACAACTTTCAAGAGAGGTATGTGACATAGTGGTGGTTCATGCAAAAGAACGTTTTTCATTTTCAAATCACCTAGTCAGTGCCAAACTTGTTCAAAGTGACTTGTATAAAACCCATGACACTTGCTTTCCAACCCAAGCTCTGGAAGACACCGTGCAAGCATATCCAATACTGAAGAAGGAACAATTACGCACTGAGCTGTCACTTCTTTATGGGAAGACAGAGTTTCATACTTGTACAAGTGCTGTTGCTCTGCACAAACTTTTCCATCAATTTAATCTGCAGAATGATTTCACAGAGACAGTAAAATTATTAAGAATCCTGATTACAACACCAATGACTACTGCAGAATCAGAAAGATGCTTCTCAACATTGAAGAGGATAAAAACCTTTTTAAGAAGCACCATGTCCCTGGAGCGGTTGAATGCATTGGCGATGCTCTCAATGGAAAAGCAACTGATTTCCGAGATCCCAGACTTCAATGAAAAAACCATTGAGAAGTTTTCTTCTTTGAAAGATCGCCGTGCAAAATTAAAATACAAGTGATTGAAGCAAAGAAGAATGCATACCCCCAAGGTGTGCAAAGATAAACTGCGTTAAGCAGCACCACCTCACACTACCAAACATAACTAGTGGTAAGTAAAGTATGAACGGTGTGTGGGTGTGCATATGGAAGGAGCTATGAAAGGTGTGTGCATGGTCAGTAACAATTGTTGAAGCCTTGGCGTGGTTTGAAGGAATTGGAGGCACTTCCAAGGGTAGCTGTCACTTGTGTACAGGAAGCAAGAATTCCATGTCTGTACAAGTGCTGTTGCTCTGCAGCAACTTTAGCATCAATTTAATCTACATAATTTAACAGAGTGAGTGAAGCTATAAGGAATCCTGCTTACAACAACGAAGACTACTAAAGAACCAGAAAGATGCTTCTCCACATTGAAGAGGATCAAAAAAGTAATTAAAAAGCACCATGGTCCTGTAGCGGTTAAATGCATTGGTTTGAAGGAATTGGAGGCACCTTCAAGGGTACGTAAAGTTCTCAGAAATGGCACCACCTCACTACCAAAAATAACTAGTGGTAAGTAAAGTATGAATGGTGTGTGGGTGTGCATATTGAAGGAGCTATGAAAGGTGTGTGAATGGTCAGTAACAATTGTTGAAGCCTTGGCGTGGCGTTACTGCTCATATGGTTATCCATATGCTAATTCAACGTGTTTGTTTGACATTGATTATTGTGTTGTCTAAACAGAAGTGAAATGTTGTTGTTTTCTTGAATCCCAAGATCCACTGGTTTGGGCCTATGCAGTGCTGATTGGTCTTCTAAGGTATGTTTGAGGCCTATATGGTCCCACTTGGTCTTCTAAGGTATGTTTGGGGCCTATGGTCACACTTGGTCTTCTAAGGTATGTTTGAAGCCTATATGGTCACACGTGGTCTTCTAAGGTATGTTTGAGGCCTATATGGTCCCACTTGGTCTTCTAAGGTATGTTTGGGGCCTATGGTCACACTTGGTCTTCTAAGGTATGTTTGGGGCCTATGGTCACACTTGGTCTTCTAAGGTATGTTTGAGGCTTATATAGTCACACTTGGTCTTCTAAGGTATGTTTGGGGCTTATATAGTCACACTTGGTCTTCTAAGGTATGTTTGGGGCTTATATAGTCACACTTGGTCTTCTAAGGTATGTTTGGGGCTTATATAGTCACACTTGGACTTCTAAGGTATGTTTGGGGCCTATATAGTCACACTTGGTCTTCTAAGGTATGTTTGGGGCCTATATAGTCACACTTGGTCTTCTAAGGTATGTTTGGGGCCTATATAGTTCCACTTGGTCTTCTAATGTATGTTTGGGGCCTATATAGTCACACTTGGTCTTCTAAGGTATGTTTGGGGCCTATATGGTTCCACTTGGTCGTTTAATGTTTTTTAAGTATGGTTTTGTTCTTGAATGGTATGATTGATTTGCTTGTTTTCTTTCAACCCCAGGTGCAAACCCTATGTGGCTGCAGATTTGTTTCTACTCATGGGTCAACTTAATGAACGTGAATACCCTGAGAAGAAGAGCCGACTAATGGTAGGTGTCACTCCTTTAATTTTTCTGTTAATACGTATAGGTGCAATTAGGATATTGCTGTAGTCTTGTCACATGAGTTTTTTCAATCTATATTGTATACCAATGAATTTAACACATTGTTACTTTACTTCTTGACATTTCTGCATTGCAGATCATGTATTTCAATGGAGTTTACAAGCATAAGGTCATTGGGCGGGGCTTATAAAGGTCACTATGACGTCAGGGGGAGGAGTTATAAAAATGGGTGTGGTTTGAAAAAGGGGGAGTGGCTATGTTTTGCCCTGTCGCCCCTCCAACTTGAAAAGTCACCAGCCGCCACTGATTTGGAAGCACCAGGAAGAGAGAGAATATCATAGAGAATGAAAGAAAAGAGAAGACAGTTCTGTTGGTGTAAGGCCATGGCCGGATTACCCATTAGTCCAACTAGGCAGCCGCCTAGGGGCACACACCTGTGAGGGGAACCACTTAAAAAATAAAAAAAAAGGTTCCTATCTTAAAAAAATTTAATGCTGCAGTTTATAGACTAGCTACTATGGGGTAACCACCTAGAACAAGAGAGTTTCAATAGAAAATGAACTTCAAGCACAGAAAAGTCAAAAAGGGGTTCGTGCCTACCTTGGGTACTCACTCGCAGGGGCTCCTCCACTTCCCTGCCTAGGGGCTCCAAAAAGGTAGAACACTACACTGTGTAAGGAAGGAATTGAGATTACCGGGGTAGAAGATGTAATAAGTTGAGAAGATGTTTTGATTAGCTGCAGTTTCATACTAGAGAATGGACATCAACAATGCGCTCAGCCTATAACAGACTTAGATTTAACCTGTGATTAATTTGTGATTTTGTTTTTGTATCTTGATTAATCGGATTGAAAAAATATTCAACACCCACCCCTACTCTATATAGACTTCAGTTCCTTTTCCAGTGCATTTCCTTTGTCAATATACATTTTTTGTTCCTGTTGTACCTTGTCATTATTGAAGAACCAAAATAACTTCTAATCCTTGATTTCTTACCCTGAAACTTCAGCATGCACAAACATACACAGTTTTGCTTTATACTTATTTCTGTTATCCTTTTGTCACCTCTGTAGTTTGAATTCATTTTTGAAGAAAATATGTTGTTCATTCATATTCATGCTGCTGATGAACAATGAATATTGTTCAAAATCAAGCATGGTACTAAGAACATAACTAATGAAGTGTGCGGCACAAATGGGGCCCAAATGGCTGGTGATTAAAATCAACAGATGCATCAGTTCTAACAAAAAAGTAAAACTGTTCTTGAAACTTATTTAAAGGGAAACTCATCAATCAAGTGTTCAGGACTTCTGAGTAAATCATAGACATTTGTAATAAAATAAACATTATCAGACACTCGAATAATTTATGAAACATTATCAAACAGCGAGTTTAATCTCATGTAATTTAAAGTGGCAACAGTGATACAGCACACCAGCTGTGCATTGCCATCATTTATGACAGTCTTCCCAAGGCTCAGTCATATTATTCCCAGTACAAACAATATTTATTACATTTATCAGAAAAAGACAATCAAGTTATTTTAACTGGGGAGGAATTTACAGATCATCAGCGCCAATTAACCAATCAAACCACTCACTTAAAAAAAAAAAACAATACATATACATAAAGAACACATTCTTAATTTCTTTGAAACCCAGAAATCCTCATTCCTCAGCCTTTTATCAGTCACTTTGAACAAAACCAAGCTATGTAGGGGCTCAAAATAAATCAACTGGAGCTGCAAAGTTAGATTCGTGACCCATCACAGTTCTATTTTTACATTTTGACTAACTATGGCATTATTATTATTATTATTATTATTATTATTATCTTTATTTATATCGCGCCAACATATTCCGTAGAGCTTTACAGGGGTTGAGTACATGGCAAAAAACAAACTTAACACCTTATAAAGAATGGAGGGCCCTGTTTTTGAGCTTAGAATCAAATGTACATAGTGCTCTTTTCCAAGGCACAGACACAAGATTGAAAACTCACAAACTTACAATCTAAGTGTTTAGGCGTGATACAAGAGGGCGACAAATGCAAGATGGCAGCGTGAAAGCAATTTGTTTAGTCAAGTGGAGGTGTCTGTGTGTTGTACTGTAGATTGTGGTGTTAAGCTGTCGAGTGTGCATTTGTACGTGTTAAGGCTGAAGGTGATAAGATTTTTTAAACAGGTGTGTTTTTAGTAACTTTTTAAAGGTTTTGAGGCAGGAAGATAATATAATGGAGCGAGGCAAGGAGTTCCAAATAGTAGGGGCAGCATGAGAAAAGTCTTGAAGGCGGGAGTGAGAGGAGGTGATGAGAGAGGAGGAAAGAAGAAGGTCGCTAGCAGAACGAAGGGGGCGGTTGGGAGAGTATTTTGAAACCAGAGCAGAGATATAAGGGGGTGCGGTGTTGTTGAGGGCTTTATATGTTACGGTCAGGATTTTAAATTTGATTCAGGAAGCTATGGGAAGCCAGTGGAGTGATTGACATAGAGGAGCTGCAGACACTGAGCGTTTGGTATGGAAGATGAGTGTAGCGGCATTAGATTTCACTTTTGACAATTCATTGTGAACTGGAATATATAGGCTCCCATTTAATTCCAAGCCTGTAGTTACCCTCATGTAGCCCGTATGTCTATGGGTTCGAAATTTGCTACAGTTACAGATTTATTTAATTGCTCAAGCCCGTACAGGCTCACAGCCCCAACACGCAAACCATGAACCCGTACTTAGCATTTCAGGGCATGATCATGATCAATTAAGCAAGCCCGTAAGTTAGACAGAGCCAATAGTAAATGAGTTCGTCATCATGACGTCAATAAAACATGGAGTTTATACTACAATTTATTAATGTTTAGAAGTCCAATGTGCAATCGTCTCTTAATCCAGAAACGGAAAAATCAGTTTTCATGATATGTATTAACCCATTAAATCCAAAATATTTTTTATTGCAGATTTGCGAGCTGGAGACTGTTGTGCAATTAATTCTAATGGAGATAGGACGGAGTTACAGAGTTTTTGACACCCGCATTGTTTTTGAGCCTATAACTCACAAATGGATTTCGAGTAGCAAAATGTAGTCTCAGTAACTTTTGCAGGCTCCATTACGGGCTTCTGTAACTACAATTTGGCCAATTGAATAGAGGCCTTAGGTTTGTAGTTCACAGTACTAGAACAATTGGAATCAGTTGGAATCTGTATTTCTTTAACTTACCTTTACTGTAAGGTTATCAGACCTACTCTTTGTTGTGGGTGCCAATGAAAAATACATACTGAAAGACAGCATGAGTTTGGTGAAAACATTCAGTTCTAAAATAACCTTGTAGCATGCATTTTTTGTAAACTTCTCGCCTTAAAGGGGAGGTATGGTCAACCTACATTGAAGTGTCAGTTGGCCTCCCATTGTTGTCCATGCCTGTAAACTCTTGTCAAAAGACGTTGTGTTCTCATAATCATAATTGCTGGTCTTACTCATTTTTGTAATTAAGAATGATCATTTATCACTATTCTATAGAGGCCATTGACACTAAAAACCATGCAAGAAGTTAAATCCAACGCTAGTAGCAGAAAGCTAGTAGTAGACACAGGAGATACCCTGCCTAGACCGTGCCCAAGAAAGTAATAGTTACATTGGCAAATATTTATATTTAGAAAGAAGCAAGCAATGCAGGAGTCAGAATGAGGCAAATATGTGATTGACCAAGGTATTCATTTACCTAAAAATCATAAAAAAAGCCAAGCCCCCTATTCATTTACCTGTGTACATTGTTACTATTAGAAAGCAGTAGTACATAAAAAGAATAATAGATACGTGGCACCTTCCAGTAGAAGTTGTACAGTCAACAGAGTTAAGTAATTTAATGATGCCCGAAATAAGCAAAAGTCTTTCATGATGAAATAAGACTGATGAAATAAGAACCATTCACAGCTAAAACCAACCTTTTAGGTAGATGGAATGGGCAGATCAGATGGTCCTTTTTGGTTCTCATCTACCATCAAATATATGTTTCTTTGTTTAAATCAGCTGAGGGCTGTAAGGTTATGTCTGAGGAGGTTCTCCAGCACCTTGTTCAGCCATGGTCAGGGTGCATAGGCTAAAGTGGCCTGCAAAAGAGGTGGTATACATTATTTTTATCAATTATTTTCTTTATAATTTATTTGCTATGAAACTCAAGAATGCTAGGGGTTTGTCAAATATGTTAATTTTTATGTACATTTTAAATTGTGGGTATTGTTCTACAGTATAGTGGATACGATATTGCAGTATACGGTGATACATTTTTATTGAGAGAGACAAGCTTTTGATGATGCGTTTCTCTTTCTCAAGACAAAAGCAATACTGATTAGACGCAGTGAAGGCGACATCCTAATGGGAAGGGGTGTGCAAGGTCTCTGGCTGCTACTGAGGTCAGAGAGATGAAAGAAATCTATAAAATGTACATCATATAAATGTAACCATGAACAAACGCACAAAGAACTCAATGTACTAATTGGATTAAAAGGAAACCACAAAATATGGGAAACAAACAAATAATCACAGGAAGCATGGATAATGTGCAAGAAAACCCAAATCTATATTAAATCCTGTATCTTTGGTATTGAATAACTTGACCATCTTCATTTCAAATGTTTTCCTCTCCCATCTACATTATTTGAAATATTTATCCTTTGCAAATCTTTCATTAAAACCCAAAAATGGCTATTTTATCACTTACTCATTTCATCTGCAAAAGGTATTGATTTTTTTTTTATTGCTAATTTACATATTAAATTCTTATACATTTTAAATTCCTTTTCAATTATCTTTTCAATGTAAACTCAGTGTACAGCATTATTATTTTAATGCTAATATTACACATTACTGCCCTCTGGTGTGCAATTTAGCAACTAGAGTCTGTGCTTATTACATCTAAACACTTTCTTGATTAATATTCGAAAATCTATAATACTTGTTAACTTTAAGTTTTTTTTATTGTATTTTGACAATTTTATATATAAATGTGTTAAAATAACTGCAACGTTTAGTATCTTGAAAGGCTATTTATTTTTATTTTATTTTGTCTTTTGCAGGTATTTTTATGCATTAACATATACTACTAAGGGTATAGTTTTTAATGCAAAATATTTTGTTTTATACAAAATGTCTTAACTAGGCTTAATTAATTTATTTGATTCTCCTCAATGTTATTTTCATATATAATTTCCAGCTTTCCTGGTAATGAGAGGCCAAAACTGGAAATGCATGATTACGTTTAATTTTGATATTTTTTGTGTCCCCTGTCCATACAGTATAATCTGGTGGGGATTTGTCCCCCATCCCTCCCAGTTCCTACGCCCCTGTACAGAGTAATAATTTTTCAGCTTCATCCACTCTTCTTCAGTTCTCTCACGTAGGCTGCCATCTTGCTCACCACCTTGAAATACTCTGAGCTACGTACTCTCTCACAGGAGAGTGGGATAGCACCACCAGTGTCATGTTGTTAGACAACAAGCAGAGTGAGATGCTGTATGTTTGAAGTTGCAACACTAAAATAACAGAATTTTTAATCGGAATCATTATATGTAATAAATTATAATAAAACATTCAGTGGGTACAGCACTGAGGTCCATGACTGAGTAGGGGCACTCTGCTATCTGCAACAGTGGGCCGGAGTAATGGGGCTCTTATTTATTAGAGAAGAGGGTGATATAGGGGAAAATCTGATCACCTACATAAATTTTTTGTCTGATTACTGACCACTACAGGCATCTAACTAGTATATAGAAGTTGGAAGGAGGCCCCAAATTATTTTACACCGGCGCCCTCCATTCACCAGCTCCGCCACATTGCTTGGTATAGAGTGTAAAAATGTCATGTTCTTCTGCAGCTTTTAACACACAGCATGTCACTGTCTGCATTTTGTCTAACAGAAATAAAGTTCTAGTGCGATCCCCTCCACTTCTGTTCTTAAAGCTACAGAATATGTTGGTGCGTTACAAGAAAACAATATTAATAATAATAATTAGCTTACAAAATTCAGTGTTGCAGGTCAAAGGTGTGTAAGATGGCAGCCTGCAGGAGAGAATAGAGGGAGGAATAGGAAGTTGCTTTTTCGTGTCATTCAGTTGATTCCGACTCTGAATGACCTAATGGACGTAACACACCAGAACATCTTTATGTCCATGATCATGCTGATCCATTTGGTATTAATG
This sequence comes from Discoglossus pictus, assembly GCA_027410445.1. Taxonomy (NCBI): domain Eukaryota; kingdom Metazoa; phylum Chordata; class Amphibia; order Anura; family Alytidae; genus Discoglossus; species Discoglossus pictus. Next base: position 49,516,867 of record CM050164.1, on the reverse strand, counting down.
GCAGAGATACTGGAATCGATTGCCAGTTCCTTCTCCACTGGGGCCACAGCATACAGCGACTGGTATTCCCATGTAGTCTCTCATCCAAAGTGCTGACCAGGTCCAGCCCTGCTCAGCTTCAGAGTGGTGTGATCTCTTAATTTCCTGACTTGGTTTAAAACCCAGGTCTCAGTGGTGAAAGCACGGTATCCTCACCACTGGACCACCAGGAAGTTACAGCAGCTAAAAAGTGTTAGTCTGTGGGTTTCTTAAAAGTAAGAGAGTGTAAATGTTATATGAAGATTACATTAAAGAGTATCAAATTAATTAATTTATCTTGTTTTCTTTAAATGAAGCTGTGAGCTATACCATGTTGGGTCACATAAGATAGGCAGGTCATAGCAGAGAGGTCAGACAAATCTCAGTCCACTGGAGAAGGAGCTGGCAACCCTGCTTTGCCAAGAAAACCTTATGGTAAGCATAATACATTGTGTCTGGCATGCTGCGGTCCATAGGGTCACGAGTTGGGCACGACTGAACTACTACACAACAACAACAAGATAATCTACACACAATGTTTTATTTCAGTTTCACTCAATTAAAATATAAATAATTATGAAAGGATAAGTTAGCTCGTATTAATAATTACGTGCTAATTGTGGAGCATTTAGCTCACTTGGTAACATTTCAAAAAGTCTAGTTGTTTGCAGATTTGAGTCCGCATCAGATGTGGAGGACATTTAGTCCATTAAATCTGTTTAGTGAACAAAAGTATGGTACACAATTAGTAATTTACTTCCAGTCTAAATATACAGCGGCGCTAGTAAATGTATAATATAGAGCAAAAATAAAAATTTGGAAATATCATAGATTTTAAAAGACGATATGTCAGACTGCAATTATCCAATAGTTATTTTTATATAAAAAACAACTTAATAATTCACTCAGTTCTCCAATTTTAGAGGAAAAATATTCCTTTAGGATCCTTATGTATCAAAGTCATATGTCTCTTCTTGAGGCTCTTTGTAAACAGTGATGTTTACAAAGAGCCTCATTCAATTGAGGCTTCGGGAGACCCAGGCTTTGGAAATGGAGGCCGCAACTTATTTTGCTATTCAATTGGCGTCTTTTTACGGGCTCCGATCGAGTTGTGGGCTCCGGGCTGCGATTCATTGCGGTGGTTCACATTGCAAGTTAATGCTCCTCGAAGCCATCTTTCACGGCCGCAAGTGTTCCGAACACCAAATCAAATAAGGAGTTCCAAGGAGGACTGGCAAAGGGGTTAAAGACATGCCCGGAGCACTTTAAAAGAACATAAAGTAAACTCTTGATTATCCAGCACTCAACCAATCGGGACTCTTAAGCAACCGGCACCTGCCTTTATTCCCTGTTTTCCTAAAATTCTCAATTATCTGGCATTATCCGGCACAACCGGCACATTTTTTATTCCAAATGGCTCAGTTTAGTTGCTAGTAGCTATTTAATAGATATTTGAAGCTTTTCAAGGGGTTTTAGGGTTGTTTACGCCTTTTTGTTTGCGACTCTCGTTTAACTGGAATCTTATCCAGCAATAGGCAACCCCGCAGGTGCCGGATAATCGAGAGTTTACTGTATACACACACTACTGTAGTTTTAGTAAAAGGGAAAATTATGTTAGGTCTTAGAATTAATAGCACAACATTCTCAAGCTTGCAAATCGGCAAATAAAAATGCTTTATTTCATGTTTAATTTCCATGTTATATCGATCCTGGCAATCAATGTGTTAATACATATAATGGAACTTGGATGTAATAGAATATCATATTTACAGCTTTATCAATATTGCAATATATCTGGAATGTGGGTCAGATCGTAATTCAAGCCCATTCCAACCTTCAATCCAATCCAACCTCCATTTTTCATTGAAGTAATGATGACGATCTGTGTTTCCATTGCCTGTTATCGTGGGGTTACGGCCTTGCTTTAAGGGATATCTAAGTTTCCTTGATTATGAATGCATCTGATGGAGGAGAATCAAAAGTGTATGAAAAAAATACCAAAATAAACACTTACCTTGAAGTTAGCAAAATCTATTGTAATTTCTGACAGTTTAAAATAAGGGCTAACACACCCTCCAATTTGTTTTGTAAAATCCAGTTAGAGAAAGATTTCAGACGTAGCACTATGTTAGTTGCTATGGTAACACCCCCCCCCTAGCCAGGAAGCAGGGATGAGTCATATACCAGCAGTGACAACACTGCTCTCCTATTGGCTGTGGTGCAAAACAGCATGGGATATGTAGGCAAAGGAGCCTTGGAAATGTAGTGTATCACTGACATGTGACAGGAAGCTGAAAGGAGGAAGCTGCAAGGAGATTGGCTGAGCAAGCAACAGCAGGTAAATAGTGGGTTAATATTGCTCCCTGTGTCCTGCATGCTGATTGGGTGGGGGGGGGGCACCAGGAAGTTGTGTAGACACCCCCTGGGGGTGTCAATATAATCATTTGAGGGATTTTTAGATATTAATAAAAATAAAATGTTTTATGAGATGTGCTGCATACACATAGGCTGATTTTTGCCTACAGAGTGCAGAAATGTATTAATCCAGCTCACTTAGATATCCCTTTAATTGATCATGTTCAATCTCGCAAATGCTACATACGATGGCATGGTTTCCGAATTTCTCTATCGGACCCTTACTTGCAGTCTCAAATTGAATATCACCAAGTTGCCAACGCTGCAGGCCCACAGGAGGCCTGCAGACATACAGCCTATATTCCATAACTTGCGCCTTGAAATTGAATGAGGCCCGTAGTCTCTTACTTGAGCAAAGACTTAAATCTCCTTGTAATCTCTTATACGATAATATCCACACCATTTTATATAGATGTATTCTCATTTGTTTCCACGATATGTGTGGTCTTGGTATGTGGTAGGTTGCTTCCTCCAGTGATACTTGGTCACTCAAGTATGTAGAACAGAAAAATAGGGAAGAGGGTGAGAAAGCGCACACCACATCCTAGTTCAGATCAGTTTTATTTTAAATAGTTGTACAAAAGAAATATGACAAGATAAAACAAATGATATCCATAAATGGATACCGACTACCTATGAGAGGTACCTAGAAGAAGTATCCCCGCTATATACGGAAAAGCAAGAAGTATTAGAGGACCTTCTGGTGATTCCTTATATCTGCGACCAAACCACCTCATTGCATGGGTTTGGCACATGTTAGTGTCCATTCCAGCTGTTTTATCTTGTCATATTTCTTTTGTACAACTATTTGCTCTTTCTCCCCCTTCCCTATTTTTCGGTTTCAAATTTTTTTAGTGCCTTGAGTATTTTTTGACAAGCAATACAGTTTTTATTCCATTATAGGAACATCCTCAAGAACAGACCAGAAACAAATATACAAATATACAGACAAATAGGAACAGATCACTATCCCCTGCAATTCCATGACGAGTCCCTCATTCATATTTAAAGGGACATGGAAAGGTTGTTGTATCAGAAAGAGAATATTTGATAACCTTATTCAGAAGTTTAACTGATCTTGGGGCTTGTCCTCTGCCAGCCAATGAGATCTATAGACTAAAAGCCTTATTAAATTGCCAATTGAATAGGGCTCTATATAAGCACATAGCATATTTTTTTACATAAGTTTTTAGTTAGTGAACTTCTATGCAAAAGCAAGGTTTTCACTAACTAAAACTTATGTTAAAAAAATATGCTATGTGCTTATATAGAGCCCTATTTAATTGGCAATTTAATAAGGCTGTATGCATGTTCTCTGAATCTTCTGTTAATTTCAATAAAGTTTAAACTGATTTGACTTAATATTGTTTAGTGCTACTGGGTGTAGTAATACAATATATAACAATAAAAAGCACCAGAATCCCTATTATAACGCACTCTAACTAAAATTGTATATCCAGGATTAGAACCGGCTTCATGAAAAAATAACTGTAAACTTTCTTGAAACTGTTAAAAAGATGATTATTACAAACTAGCGAATTGCCCGTCAAAAAATGACGGCAATGAAATTGTAAGGTAGCTAATGCTGTTTGGTGTATAATAATGAAATATGTAATACATTACTAAATGAATATACTGTACCTATTTTGAAGCATTGTGTTGAAGAGCTGGCAATCTGTGTTGATGTTGCTGCAGTAGTGGTGTGGAGCTGCTGTGTAAGCATGCTGAATGTGTGCACTGTGTGGTATGAATATCCGTAGGTGGTTTGTGGCATTTTGCGAGTTTCTTGTGGTGTTTTGCGAGTTTCTTGTGGTGTTTTGCGAGTTTCTTGTGGTGTTTTGCGAGTTTAGAGTGCTGTAGCCTCGTTTTCGTTTTGTTCGGCGGCCATTTTTTCTGTCGCTTAGATTTTTTTTTAGTCTCAAAACTCTTTTATTTCGAGTAAAATCGAGGTCTAAGTTGCATTTTTGAGGTCCTGGGTGCTCCCTCTTGGTGTAGGTAAGGTTTTTATGTATGTGCTGTGTGTATGTATTGTGTTTTAAATGTTTGTATGTCGGCGTGTTGCGTCCGATGTTTGCGAGGTCGTAATGTGTGGTAACGTGTTTCGTAGGTTGTTTAGCGAGTGTCGTAATTTGTGTGTCGTGTTTTTTGAGTAGCGACGTGAAGTTTGCGAGGGTTTGAGGCCCTTGCCCAGTGACCTCGCCAGCAACTGAGGCCCTCGCTTCGCGAGGGGCCTCAGTTGCTGGCATGGAGCACCTTCGGCGCTCCATGCCAGCAACTGAGGCCCTTGCCCAGTGACCTCGCCAGCAACTGAGGCCCTCGCTTTGCGAGGGGCCTCAGTTGCTGGCATGGAGCACCTTCGGCGCTCCATGCCAGCAACTGAGGCCCTTGCCCAGTGACCTCGCTTTGCGAGGGCCGCGGCTCGCTACGCGAGGGCCGCGGGCTCGCTATGCGAGCCCGCAAGCGTGAGCAACGACCAGTACGCTCACAACTATATATGTGATATATCATGAGATCCACCACTACAAAGTTTAAGCAAATTATACAGTATATTTGTATAATGTTGAAACGTTCTCGATTAACATATAAATGTTCATATTATGAGGGAACACTAAAAAGAGAGCATTATGCAGTAATAAGATGTTATATAGTAAAGTGCTTGTACTTAAAATAAAATGCAGCTTGCCCCCCAAAAAACAAAAAACAGAAAGGGTTAATGGATAATAACATATATTTTATTTTTGTTGACTGTTTTATTCACTTATTAAATAACACCAGAATATATTAATTTTTCTTGTCAGTGAAAAGTCCTCTATGATACTTAATAAAACATCATCTAGTCAGTTAGCCTTTACTCGCATGTTTATACAGTATTGTTATCTTTATCTTTTAACTAACTTTAACTAAGTTACTTAGTATATCACAACTTTTAACTATAACTAATTAACCATATTCACATACTTGTGGCAATAATTTTATATTATTTCCTTGAAGTCTCTCTATATGATTTCAAAGTATATGGGAACACTAGATGAGGCTTTTAATTATTCTTGAATACCGTATTGGTCCGAATATGAGCCGCACCTTTTTTCAGATTTTTGAGTTTGCGAGTTACGGGTGCGGCTTATATTCGCGACCGTAAAAAAAATCACTGCCAATTTGCGAGCTTGCAAGTTACATGTGCGGCTTCTATTCGCGAACGTGAAATATCTGCCCATTTGTGCGATTGCGAGTTAAGGGTGCCGGTTTGCGTGCTTGAGACTGTGGTATTGTAGCAATTGAATAGCCATTTCTGGTTTTATGAGTACTAAATAAGACTTGCAAAGGCTTTTTCAAACACTTATTAAAGCTACAACAGCTATTAAAAAGCATGAGAAGGCATGGAAACACATTAGAATTAATTGCACAACAGTCTCAAACCCACAAATATGCAATTAAATATATATTTTTAACTGTTATTTATGAGTAATATTGATCCCGGGACTCAAGGGGTATACATATCATGAAACCCACATGAACTAGAACAGATGATCTAATGCATTTTATAAATTGCTAGAGTACTTGATTGCGAGCCCGTTCTGCAAATATTACTTATTACTAATTAATTCTTAGCCTCCGATTAACTTTCATGTTTTAATGACGTCATGATGACGGTCTCATTTACTACTGTTTGAACATTAAATTACGGCCTTGCTTAAATATTGTCAGATCATATGATCACGCCCCCTGAAATCCGACTTAAAAAGGCAGCGTTTACAAGTTCAGCCTTGCAGTCGGAATTTGCGAACTGGAGTCAATAGAATACATCTAAATATTTATTTAAAAAAAACAAACACCCAAAGCCACATTTCTGCGTTTGAGGCATTTGCGGCTTCTAATAGAATAGGGCTCAAAATCGCTAGTTTGTTTGCCTATAATTGATTGCTTAGGCTCTATACAATTTCTAATGCTTGGTGGATTAAGTAAAGGCGGACATGTCTAAATTATTATTACATTGCAATATAAAGTACTGTATTGTGTGCTTCTTATGTGAATTTGGGGTCAAAAGAGTCTCCTCCACTGAACGTTATTAACAGTGTCAAAACTGTTATAAATTAATTCTACTGGTGATTTTCCCCCTTCTATTTTTGAATGGCTGCAAACCAACTTTGAAAAGAAAAAAAAATTACTACTGGGATGACACTGCAAGATGCATATTGTATAATAACATTATAATTTATTGTTGTGAACCTATGAACCGCAGCACGCCAGGTACATCTCTCAGTCACTGCCCTTCTGAGCTCCATCAAGTACATGTTCATTGCTTCATTGACCTCATCTATCTATCTCCGCCTCTGTCGTTCCCTTCTTCTTTTGCCTTCAATCTTTCCCAGCATTAGCCTTTTTCCAGGGAATCCTGCCGTTTCATGAAATGGCCAAAATATTTGCACTTCAGCCTTATGATCATACCTTCCAGTGAACAGTTTGTCTTGATTTATTGAAGTATTGATTTATTAGATTGTCTTGCAGTCCAAGGGACTCTAAGTAGTTTTCACCAACACCACAATTCAAAGGCGTCAATTCTACGGCGTGCAGACTTATTTATGATAGGCTTTAAAAATATACTTGCAGGTTATTACTGTTCTTTAATAAAATAACAATTTATAATTCTGAATTTAAAGCCTATGAAGAAACATTTTAAAGCAATAATCTATATAGAGATACATATAACATCAAGCAAACTGTGTATATCAAACACTAAAAGGTAGGGTGAAGTTTGATATTCCTACGGAAGTATGTATCCAGTGTGGACAATTGCTAAGTATTATATATCTCAAATACTAATCTTTTGAGCCTACTAAACTGTATACACATTGATATATCAACTGGTTGGAAGCCAAAACGAGATATTTAATAAGTAAAATAATATTACCATGCCTGGGTAGGTTGATCAGTATAGTAAATAAGTTTTGTATCATCAGGATGGAAACAACTACAAAAACGTAATTATACAAAACGCTTTAAAATATTTTAAAATTGCAGTAAAGTTGTTCTACATAGAAGCATTGAATATATCTTACCTCCTTACCCTTGAAAACTCTCATTCACTTTTATAATCCCATTTTGTATTCAGTGTCTCCACATGGGACAGTTTTACAGCACGTTTAATATATTTTATAAAAAGATTTGACTATTTTTTGCATGGTAATAAGTGAAAATTACAAAAAATGGTTTTGCTATGTGAATTTAATCTTCCATATCCCGTATTTTTTGGAAGCAACCAGCTGCTTAAACAAGGAGCTCCCAGAACGGATTAAAGCACAGACTGCCTTCCACAATTGATCAATTGTGGGCAAATCAATGTACATGGGCAACTAAGTTGTTTGCCGGTTTCATAGCTAGTACCCGAGCAACTAAGTTGTTTGCCGGTTTCATAGCTAGTACCCAGGCAACTAAGTTGTTTGCCGGTTTCATAGCTAGTACCCAGGCAACTAAGTTGTTTGCCGGTTTCATAGCTAGTACCCGAGCAACTAAGTTGTTTGCCGGTTTCATAGCTAGTACCCGAGCAACTAAGTTGTTTGCCAGTTTCATAGCTAGTACCCGAGCAACTAAGTTGTTTGCCGGTTTCATAGCTAGTACCCAGGCAACTAAGTTGTTTGCCGGTTTCATAGCTAGTACCCGGGCAACTAAGTTGTTTGCCGGTTTCATAGCTAGTACCCGGGCAACTAAGTTGTTTGCCGGTTTCATAGCTAGTACCCGAGCAACTAAGTTGTTTGCCGGTTTCATAGCAACCTAAGTCTTTAGCATTTGCATATGTGAGCTGCCGAGATTTAACAGGTACTTCATAGCTACTGCCTATTTGAAAAGAGCAACAAAGACCAAATATTGGACAGGAGCCGATTAAGACAACTGAGTTTTTAGGGTAGAGGGTGATCCACCACTTCCTCTACTTGGGTCCTCTCCAAATCCTAAGAATTGCTTAAAGGGAGATAGAACACAACTGTTTTTTTTCAAGCATTTAAAAGATCATGTTTCAAACATTACAAAACTTGTTCGTGCATGAGAAAATATTACGTAAAACTCATTTAAACTTTATTAAAACAAACCGGCAATGCAAAGATCATACTTTAGTCTATAAAACCCATTTGGCTTGCAAAAGGGCAAACTTCCAAGTGTAGTTAAACTTCTGAATATGTGTTTTTGACCTTTATTTAAAAAAAGTAAATAAACTATGACACATCAAATACACACTTTCTGATGCAACAAGAACAAAAAAGAATATTTCCATGTACCTTTAACTCTTGGGTGGAATACTGCATCTACCTTCTAAGATCTCGACTGTTCAGATGCACCTACATAGGGCTGATTTGGAGAGCACAACCGAACCTGAAAACGTTTATGCTATTCATAACCGATCAACTTCTTTTTGGAAAGAAGCAGTAAACACTCCTGTGTGCATTACTAACAGCCCCTACAGATTGCTCAGTATGGTGCTCAACACCCTAGACGGCATCTTGGGGCTCTGTAACCTACTTTGTGCATAGACCTCCGTCTTACACCCTTGATTTGCATACTCATTTGCATGAAGGCAAAGTGTCATATTGCAATAAAATACCTGGGGTGTCAATTAGGATATGATTCCTACTAAAATAAGGTTGCCCTTCACATTTAGTAATAATCACCTGTTAGTAAGGAATTTTAAATAGAGACTTTACAACACTGTACCAGTAATAATACAAACTAATCTATTGGTATGGGCTAATATTCCAGGAAAGAATAAAAGCTATGAATAAAATAATTCCCTTACAAGTAAGCTTTCAGGATGAAAATTAGATAAAAAAGTGAAATGCATTGTTTATGTGTTACCGCCACAAATTCTCTATATTATTTGAGTCTTTTCAGACTAAAAGAAAAATCACTGAAAGCCTAACTCTGTATTTTGTTGGTCCATTTTCATATCTATCTCCAATTTAGTTTACCCAGAAAAATAAAATAAACTGAACTTTAAATTACTGGACAAATAAGTTAAATAGAACATTTTCAATTTCTAGAAGTATTTTCAGTATTTATGTCAGTAACTGGAGAAACCAAGAACCTTATTATAATTTATTGCAGATTAACTTTGTAGTGAAAAGATTTTAAAAATAAAGATAACGTCTCTCCCAACTGTTCTTTTATCTCACTCTTTTTCTTTTTTCATTTTTACTTTTTTTGGTCCTTTATAAAAACTTAAAAGATAAAAGCAAAATATATCTTTATATGCAGATGTTTTCTGTTAAATAACAATTACTACTTTGCTTTTTTACACAATTTCACCCAGAAAGATCACCTCATGCTAATTTTTAGGATTAAGATACTCAAAGCAGCTGGGTGAGGAAAATATATAGGATTTTCACATTTTGCAACCACAAACTTATAATACTTAATATATATTTGGGGTTTCAGTCCTTTCCTTTCATAGTCACACTTTGGTCGGTGTGCACGTGCACGCGCACAATGCGGCTGCTAGAATACACAGTTAACATACATTAAGCATCATTGCATGATTTTTTAGTTACCAACACAACACAATGAATATAAGGTTCGCCGACAGAAGAGGCCCTGCCCACGCTGTACACAAGCGATGTCCTCTCTGTCGATTCAACGCTTTCGAGTTACGCCACGTCGGAGGATGGTTATAAACCGTGCCTTCCTTTCGACCAAATGTTAAGCTGAGAGTAACAGTATATTTCTACATTGGATCTAAACAGGATAGGTCTGGGGTTTCATACAATTTTGTTTTCCCATTTTATTGTAATTTTTTGTTATATTTAAATGTTAAAGCCTTTATGGCTCTGTTCTTTGCATTTTGTGACAGAATGAGACCAGGGATTTGAATGGGCCACAGATATTACAAAGCTCTTATTCCCCCAGTAGGACTGAAAGAGTTAGCTACTGCATCAGGTGATTGTCTCAGCTGTGGATAGCTCTTAAAGGCTGCTAGTTTAGTTTAGGAGGGGTGGAGTAAGTAAGTGGATAGTAAGTCTGTGTGGGACAGACCGTGTGAGGAATTGACTCTGCTTTGTTTTGAACCCTGGTCCCCAGGCTGCTATACCTCTTCCCTACCACTGCACCAGCCTGCCTTTTGTGAATTTCATTGAGATCTGATAAGCTTGACTCTGCTAGCAATAGTATCAGTACCTAAGTCTCTTCAGCTGTGTCTGGTCAGGTGTCTGGTTCTTGGCCTATATAAGGCACTTCCTGTCAAAGGTACCTTGCCAGATTATTGTGTGGTTCCTGATCACTTCAATAAAGCTTGTTCCTGTTTCACCTACAAATTGCTGAACTGGATTATTGCTGACCTTGGCTGCTGGTCTCCACAACCTTGTGATTCCTATATCATTACAGACAGACACAGACCCGTGTGGACCTGAGGAGCAGCTTGCAGCAGATTGAAAAGCTGGACTGCTCAAGGATACAGGACAGTGATTACGGACTAACTAGCGACTTGCCCGTCAAAAAATGACGGCAATAAAATTTGATGCCTCACAATGCTTTTTGCCACACATTGCGAGGTCCTCCTTCCCTCTAACCTGCCTGACTCGCGATGAGCACCTTTGGCGCCTATCGCAAGCCTCTCAATGAGAGCCTTCAGCGCTTATTGCGTGCCTCCCCCACCCACCTCTCCCACCCTCTACTTGACAGGAGGCGCTCATTGCAAGCCTTTCCCCCCTCTACCTCTCCCACCCTCTACTTCTCCCCCCTCTACTTAATTAGAGGCGATCTATGCGAGCCTCCCCCTCCCTTTACTCCTCCCTCCCCTGTGTTATTAGCATATGCCGGTCAGGACACAGCCGGAAGACATGCTGCAGGGGAGAGATGAGCATCGGCAGCTCCTCGCATCATAGTAAGAAGTAAGGAGAGAGGGGGTCTAGGAAAGTGATTGGAGAGGGGGGAAGTGAGGAGGAGATTATGGGGGAAGGAGGAGGATGATAAGGGGTGAAGGAGGAGGAGGAGAATAAGGGGGGAAGGAGGGAGAACAGCATCACTGGGGCAGACAAGCCCTGCAATGAGCGTCTATGGAGATCAGCCCTGGGCGGGCTAGGGGCTGGAAGAGAGAGAGGCCAGGCCTAGGGGCCTCGCGATGAGAGCCTGCGGCGCTTATTGCAGCTAAGTCCCATGGCCCTTTGGATGAGCGCCTGCGACGCTCATCCTCACCCCTGCAATGATCTCCTTCACGAGGCCCGCAACAGTTCGACAACTCGCAGTACGACAACTATATTAGTGATTATTGGACTGTTTATGTATTGTTGTTGCTCCATCAAGGTTTAGCTGGATGGAATCTCTGTTAATAAGGGATATATCTAACAGTGAAGTTAGTGCTCTGATGAGAGCTAGACCTGTTCATTTTTTGCTTTGTTTTGGTGTATATATTGTAGCACTGACAAATATATTGTATATAAAACTTTGGAAAAGCATTAATGCCTCCTATAGATTTATAGCAGAATCTTATAGCGTGTCACAATATGTATACATGTTTACATATATGTATATACATTCCATACACATGCAGATGTATTTATATACAAATACATATATCCTATTACTTTTTCTGATCTTGGGCATTTACCCCACACACTTCACATTTTTTCCTCTGGCTAATGATTTTATTTGTCATGCCGTGTCTCCTGTATTAATACTTTCTTAATTTTTGTTCTGTTTCTTTTTTTAACTCTCCATTTTAAGTTGAATCTCTTACAAGCTTGTCACTTCAAACTGAATGTTTGTCCAATAAATAGGTATTACCCTGTAGTGTAATGCTCTATTGATGCAATACTATTGATGCATTTAAAGTGGCATAGAACACAAATGTTTGTTTTTTTCAAGCATGTTTTAAAAACTATAAAAGTTGCAAGAAAAATATTAAGTACAACCTGTTTAAACTTCATTGAAATGAACAGAAAATGCAGAGAGTATACTTATGTATGTAGATCTCATAGGCTGGCAGAGGGCAAGCCCCCAGGAGCAGTTAAACTTCTTAATATGTTTTTTTGCTCTGAGGTCTTTAATGTAAAAAAGGAAACACACCACAGCACATTATCAAATACCCTTTTTCTGATGCAATAATAAATATTTTCATATACATTTAAAGAACCAGAGTATTTGAAGGAAAAAGACATGTGTTTTTCCAGTAGATACCAAACTAACAATATTAGCAGCTGTATAAGTCAGGGACATAAAGCATTTTGGGAAAATCTAAACGTGTAAAGTCTTTGTTTATGAGTACAGGAATCCATTTTGTGTTTGTTACATTACTTTCTCAGAGCTGTATCATGAGGGCGTTTGTTTTGGCTATCAGTGGAGAGAGAGAGGGGTTTGAGATTGAGATAGACACAACTCGCATTCTCTCTCACCGGCCCAGAAGCAGACTCCTTGCATCATTCACTTCAACAATAACACAGGGGTCGCCAACCTTTTAATTCTTAACGCCCACTTTTGATGGTAAAATTTCCTTACCACCCACCAGTGCCGCAGTAACTCAATGTCCCCATATCTCATTTCTGGTTACATAAATCATATGACCCTAAGTATGTATCACCCTGTACTTACTAGATAGTGATCTGGTCCTGACTGCTGTCCCTAGGCTCTTTCACCAGCTAAGCGTGGTGCTACGAGTCTCCTGCGTGTGACGTCACTGATGAGCAATGCCACCTAGTGATTACCCCGCCGCCCACCATGAAAGCTTAAAACACCCACTAGTGGGTGGTAGGGACCAGGTTGACTACATTTGCTCTAACACATACTCCTTCCAACAATTTATCAAGGTCCTATAGAGGCACCAAAATATATTTTTTTTATAATAAAGAACTAGATGTATGACGTAGATGTATGTTTTTCCTGCTTAATTATGCCCTTGTGCCGTGGCCCTTTAAATTTTTAACATTATTGTGCTGTAATACATTCTCAAATCTTCCACTAGAGGGCAGCAATACATTACAATTTCATTTCGATTAAAAATACTTAGAATGGCTGCAACACATATAATCCTCGCAGACAACCAGTAAACTCAGTATATCTGCAAAAAAAAAAACTGCCATTAAAGCATAGTACTGTGCAGCTATCAATTGAAAAACAAGCGACATAAAGATATGAAAGTGAATTGCACATTTTTACCATTGTTTCAGTGCATCTGTATAGATAAATATGATGATGTATAATTATAAATATAATATTAAGTCATTATGTTTGAATAAAACTAAAAATAGAAATGCATATAGCTCCTGTCAGGTCCTATCACTGAGCCAGGTTGTTTCTACCTTTTTGAAGTCTCTATGGGAAAATCAAGCGATCAAAACATCAGATGTAGTGAGGCAAATTACAGAAAATTCCATGTCCATTGAGCAGAAAAGAAAATGAAAAATATGATGTGCTTTCAGAGATCAATTTTTTTCAGTCCAAATAGGAATAAAATACTCAACCTGTCAAAAAAGCCCACTGAACAGCATTTTCTCTTAATGCATCATTTTGCTGAATTTGGGAGGATTTTATCTTTGTTAAAATAAATCTGCCATTGCTGTGCATAAAGCTCTGGAATTAGTGCGGGGAGGCTGTGTGAGATGAATGTGAACAGCTTGAAATTACTAAGAAGGATTAAATAGTTTATTGGAAAATATAGCTATTTTAGGCTTATGTATCATGTAGTGGGACGGCTGCGTAAATTACTTGCAATTGCATACTATTTTTCCATTAAATCTTATTTTTAATGATCATGGAAAGCCTATTTTGCTGCATCTAAAAAGGCGTACTTGAACATGCGTCGTACTGAGGTGATTTTATGACAAATGTCTCAGTGATGAATAAACTGTTGTATAATGTTTGTGAGCTTGTTCAGTTCAGCTGCTGAGCACTAATATAGCTGTACTCTTGTCCCTGTATGCAAATGAAACGCTGAAGTGCCATATTATTATTATTATTATTCTTTATTTGTAATGTGCCAACATATTCTGTAGTATGTACAAGGCAAAAACAAATTGAGCACATTGCAAAGAATGGAGGGCCCTGTTTTTGAGTTTAAAATTAAACTTACATACAGCTTGTTTCCAAAGTACCGACACAAGATTGAAAATGTGCAAACTTACAGTGCCTTGCAAAAGTATTCACCCCCTTGGCATTTTTTTGTGTTTGTTGCCTCACAACCTGGAATTAACATGGATTGTTTGAGGATTTGCATCATTTAATTTACAGAACATGCCCACAACTTGGAAGATGTTTTTTTTTTATTGTGAAGCAAACAACAAATAGGACAAAATAACAGAAAAAGTCAATGTGCATAACTATTCACCCCCCTAAAGTCAATACTTTGTAGAGCCAGCATTTGTGGCAATCACAGCTCCAAGTCGCTTTGGATAAGTCTCTATGAGCTTGCCACATCTTACCACTGGGATTATTGCCCATTCATCCTTGCAAAACTGCTCCAGCTCCTTCAAGTTGGATGGTTTGCGCTTGTGAACAGCAATCTTTAAGTCTGACCACAGATTTTCTATTGGATTGAGGTCTGGGCTTTGACTAGGCCATTCCAACACCTTTACATGTCTCCCCTTAAACCACTCAAGTGTTGCTTTAGCAGTGTGTTTGGGGTCATTGTCCTGTTGGAAGGTGAACCTCCGTCCTAGCCTCAAATCACGCACAGAGTGGTACAGGTTTTGGACAAGAATATCCCTGTATTTAGCACCATCCATCTTTCACTCAGCTCTGACCAGTTTCCCAGTCCCGGCTGCTGAAAAACATACCCACAGCATGATGCTGCCACCACCATGTTTCACTGTGTGAATGGTGTTTGTTGGGTGATGTGATGTGTTGGGTTTGCGCCAGACATAGCGTTTTCTTTGATGGCAGAAAAGTTCACTTTTAGTCTCATTAGACCAGAGCACCTTCCTCCATACATTTTGGGTGTCTCCCACATGCCTTTTCGCAAACTCAAAACATGCCATTTTGTTTTTTGCTGAAAGTAATGTCTTTCTTCTGGCCACTCTTCCATAAAGCCCAACTCTATGGAGCGTACGGCTTATTGTCGTCCTATGTACAGATACTCCAGTTTCTTCTGTGGAACTCTGCAGCTCCTCCAGGGTTACCTTAGGTCTCTGTACTGTCTCTCTGATTATTGCCCTCCAGTCTGTGAGTTTTGGTGGGCGGCCTTCTCTTGGCAGGTTTGCTGTTGTGCTGAGTTCTTTCCATTTGGTTATGATAGATTTGATGGTGCTCCTGGGGATCATCTAAGATTTGGATATTTTTTTATAACCTAACCCTGACTTGTACTTCTCAACAACATTGTCCCTTGCTTGTTTGGAGAGTTCCTTGGTCTTCATGGCAGTGTTTGGTTAGTGGTGCCTTTTGCTTAGGTGTTGCAGCCTCTGGGGTCTTTCAAAAAAGGTGTGTATATGTAATGACAGAACATTTGACACTTAGATTGCACACAGGTGGACATAATTTCACTAATTATGTGACTTCTGAAGGTAATTGGTTGCACCAGAATTTTTTATGGGCTTCTTAACAAAGGGGGTGAATACATATGCACATGCCAATTTTCTGTTTACTATTTCTAAAAAATACTTATGAATATATTTTTCTCATTTCACTTCACCAACTTAGACTATTGTGTTCTGATCCATCACATAAAATTCAGAACAAAACATTGAACTTAAGGCTATAATGTAACAAAATAAGTAAAAAGTCAAGGGGGATGAATACTTTTGCAAGGCACTGTACAACCTAAAGGGTTTGGGTGTGATACAGTTTTTTAAGGTTTTGAGGCAGGACAGTAGTCTAGTGGAGGAAGGCAAGAAGTTCCAAAGAAAAAAAAAGTCTGGAAGGGGTGAGAGAGGGTGACAAGAGAGGCGGGAAGAAGCAGGTCATTAGCAGAGTGAACAGGGCGGTTGGAGGAGTATTTTGAGGCAAGAGCAGAGATATAATGGTCTACACTGTTGTTGAGAGCATTGCATGTCAAGTGGAGAGATTGATAGAGATCAGCACAGTATGTAGACTAAATGCACTAAATGTTTTACACTTCATTGGGTCTAATAAACATGTGCAAGGCACACATGGGCTGATATTACTGAGCAGCCATGAGCATCCTGCTGTTGATCTACACATCGTTCCTTGGCCCCCAAAGAAAATGATTTGGATTCCAGCACCTTCACACATATCTTGTTGTCTTCAATAAATGTCTCTAAAAGTAAGATACAAATAATATTTGTAATTAACAACTTATCATATTCCACCTTTATTACTTTAAATTGCATCTTGTGGTCCTCCATACCAGCTACTTATATCTGCTCCAATCTATTAGGACCTTTATTTAGTCCCTCATTTAACACTCACTGTCTAGAGAACCTCTGCATTCCTTTCAAGTCCGAGCCTGGTAATTGGCATCAATGAAAATACAAATGAAAAAAAACATTAAACAATATCAAAAAGAGAAAATGAAAAAAAAAAGGAAAGAGGACAAACGGACATCTGTCTTTTGGAATTGTTATAGCTATGAGGCAGTGTATATTGGTACCATGCCCGCCATCTTTATGACCTTTCCTGCTCCTAGTACAGTTCTGTATTTCAGTATTCAGAGAATTAAAAGAGGGTGGTACAGGAATTGTTTGCTTTGTATGCAATTTATAGCCAAATATAAAAGTATTAAAATAAACTAGAAATAAAATTAAAAAAAAAGTAGTATTCAAAAGAGGAAAAGGGATGTAGCTGGCTACCTAATTTTACATGTTTTTTTATCCTGAGTCACCTATGCGCAATAAGGAAAATCACTACTTTGTATCACTGTTATAGAGAAGAATGCATGTCTATCACAAGGCAGTCTCAAGGAAGACACCCTAAGAGTTGAGGACCATGTTGACCTGATTATTTCACAGAACATTATAACATTTTCTATAATAGACATTGATTTAAGCTGTCATTTTTTTTGGAATAAGGATTTATTAAGACATATTATTTGAGAAAAGGATATAAGGAGCTTTGTTTCTTGTTAAACTGAACTGCTTCCCTTTGTACTAAACAGAAATCAGGCTTTCATCATGCTCATATCAGAGATAATAAGATACCAGGAGACTGTAAGAGTCTAAAACAGCATTTTTAGGTATGCTAACAACCCCAGAGGCTAAATAATCAAATAAGAGATCTGTCATGGATGCAATACTAGGGAATCAGAAAAGCACATCTGTGATTGAACTACAAGCAACTGGGAAATGTGATAGATTGTATACCTGAAGTGTTTTGCCATCTGTTGTAATTGTGTGGATATAAAATTATTTTGTCAAAAAACAGTAAAGTGAGAGCAATAATCAGATTGTAAAATCAAAGATAATTCAGCACTATTGCCCAGACAAAGTTAAAGCAGTTATCTAGGTAACGGAATATGCAGTTAGTACCAAAATTATTAAATGTAAATTCCAATTAAAAAACAACTTCATATCATTACTTATTTTACCCAATGATTGAAAGGTTTTATTTTTTTTGTGACAAGCTCAGCTATTTTTTGCAAGTGGGTAAATGAATAAAGGCCTATGAGTTCACTCGTGTTCCAGTGGTTAGGATTCAGTGCTTTCACCGCTGCAACCTGGGTTTGACTCCATTCAGGGAACCGAGAGGTCACACCACCCTGAAGCCATGCAGGGTTGGACCTGGTCAGTACTTGCATGGGAGACCACCTTGCAATATAGGAGCTCTATGCTGTGGCACACTGGAGAAGGAACTGGCAACCCACTCCAGTATCTCTGTCATGAATACCAAGTGGATCAGCATGGTGTGTTGCGGTACACGAGGTCACGGAGAGTTGGACATGACTGATCCACAGAAACAACAACAAATAAAGGCTTAGCTCAAGCTCCCTTCTTTATCCCTTGGATGCCACAGCTAGAACAGTTCACATGGTGTAAAGTTTGGTGGTGTACCATAATTGTGTCACATGTCTTCTCCTGGTCCTGCATTTCTAGTCCTTTAAGGTGAGCCTCCTCTATTTCAATTCCTGCTGCCCACCGAGATGCATACTTTTAAGAATAAAACATCATGGATTTTTTTTTTATTAGTTAACTTATTTTTACCACCAATCTGCTAATGTTTGCCCAGAAACTCTTTACCTGGTTCGGTCCAGTGATATTTCTATTGCCCTTTTTATTACAAGGGATCCCCTTCTTCCCCAATTCTTCTTTTCTTCTTTACTTGGATGCATCTTGTCAGAAAGCACACAGTGACTTTCTTTAGAAAAAACAATAATAGCGTAGCAAGCAAAATGTTGATGGATCTGCCAATGAAGACATGTATATGGGAAGTGACAGTTCAGAAGGGACAGTAGGGACAGTGTTTGATCAGTGTGAACAATAAAATTTTGCTTAAAAATAAAAGTTTAAAGTGATTTGACTTTATTATTTGCCAGTGTTATTGTATGGGTTAATGTGTTGGGATATTCAAAATAGAGGCCATGGTAATTTGACAACTGGTAATTACTGGGAAAGGCTAGTTGAAAAGAAATTGACCTGATGGGATCTATTTGTATTTTCCTAACCAGTGGCGGAGCGAGAGAATGGAGGGCCCTGGTGTAAAAAAACTAAATTGTTGGCCCCCCTCCACTTTTCTGTGACATTCTCTATGGATATATATGTACACGTATATAAACAGATATATACACATATATAAACATCAGCCCCACTCACAGCCACCCCTCTTAGCATCCATCCATCCATAGCTCGTCAGCAGCCATCCCCTCTTAGCATCCATCCATCCATAGCACCCAGTTCTCGTCAGCAGCCATCCCCTCTCAGGATCCATCCCTGCACAGCACCAAACTGGTGAACGGCTCCACACTGCCATCTGTTGGAGCTTCAGTAGAAAAGCTCTTTGTGGTCAAGGAGGCATAGGGGGTCCCAGGGGAGACCAAGTGAGGCCTTGGACAGCACCGCCCCCCCCCCCCCCCCCCTTAGAGAAGGGCACTGTACCATCTTCACCACTGGTAGATCCACCCCTGTTCCTAATATCATTATGGACATAGAGAAGTGTGGATCCAATAACTTATCAACTATTCTTTGGGTTTGTCTGAATCTTAGCTAAATTATTTACTAACTGATGGAATGACCTATGTGGTATGTAGAGATAACAGTAAGAGTTATAGGAAAAAAACCTGTAAAATATAGAGGATTCTTTTAAAAGCCACATTCGAACCAGTATACTTGAGAACACTAGTTAAATTGTTAATTGTACTACAATAGAAAGGACTCCAAAACTGAAGCAGTTGTCCGTATATTTTAGTGAGAAGTATATGTTTATAAAAGAGTTTCAGTTTTAATTAGCCTTACCCAAGCAAGGACTTACATGGGTGTAATTCTAAAGTGCTATTGAGTATGCCAAATAAAACCATGGACAACAAATTTCACTACTTTGTCTGCCCCAACTTTCGTCTTGTGTTACTGATTCTCCTGTTTTTCTCCAAGCAATTTTTACCAGGAACCCAACTGTGTTGCATGCTGCCAGTCTCTGATCTCAGATTGGGCATGGACAATTTCCTGCTAATCAGACCTGGATCCTTATGTAAGGGATGTCTCTACTCTCAATCAATGTTCTGTGGGGTCTGTGTAGACCCCATGGATATATAGATGGGGTGATAGGGCAATGAGCAGGGGTAGGGGATGCCCGTGGGTTCCTTACAGCTGGGTTTTGAATGGAAGGATTCCCCAGGGCATGATGTTAGGGCTCTCTATTGGTTCCTAAAGCCAATTCTCATCCGTAAAGCTTGGTTTGGGTACCTCCCACCCTAAAATTTCTTAGACTTTACGGATGTGAGCTGAGTGCCCTAATGTAGGGGATTAAAACATCTACATACTGTTGTAGATAGGCTCCTGCAGCCTTTTTACGACAATGCCCTAACTTAGAGCATTTGATTTACATGGAGGCCACGGTTGCCATCCGCCAGTATGCCTCACACAATTGATGTAACATGTTAGTGTGGGAGAGCTGAAAGGAAAATCAATTATCCAATCTATTCATATAATAATCTAGCTTTAAATAATTAAAAAAAAATACAATAATACCAAATGACAACTATATTAATAACATTTAGACAGCCACAACTACATTTTTTCTGCTAATTTAATTGTAGGAATTTATAGAACTAGCCTATGTAGTCATACATGTATCTTAGAAGATAATTTCCAATTGTTGTATCTGAATAGCACCAAGGAAGTATTAAAATAAAAGAACTATGCTGGAGCTCTGCATTAGTAGAAATGCTCAGTGCTGGGAAAGATTATAGCTTTCTGCATGTCACCTCTACCCACTGTAACAGAATCATTGATGGAGTATACGTGGGAGAGAGACTGAGCAGAGCCCTGTGTCCACTAAGGGAAGAAAGGGTTAACACAGCAGGCTAATCAAGCAGGCCCAGCTGGGTTCCACCTTTAAAGGTCTGATTTAGCACCCAGCTGAGAGGGAGAGCTCAGTCTGAGCTGGACAGAGGACGCCAGAGCCTGCTGTGGAAATCCCCTGCTACAAGGGAGACTTAATATCCAGCAAGCTTTTGTTTGGACTTTTGTTTTGTGTGGACTTTATCTTGCATAGTGAGGGAACTACAGCCAAGAGTAAAGTCAGTGCTTCTATTAGAAGCTAGGATTTTGTTTTGCACCATTTATGTTGTTTTGCTACACTCAAATAAATACTGCTGAAATTTTAAAAAGGGCTCCTGAGTACTCCATTGTGGTGCCGGATACAAGGGCATGAACCCTGAGTGTCACAGCAGCGTTATCACACCTCTTAGTGTACATAAAATAATAGCAAAAGGCACAAAAGTACAACATGCTTCATTTGCTTTTAAACAGAAACAATACAATGAGAATGTTATAATATGCTGATACTTAAAGACTAGTCTTTTTTTAATGCTATTTAATACAGCATGTATCCCTGTAAAACAGTGGTGGCAAACTATTGAACTTAGCCTTATATGAACTAAAGAGTCATTAAAAAGATTGCATAATGTATTTAACCATTTGTTTATTCTTCAGAAATATGGTGCATAGAGGGGTAGAGGTGAGAGCCCTGATGGGGTCCTTTGCATGTGGCTATGAAATGCCTACTGTTTTGGGAAAGTGGTATTCTCAAGTGGCTAGCTGCACTCTAATGCTTTGGGTACCCTGAATTGACCAATGTATGTCACTCATTTTTCATACTCTATGCCTCATGGACTTTAAACTGAGACCCTTCTTATTTAGCAGCTAGAGCCAGGAATAGAATTTGCAGTCCTCTAACTAGATTCAGAATACAGACCACTTAAAGGAACAGACCGGGGACCTTATGGGAACACAACAATGTCTGTATACTTTCCTTGAGTCCAATTTTCCCCTTTTATTCTAATGTTAAACACTAATTAGTGATATAATTATTATTAACCATTATTGATAAAGCGCCACCATCGTGTGCCATTATTAAAAAAACAAAAATCATATTATTTGGTTAAATTGCATTTTAATTTAAAATTTCACTTAAACCCATGTGTATATCCACTTGGATATTTTTTAATTTATAACGAATGCTGTCATCCAATCAACAAGGTCTCTGTTGCATCAGTTGTGGCTTGAAGATGTATTCAGAGAACTGCTATGGGAAGACCTAGATGCAGACAAGGTACTAGGATGCAGACAAGGTACTAGGCAGTACTAGGAAATTGCCCGTCAAAAATGACGGGAATAAAATGGCAAGGCTGGCAATGCTGTTTGCCACACAATGTGCGGCTTTTGCTCCTCTGAGCACCGTTTGCGTGGCGCACACTGACTGCCGTTGGTTTTATTTTCAAAGTCCCACGTGCCTGGCGTTGTTCATGTGTGTTACTGTTTTCGGCGTTGTTTATTTTCTAAGTTCTGCGTGCCTGGTATTGCTGAGCCTCGTTTTCAACCTGTCAGAATTTTTACGTTTTTTTGGCCGCCACTTTTCCCTAGCTTAGCCGATTTTCGAGCGTCGAAAGAATGCAAAATATGGCTCCAATTAGTTTCCAACTTTGCTCCCAGGCTTCCTGGCTCTCTCCCTGTGCTGTGTGTGAGTGTGTTATTATTATTATTTTTTTGGTATTTTTTCTGTGTTTTCGAGTTACGGGTTTGAACCCAACACTGACAACTATATACTGGTATGCGATTTAAATTATTAGTACTGTTTTTAAATCACTTACATATACTCCGCTAGAATCACATCATGGCCATGATGGACCACAAAGGTCTACAATGGAGGTTTTAGAAACTAGTCATTGCAACCTTCTACCATACTTTTTTACCCCTGCAAAGTTTAGTGAATCCCAACCGTTGTTTTTAGTGAATCCCACCCATTATTAATGTTTTAGAGGGCTAAATAATCCTTTTAAGACATAATACAATGAATAACTAGTAGGCAAAGCCTTTTCCTAGGAATTTTATGGAGCATAGCCATAGTGTAAGGCGATGGACAATTGGATGGTAGCCAAACCATTGTTATGCCTTGGAGACATTAATTACTGTATAGCCTCAGAAAGACCACATCAATAAATCAATACATTAATGTATTTAGTTCAAGTATTTTGACATACTGTACATAAAACCATTGTGTATATACAGTTCTTTCCCACAAGGCTTTTTATTATTCCTTTAGCTGAGCAAGTCTATTATTATTCCTGATTCGGTATTATGCCAAGTAGAAATTTACAGATGTGTCATTGATATATTTTCCAGGAGAATAGTGACAAATAGACAAGCCTTTTAAGTAATAGAGGAAACAGGTATCATTTTAATGAGCTGTAAGCAGGAAATTTGGTGTGGATGTGGTAAGTGCTTATAGCCTGCTATTTCCATTGTTGTACTATTTTTATTTTTTCAGCAAAAGAAGTACAAAAATAAATGTGTCTTAGCTTTTAAATGTAGGTTTTATATAGTAAAAAAATAAAACATAAAATGTTAAACACATTTGCAGGGAACATTACTTGTATTCTGCAGGACACACTAATCTATATATTGAAGCAAACATAAAGAATTATACAGGAAGGACTTGTTTCCCTAATGAGACATCATTTTACTGCCACTGTTTTTTATCCGTCTACAAATCAATATAACTTTACATTTAGTGTGGATAGAACATCACAATGTTAATATTATATTGAAGGTTGTAGAAACTGTTAATTGTAAATCTAATGCACCAGGCTATTAAATAAATGTAAGCTAAACAAATACGTATGGCCATGAATTGTTTTGTATACCCACTGGTAGAGTAAAAAACAAAAATATAAAATAGGACCGAAGTTCTCTAAGTTAAAGGGTGACTGAGTTCAGAACTCTGGTAGATATAATAACACATTGTAATCTGGATATTGGTAAAATATTATTCACATTTGCTCCCCTAACCAAAAAAAAAAAAAGCATTACATTTTTTTCTCTCATTTTGTTGTTTATTTGCTCAGTTTTGGGGGTATTCCATCTTAAATGTCTGATGGTTTCATTCCTAGTGTATCATTTTCTACTGCAGTGTCCCAACACAAGACAGTGAGTTATTATTTTTATTCATTTTTATTTATTAAGCTCCAGCATTTTCTGTAGCAATTTGAAAAGTAGGATAAAGTACAGTGAGTACAATTAGCAAATTACAAAGAAGGTAGAGAACTATGATTAACATCTTGAATTATTTTGCCCTAGAAAATACCTTTCATCAAAGTGGCATCACTTGGCAAAAGTGATATTATGTCCCTAGCAGTGGCGTAGCTAGAGCTTTTGCCGCCTGTGGCTGTCCCTGAGTTTGCTGCACCCTGTGCGAACATTTTATTTATATATATATATATATATATATATATATATATATAATGTGTATATATATATATATATCCCCTTATTTCTCTTACAGTCTCCCTTCTTTCTCTTACTCCCCCTTCACTCTCTCTCCTTTCTCTCTCTCCTCTCCCTTCCCCCTCTCTCCCATCCTCCCTTCTCTCTCCCCATCTCTCCCTCTCTCTCTACACACTCTCTCTCTCTCCCCTCACTTCTCTTGCTCTCTCTCCCTCTCTCTGTTCTCTTGCTCTCTCTCTCTCTCTGTATCTCTCCCTCTTCTCTCTCTCACTCTCCTCTTTCCCCTCTCTCTTTTTTCTCTCCCTCCCACTCTCTCCTTCACTCTCCATCTCTTTCTCTCTTTATCCCTCTCCATGTCTCTCTCTCTCTTCTCTCCCCGTCTCTTCTCTCTCACTCCCCCCTTGTCTTACCTGCGTGCTCCTGGGTCTAGTGGCTCCTCCCCTGACACTTCCTCCCCTTGGTGGTTCCTCCCCTGGCAGCTTCTCCTCTCCTCCGTGGGAAAGAGCAGGGACCGGGGAGGGAACCTGGGGGAGTTGGCAGGAGTGACATTGGTGGTGTGGGGCAGGTGGGGGCATTCTTGACTCCCCCAAAGAAGTGCTGCCCACCCCTCCGCAGCTATGCCACTGGTCCCTAGGTTATGCAGTCTATGTCCAGTGACTGGTTCATTCTACTTGACACAATAATATGTATGTGTACATGGCTAGAAATCTTTCACCATTGTACTCCTATGTGTACACAATAAAGTTCCACTAATTATCATTAGTCTGAAGTGCTGCAGTCTGTTTATTATTTGTATTTATCTATCTATAGTATACAGACTAGTATTATATTTCAACAAAAGAAAGAAGAAAAGATGCTAAAGTGTTCACGTGAGAATACTTGTACTAATTAATTAAATAAAATGATTTTAACTCTGAAAAACTTGTGACGGTCTAGGACTGGATAAAATGCTTCCTTTGGATACCGTCTCCACTAGGAATAGGGTTCAGTCTCTAGCTACTGTGGGTAAACAGCGAACTGTGTGTAAATCCATATGCCATCTCTCTGCTCTTACTCATTATTATAGCCTTGGTCCCTTTGTTAGAGCCATGGATACTACTTTACGTGTTATAGCTTGAGGACTTGCGGAACGTCCAATGATCTCTATCAATTATCATCACTATTCATTATTTATTTCCAATTTTCATGTTTTTGTTGCTTTTTAGAACACCTTTACTGCATTATTATATACATTTTAGGAAGTAGATATTAGATTTATCATTGAGTATTCTAATACCATCTTCATTTTTTTCTCTATTCGCCGCCTTTGTTACTTCTACTTTGACATTTTCTTTAAACTGTAGTATATGTTCACCATTCTTTGTGTGACTACTGCCCTGAGTGTATTTTAACTTAGAGCCTTGATGTACATTAATAGCAGGTTGAGGAGTAACTTGATCTTACATGCTGTGAGGGTGAGATGGAGCCACAGTGTCTTCCTGAAGTGATCTGTTCTTTGGACTAATCCACTACCTTCAAGTTTAGTCAGATAAAAAAAATTTTTTTTACTGAAAACTGTCAAACCTGTAAATGTTTTTTTTCTAGTTGTGTTCACTAGAATATGTCTTGTGAATATCACTGCATGGAAACATATGTTTTGTAATGTGTCCGTTTTAAATAATTGCATTATTTTTAAAAAATTAAGATGCGTGCAACATTGCGCAAACATATCATCATCATCATAATATTTCTGTAAAATATAGAAGGGAAGGAGAGCAAAAAAGACCCACTAATGTAAGATATAATAAATAGGGTTTCAAGAGCATGAAACGCTATTTAATATAGCTTAAAAATATTCTCACTAAAACTATGGTATCAACAAAACAAAGAACAGAACATCATCTTTTACGACCTTCAATACCCATGAAGAAGCCCTATCTTAGCGAAACACGTAGGAGCCTGTTCTGTCATTGTTTTTCTGATACCATATTTGTGAGTATATTTTTTTAAGCATATACTAGTGTTTTCATGCCACACTAGTTAGTCTTTCAAGAAGATTGAAGCATTTGGATCCAATATATGAATATATTTTGAATATTAAGAAGATTATTTTGCCTGGCACAGACCTGGGACTATTATTGGCATTTAGGCAGATAAGGCTCTTGCTACTACCTGAGTGGCGATTTGTACCTTTTGGTTTTCTGTTTATTGCAGAGTAATATATCTACGCAGTTTTAATTTCAGGAAGATATCAATAGTAAAAGGTATCGATTTTACAGAATGTGCTACTGTAATAAAAAAGAAATTTCAACTGGACTTTTGTTTAAGACAAAAACAGTACCTTAAATGTATAATTAATTGGAACAAGGATTTCAGCTGTGTTTTTTTAAGTCCATTGACTTTCAGAATATCCATTATGAATAAAATGGGACTCTTAAGAGTTGAAGAAAACATATCCGTACAACAGCCTCTTGGACTTCACCTCTTCCTAATCCAAGTTTGGATAGGCCAAATATAACCTTGCATTTCCTCTTATTCGATGTATAGATATATATAATACCTGCAAATTCCCATTGACTTGAAATAAGTGATTCATGCGTAATAATATAAATACTATTTTATATCTAAAGCTGGAAAATTAAAGAGCTGCAATTTCTTCAACTTCCCTTTTTGTAAATTGCATCATATTTTTAATACAATTTTTTTGTCTTAGATGATGGAAACCCTTTAGAGTCATCATAAGATCAAAATGTACATTTCAGAAATAACGTGTGCATTTTGCAAGCTTTTTTAAAATTCTTTATTAGAAAAATTATATTCTCAGATATCTCACAAATCATGTATAAAATATATCAAGCGATTTCATAATTACTTAACCTCTAATAACCACGCAAATAAATGCAGACTGTATATGTACTGCAGCTATGTGCTACAATAACTATAACTTACACCAAAGAAGAAAAAAAACAAAGAGGAGAACCAAACAAAACAAATCAAACATCCCTACGGTTGTCAAAATGGTAACTCCAACCCAGCTAAGCCTTCAATCTGTCAAGCCCGCAATCGCTATTAAATTACTACAATTTCTCAAGCTCGCAATGGTTTTCACACCGTAAATGGCAAATGTAGCCAAAAATCCTATGAGTACCAGAGAGGACCTGCAAGGGGGTTAAACACCTGTTTGTAGCACTGTAAAAAGCAAATAAAAAATCTATAATGCACTTTAAAATACGGGGAAAGCGATGAAAGACATTAGAATTAATTGCACAACAGTCTCAAGCTCGCAAATCTGCAATAAAAAAAACATTTTTCGATGTGTAATTTCCGTGTTATATCGATCCCGGCAGTCAATGGGTTAATAAATATCATTGAGCTCTCATCATTTTTTAATTTTTTTTATAATGCAACATTTCTGTATTGCAGGTCCGATTGCAAATCAGACTTCTAAACATTAATTGATTGTGGTTTAACCTCCATTTGTTTTACTGATGTCATGATGACGGCCTCATTTACTATTGCCTGTTTCTAAATCGGTAGTTACGGGCTTGCTTGATTGATCATGATTATGCCCTGAAATGCATGGCTTTCGGCCAGGTAGCTGCAGGCTTGTTCAATTTAATCACTCTGCAACTGTTGCAAATTTCAAACATGCAGACTTACGGGTTGTATGAAGGCAACTGCGGGCTTGGAATTTTATAGGGGCCCAGGTTAAAGAATAATGGGTACTTCCATTGATACTTGCAAAATAATAATTGACAAAAGGTCACAGGTTAGGTTTAGAAGAAAAAAGCTTTCACCTTATAGGGCAAGATCCACCTGACATTAAGTTTCTTTTGTAATAATGTTCCCTTTTAACGACGATTATCTATGTAAAAGGTATGGAAGTTCATGGGAACAGCAGTCAGACCTTGTTATATTATATATTGAATATTATTTTTACAAATCAAAGGTGATCATTTATTTACATTAAACTTTCAAAAAACATTGTGCCAATTATTGCTTTAAATTCTTCAGAAAAGCATATTATAAACATGATACTGTAGTGATCCCAGATAAAGGATTTTGCTCATCAGATAAACATTGAAGTACCATCGAAGTGTCCACAATGTAATAAAAACAAGTCCACAACACTAATATAACACTGCTAGGTAGGATCACGTACTAACACTGAAAATAACAATCCTACTTTCAGTTTATGTCAAAATACTCGAGCTATATGGATTGTTCCTGTAAATAGCAAAGGAAAACTCTTACTATGAATCATTCCCCATAATGTTTTTGGAGGAAGAAATGATTTTCTTAAAAGCATTTGATTCTTTAAAGCAATATACTCAATGTTCTTAATTATACACTTCTTATGTTTAATTCAAGTGTTCGTATTAAAATTTATTGTTATATTTAATGGTATAAAATATGATACTTTATTCTTCTGAAAAACAATTTTATATTTTGGAGTAAAATATGTCGACAATTAAAAAAAATACATATTTATCTATCTATCTATCTATCTATCTATCTATCTATCTATCTATCTATCTATCTACACACACCTGTACAGATGACACATCACAATGGGGAAAAGTGTGATCTAAGAGACTTGGCTCATGGAATAGTTGTTGGTGACAGATGGGTTGGTTTGAGTATATCAGAAACAGTCAATCTTCTAGGATTTTCACATACAGGCATTTCTAGAGATTATACAGAATAAAAAAACATTCAGTGAGTTCTGTTGGCAAAAACTCCTTTTTAATGAGAGAGATCAAAGGAGAATAACCTGACTGGTTCAAGCCGACAGTAAGGTGACAGTAATTCAAATAACCATGCATTATAATGGTGGTATGCAGAAGACCATCTCTGAATGCAGAACACGTTGAACCGTGAAGTTTATTGGACTGCAGCAGTAGAAGACCACACCAGGTTCCACTCTTGTTAGCTAAGAACAGGAAACTGAGACTATTGTGGGTACATGCCCACCAAATGGATGAAGATTGGAAAAACCAAACCTGGTCTGATGAATCTCAATTTCTGCTACTACATGCAGATCATAGGCTCCGCTTTTGGCGTAAACTACATGAATTCGTGATTCATCCTGCCTTGTGTCAACTGTTCAGACTGTGGTGATTGTATAATGGTGTAGTCGACTGAGCTCCTAATGGCTACTTCCAACAGTTTAACATGCCATGTCAGAAAGCATGTCATGTCAAGCTGATTTCAAAAACATGTGAATGATTTATTGTACTCCAGGAGATATGCAGCATGAATGTGCAGCTGACAAATTTGCATCAACTGCCTGATGCTGTCATGTCAACATGACAAAATTTCTAAGTAATGGTTTTAACATCTTTTTGAATCCATCTCACAAAGAATTCTGGCTTGTCTTCGGGCAAAGGGGTTGTAGTCAGTGCTAGAAATGTATAACTAATAACTTGGCCACTAAGTTCATAGAAGAAGAGGCATAGTATATATCTCTCTAACCTTCCATCTGCCTCTCTCTCTATCCCTTCCTCTCTCTCTCTATCCCTCTCGAACTCTCTATCCACCTCTCTCACTACCCCCCCCCCCCTCTCTATCTCTATCCTTATCTTTATCTATGGGATCACTTTTGTGGGTGCAGACTGTGTCACTAGGCAGGGTCTATACATGTTGTGGTAACATGTTGTGAAGGGGAGGGGTTTATACTGTTGGGTGTAGTCAATGTAAGCGGAGGGGCCAGGTCTCTGGAAAGTCACCAGCTGCCACTGCTTAAAGCTGTGGATCTCTTGTGAATGTCCCCACCGCATCTTCTAATGCAAATTAAGTATGGCTAGCAGTTGGCTATTAAATTCATGTGATGATGTGGCTCTTGCTATTGCACAAGATGCTATTACCATATGACTGCCTCGACCAATAGGAAGTTTGTATTAGAAGATGTATGGATATTTAAATAAGCTGCTCTCAGAGAAGACAGATAAGCCATTGTGGCAACCACCAGGAAGCAAGCAGAGGCAAATAAAAAATTTGCAATACATGTGTTGTTCTTCAGTCATTCGATGTTCAATCATATCTCACTCTCCGTGACCCTATGGACAGCTGCACTCCTGTTACATCTGTAACTTACTGCCCCTCTGAGGTGTCTCAGACTAATGTTTAATGAACTTAATTATCCATCTCCATCTCTGGCGTCCTCTTCTTTGTGTGCCTTCAATTTTTCTCAACATCAGAGTCTTCACTAGTGAATGCTGTATTATGATCATATTGCCAAAATTCTTGAGCTTTAGCCTCATAGTCAAACCTTCCAGTTAACAGTTCAGCTTGATTTCTTGTATTATTGATTGATTGGTTCTTCTTGCAATCCAAGGGACTCTAAGCAGTTTTCTCCAGCACCACAAGTTGCCAATTCTATGGCACCCTTTTTTATAGTCCAGCTCTTACAACTATATGTTACTACTAGGAACACCACAGCTATAACTATGCAGTATCTTTACTTTTTAATAGCATGTCCAGACCTGCCATAGCCTTGCTCATCAGAAGCAAATTACTTTTAATTTCCTAATGCAATACATTTATATAATTGTGCTAGAAGAATTTTCATTATGCTAGATGCAACATACCCTTTTAAAAGGCTTTGGCTTGTAAGACCCAACAAGAAAACAACGCTCATATATTTGTTCCAGGCCGGCCAGTTCTTCTTTCAAGTTTGAATGAACCATTCACAGTTAACATCCAGGGGTTCATTTTCTTTTTTGTTTTAGGCGTCATTCTGTTGTTTTCGACTTTTCCATGACCTCATGGACAGTAACACACCAGAACATCTTTATGTCCATGGTCATGGTCCAGGTCGCAGTGGTGAAAGGACCACCAGAGAACCCATAATCCCTTGGAATTAGTTGGGAAGTCTCTCTCATTGTAAAGGGTAGCTAGTAAAACATTGGGGGAAAAAGAAAAAACAGTACAGAGACCTTTCAACAGTATAAAGACTATAATATGGAGAGCTATATTTATTTTTTATATATTTGTTTCTTGAATGCCAATGTCCTAATAGTAGAAGTCAACTTTGTTTTTCTATATACTGAAAGAGTTCATTTAGGGAGCTAATAACCTTTACACCTTGCATTAGAATTGTCTGATTTCTTCTAATTATTTAATCAGTGAATAACACTCACATACTAAGGCTTCCCAGATATCTCATTGAAATATAACATATTGTAACTTTTAATTTTACATTAATCAGACTAACATAGTAAGAACGTAAGAACATTGTTAAGCTTGATTAAAGTTTTAAGAGAAACTAGAAGAACGGCAAGTGTTTAGTTTGTGAATCCTACCGGGATTTTACCTTTCGAGATAATTCCAAGATTGAATTATTTTTTCATTTCAGAAAACCACCAGTTTTACAGTTTCTGAGTTATCTCTGCAGAACCTTATAAATGGCCAACATAACAACTATTATTTTCAGTGAGCTGTATCTGAAATTGATTGATCTGACCTAAATAAATGAGACTGAGGGATGATGAATTGATATAGATGGCAAGTCAGACTTTTCTGTGCAAACAATTAAGGTAACCAATTTACCCTTAATTTACAGGCGGTATATAAACATCATAGATTCAATTCATTGTTATAAAAAGTGTTAAGGCTAAGTGGAAAAAAATAGAGAAACGGATATATTGTCAGTATCCTGTAGCACACAATTCTGCAACAATTTAAACATGTCAAGCTTCTTATACTTAAATATCTCATATAACTTTCCAGTTATTGGAGAGAATTGTCATACAATTAAAGATGGCTTTACAAAAAAGAATACACTGAAATAAAATAGTACATTTTACCCAAATGACTGATTTATTTTATTAGAAGGCAACCATACATAGGGGAACATTTAATAGAATTGTACAACTAATAGACAGATTTTAAGTGAAAGAAAAAATAATACCTGCAGGAGATATTTTTTATCATGTACTAAGAATAATCTCTGCCAAGCAGTAACCTGGTATAAATCATATTTGCATAAGGCAAAAATGATAAAATGTCTTGAGGGATGTAATTTGTCATGTATCTCAGATGAAAGGATTGGTAATGAAGAATAGAGTTATAATCAGAAGAACTATTTATAAAATTATGTAGGAAACCCCTTTCCCTCATTACCAATCCTTTCATCTGAGACACATAAAATGTAATATCCCGGAGGGTCAGTTTTGAAAGCTAAAAAATTATACACAAACCCAAAGACATATGAGGAGCAGCCAAAAGATTTAGCATCAGATTTTATAGATATACAGCCTTATTAAATTATGATTTGGCCAATTGAATAGGGCTCGAAATAAGCACAGAGCATATTATTTTTACAGAAGTTTTTAGTTGGTGAACTTCTATCCAAAAGCAAGGTCTTCACTAACTAAAAACTTCTGTAAAAAAATTTGCTTATATAGAGCCCAATTCAATCGCAATTTAATAAGGCTGTTAGGTCCTAAACTTTAGTAATATTAATGGAATAAGCAACTACCGGACAACACGATTAAAAGTAAAAAAAAAAAAACTCTAAATAATAAATGGAGAATAGCATTACACTTTTTAATAATAAAATGTTCTTAGCAAACATCAGCCCTAATTGAAGTGTTATGATATTATAGAATGAAAAATGAATACTATCTTTGAAAGGGAATTATGCAGCCAGATACTGAGGGCTGTACTTTTTCTGTGTTTGGATATTATTATTATTATTTGGGGTGGAGCTAAGTCCAGTGCAGGTGGTGCAATGCACCAGGGCCCTGTGCTGTTAAGGGGCCCAGTGCTCACTCTGCCGTGGCCATCCTCGGCCGCCCCCCACCCCCGACGGCTCTCTTTTGTCCCCCAATGGCCCTCCTCTGCCCCAGTCTGCAACAAAAATTACAAAATATTGACCGATACGTATAGTGTTCCCTAAATGTTTTACTCACTTCCCTCCTACTGTGTCATTTTTAACCCTGCTAATACTGCTCCCAGCCAATAATAGTAGCTGATCTTGTGGGTGTTCCCAGATAACTCCACATGAACGAAAGGTGGTAGAACTTTATTGTATTTTCAGAAGTTATTCACCTCTTACTTAGTATATCTATAAGGTGTATTAATCTACTTCCCTTCGCAAAAAGTATATTGAGTAACAGGCAAGATACGTTATGAAAATACACTAACACTCTACCTCCAATGGTTTCCATTCACACAGGAATGAAGGTAAAAACCTGCAAGAGCACACTAACTGGTCATGAGTAGAGGTGACACAAAGTGACAGGGAACGGGAGCTTATGTAGTGCACTTATTTTATAGAAGAATATTTATAGATTTCTAGGAGAATAATGTGCACATGACATGAAATGTAATGTGGCAGCATAGTGAACTGCCCTTTTCATATTATTTTTACCACTTTGTATCAGAAGAGAAAAAGACTATAAAGGAGCAAGCACTAACAGCCCTATTAAATTTGAAAACCCGTAGCAGCATCGGCACACCCGCAAGGGCTGCGGGCTTGAAATTCGCTGTTAAAATTGACCATGCCGCGAGTTACGGGCTTGAGACGCAAACCTGTAAACCATTTCCACGTTGGATGGATAAACCACGTTGGATGTGCGGCCGTGAACATGATCAATTAGTCTAACCCGTAGTTACGGATTTGGATGGAGCCAATGGCAACAGAGATAGTCATAATTATGTCACTAAAAAATGGAGGTTGGATTTCAAAGTCTTACGAGCTTCAATTATGAGTTTTGATTGGTCCCACATTCCCGAAAGTATGCAATATTGCTAAATCCGTCAATACGATATTCTAGTCCATTATATGAATTAACACAGTGATTGCCGGGATCAATATAACACAGAAATTAAACATGCACATTTTTTTTTTTATATTGCTGATTTGTGAGCTTGAGAATGTTGTGCTAATAATTATAATACCTAACATCACTTTCCCTTTAATTATGAGTAGTAGTGTGTGTATATTTTAATTTACAGTGCTACGGATCCTTTCTTGTACCCACTGACTTTTTGGCTCAATTTGCGGGTTAAGGGCTTGAATGCCAGTGAATTTGTTGCAATTTAATAGCGTCATTGGAAACATCCCAGTTACAGGCTTGACAGATCAAAGGATTTGGCGGCGCGCAGTTCAAATTTCCACGTCCTGCCCTTACCCTGCAAGTTGTTGACAGGTTGCTTTATGGGACCAATTTAAGAGCTGCAAGTCATGCGAGCTACATTACGGGCTACGTTTTTCAACGTTGATGGAATTTAATAGGGCTGTAAGAGCCTCATTCAATTTGAGCTAAGTAAATTAGGTTTGCGAACATCATGATATTGTAAATACAGTATATATACCGTACTTTTCTGTGTATTAGACAACCCCTTGTATAAGACTAGCCCTATGATTTTGACCCCCCAATTTAGTAAAATATTTAATTAAGCCAGTCCCTGCCATCAAATATTCCATACAGGCCCTCAGGCCCATAGAACTATCTCCCCTGGGTCATTTCATACACTGACCCCCCTAAACTCATCTCCCTATAAATCCATGTGCCCCCTCCTTACCTGGCCCATAGAACTTGCTTCCCTGGGGTTGCTGGTGATGTCATACTCTCGGACACCTAGCAGACTGTACCTGGTTCAGGAGACTCCTGACTGCCCGGCGGGTCACAGGCCACCTTCTCCTCCCAGCCCTCCAACATCAACAGAGCCCTACACCTGGAGGAGAGCGAGCCACCAGACACACAAGCATGGGACACACAAGCACCAGCCCTGGAGTTAGGGCCCACGGTTGCTCCGTGCTCCAGGTTGCTCCCAGTGTCCTGAGGAGGTTCTGCAGGGGGTGGCCAGGGAGCTGGGAGCAGCGAGCAAGGGCTGGATAGAGCGGGGAGAGCAGCGGAGGGAATGAGACAGCGCCACCTAGTGTCTCACTCCAGGCTGTATTCCATGTATAAGACCACCCCCCTAATTTAAAGGTCCAAATTTAGTCAAAAATGGTTACACAGAAAAATACGGTAAGTGAGACAATAAAAGCCACAGCAATGTGCAAGAAAGCATTTCCGAGAGTCAAAATGTAAAATTGTCCATCTGGCTAGCGCTTCAATAGACAAAGCATTAGCGCATCTGTTTTAGTCCATGTGGGTTTCATGATATGTATTAATCTCTTGAGAACCGGGTTCGACATTAACCGCAAATTGTAAAATGACACAAATATAATAATTAAAAAAGATATTTATCAATTGCATATTTGTGCCTATGGAACTGTTAAGCATTAAATTTGAATGCAAGTACGTGTTTTAGTGTGTATTTTTATTATTTTACTGTCTTTATATCTGCTGCTGCTGCAGGACTCACTTTCCCTCATAAATATTATATTTCTACAATCCACGATTATATATTTAATTTGCATGTGATCAGTAGAGTCTCAGTTGAATATCGATTGTGTAAAACTAAGAAAAAGTGACTTGTAATTTTTCTGATGTCAAAAAATCAATGGGAAAGCTTGCTGTAACTTAAGGTCTAGCTTTGTTTATTTTACAAGTATCTCACTCACAATCATGAAAAAAGGGGTCATTAGAATAGTTAGGGAAAGTTATGCCAATTTTTAGTGGTATAATTCTACTAAATATGAATTGAATGGAGCCCTAACTCTATGTTTCATGAACTTGGTGTTTCCATGGTATCTTCTTATGCCACTTGTTATCTAAATATAAAGGAGCACTACAGTCAGTTTTTTACATGGGCTTTTGAATTACAAATGGACAAAAAGAAAATAAATAAATAATCACAACCTTAAAATCTTGCACATTGGATATGTAATTATTCTTTACTGTGGGGTTTATTTGTTTTCTTACATGCTTACATGTTACTTTCTCTGATGGGTGTTTCCCTATAAACTAGCAAGCTTCCCTTTAGCCTTGCTGAGAGTACTAGCAGTTGTAGATGCCATATTCTCATTGTGCAGAAAGAAACTTCCAGTGCATGCAACATTTTCTCCCGCTTTAGGATTTTGATCTGCTGAAAATCAATTAGAATTCACAACCAATTTGACAGTTTTTAGGTAAGCACAATTGCATATAAAATATAATAAATTAGAGGCTTTAATTTTTTTACCTTACCAGTTTAGTTCTTCAAAATAGTACTTTTTTAAAAATATGACCAGAGTGATCCTTTAAGACTGTTTTTCCTTAGACTTTCTGGAGTGATTGAATGCTGCTATCTATATCTACACATTAACTATAGAGTCCACCACTCACAAAACTGGTTCCAGAGGAGAGTCATTTATTATGTGACCAGTGTCAATATTTTCAACAATGTGAATGATGCCTTCATCAAGACAGTATGTCGATATCCTATCCACCATAAATCAATACATTATGTCTCTGAAAGTGCTTGGGTGTATTTGTGGGCCATTTGTAAAAACAGAACAGACATTGCCAGAATATATGTTCATAAACAATCTCATTTATACACAGAGCAGGACATATATATGCCCATACATCAATATAGTGTGCCTATATGTCACATTAGAACAAGAAATATCTGCAATATTGAAGCAATTTCACTTTTTAAGATTTGGTGGATGCAAAGTGTTTTTCAAGTTTTTATATCCCCTTTTCATGGAAAATAACCACTGAGGTCTTAGAGAATGACGCATTTCAACAAGATTCACTAAAATTAGTAGAAACAAAAATGAGTGAGTCTGGTGAAATGTGAAAAAACAGTACTAGTAAGTGTATCAGATTAACTATGATTCTCAAAGACCACAAAGTGGTTTATTAAAGCCATACTTAAGTTTGCTGGATTATGAATCCATCTGATGGAGTAGAATTAGTAGTATATGCAAACATTGTTAGCATAAAAAAATCCCAAGATAAACATTTAAACAGTTACATTGAATTCATCAGAAATGTCTCATAATTTCTGACAGTTGCAAATTAGGGTTAACACCCTCCAAACCCAGGCTAAATTAGCATCACATTTAAAATTATTTGTTTTGGCCAATCAGGTTATCTGAAATTTTGAATTAACTCTGGGGTTTCTGTTTGTGCTGCAAAGCAGCCTGGGATATGACGTGTATCACTGATGTGTGCTATGTATTGCTGCTGACATACAGACAGTAAGCTGCAAGTAGATTGGCAGAGCAAGCTACAGCAGGTAAATAGTGAGTTAATATTGCTCCCCTGATGTTGCATGCTGATTGGGGGGAAGATGCCTGTGTATACACCCCTGGAGGTGTCAATGTAATCATTAGAGGGATTTTTAGATATTAATAAAAATAAAATGTTTTATGAGATGTGCTGCATACATACAGGCTGCTTTTTGCTTAAGGATTGCTGAAATGTATTAATCCGTTAAACTTGGATATGCCTTTAAATAAAGATTTGCTAACAGATAAGAACTAAAGACCCATCTTCTTTGTCCATTCTATCACATATTATAATTGTCCTATTATGATTCGTCATCACGCTGTGTTGCGCAGTGCGTACGACTTAGTGATGAGTCCCGCAGGCGCTCATCGCCCGGCTCACCTCGCGCAGCGGGGCGAGCCATTAAACCGTACCACTTTGCCGATCGTACGACTTTGCGATGAGCGCCGCAGGCGCTCGTCACCCGGCGAGCCGTTAAACCGTAGCACTTTGGCAATGAGCGCCGCAGGCGCTCATTGCAGGTGAGACTCGCGCAGAGAGGCGAGCTGTTAAACCGTAGCACTTTGGCAATGAGCACCGCAGGCGCTCATTGCAGGCGAGCCTCATGTAGCAAGGCGAGCCGTTACGTTAAACCATAGCACTTTGGCAATGAGCGCCGCAGGCGCTCATTGCAGGCGAGCCTCGCGTAGCGAGGCGAGCCGTTAAACCATAGCACTTAGAAAACAAATACGAGATGAAAAAAATTACGAGATAAGCGGCGAACCAAAACAATTAAAAAAACACTAAATACACACTAAAAAATAAAAAAAAGGTCACTTACAGCATGGGGAACCAGGCAGGACGTCTGGGAGTGAGTTGGAACTCCAAATGACATCGATTTAGACGAGTTACAAAGATCGAAAATCGGCTAAGCGAGAAAAAAATGGCCGCCGAAAAAAATGAAAACGAGGCTAAACTACTACGAACTGCGTAAAACACAGCCACAGACGTATGTGCTCGAAAAACAACGAGACAAAGGATGCGGATTAACCGCACAATGAGTGAAAAAAGACAGTAGCGAGTACATTTTACGAAACGCAATTACAGATTTCCGCATTAACACCAATTCAACGCCTTTCTCTCGCACCACATCGGATTTCAAGTCTAAAACAACGCATTTGATGAATTATAAGTTGAAAGTAAAAAAAAAAAAAAAGTAAAAAAAAAAAAAAAATTGTATTTATTTTAAGAAAAAAAAAGGGACAAATGTAGTCATTTTGTGTTGCAAACAAATTTCACATTTAATTTATATTGACCGTCATTTTACCGTTTTACCATATTTACTGTTAAACCGTAGTACTTTAGCGGGCTTAGCGATGAGCGCCACAGGCAGGTGGCGCTCATCGCCCGGCGAGCCTCGCGCAGCGAGGCGAGACGTTAAACCATAGTACTTTGGCAATGAGCGCCGCAGGCGCTCATTGAAGGCGAGCCTCGCGTAGAGAGGCGAGACGTTAAACCCTAGCAAAAAAAAAACGGCTGCAACTCGCGAACATGAAAAAAAAGACAAACACAATAAATCCACACAGCACATAAAAAGCTTATTAATAACTAAACAACTTTCCAAACATACACATCTCATTGCCGTCATTTTTTGACGGGCAATACGCTAGTCTCATAATAAAGCTTGGATGAATTAAACTTCAGGATAGCCTTATATGTACAATTAATTTTAGTAGCTGTCTTTAACTAGAGTCATTCACAGGAAGCCTGTTCTAACTATCTACTACGCTTTCTATAAAGTAGTAGTTTCACACTTTAACACAAGACGAAGTTAGAGGTGCTCAATCAGAAAACAAACTAACCTTAATAGGTTAGTTCTATGGACATGATAATCCACTCTGAGAGAAACCTCTTTTAGATCTTATGCCCTTCACAGGGAGAAATATTCTGTAGTATATCAGTCTGGTCCCACTCACTAGAGTGACCCAGCCCGAAATACCAGGCAATTCTACCCTGAACAGGAGAAACAACAAATCCCAGACGTACGTTACGGCCTTCATTGGGCCTCTTCAGTGAGGTGTAGTTGAACTCCCTAAAGCACAGTGAGCAAGGTGTCCATGTCTGGATTCCCCCATCACCCTTAGGGAGAATAATCCCTAAGGGTCATTTGCATAAACAAAAAACAAAGTTAGAGGTGCTCAATCAGAGAACAAACTAACCTTAATAGGTTAGTTCTATGGACATGATAACCCACTCTGAGAGCAACCTCTTTTTGCGCACTTCCGGGCTGGGTCACTCTAGTGAGTGGGACCAGACTGATATGCTAAAGGATATTTCTCCCTGTGAAGGGCACAAGTGAGCTAAAAGAGGTTGCTCTCAGAGTGGGTTATCATGTCCATAGAACTGACCTATTAAGGTTTGTTCGTTCTCTGATCGATCACCTCTATTTTGGTATTTTGTTTATTCAAATGACCCTTAGGGATTAGTCTCCCTAAGGGTGATAGAGTACTCCAGACGTGGACCCCTTGCTCACTGTGCCTTAGGGAGTTATCAGCTACACCTCACTGACAAAGCCCAATGAAGCCTGAATCGTACATCTGGGGTTTGCTGTTTCTCTTGTTCAGGGTAGAATTGCCTGGTATTTTGGGGCTGGACCACTCTAGTGAGTGGGACCAGACTGATATACTACAGGATA
Organism: Discoglossus pictus; assembly: GCA_027410445.1. Classification (NCBI taxonomy): domain Eukaryota; kingdom Metazoa; phylum Chordata; class Amphibia; order Anura; family Alytidae; genus Discoglossus; species Discoglossus pictus. The sequence continues at coordinate 49,476,866 of CM050164.1, read as the reverse complement.
TTTCTCCCTGTGAAGGGCACAAGTGAGCTAAAAGAGGTTTCTCTCAGAGCGGGTTATCATATTCATATAACTAACCTATTAAGGTTAGTTCATTCTCTGATTGAGCCCCTCTATTTTGGTATTTTGTTCTTTCACATTTTATCCTCAAATATTCAATTTTCCAACTTAAGACCATACCATTTTGTTATTGCATTCTTCATTCCAGGCTAAAAAAGCATTTTTTTTGTAGTAAAAAAGTAAATCATAAGTGACAATTACAGCCTTAGATAAGCAATTCACAATCACTAAGAATATTATTGAATTTCCCCCATCCACTGATATTACACCTACATTTCATGTCATCAAAGTTAAATTATTAGCAGTAACTTAAGTACCTAATGGGTTTGTAAACATGTTGTTTCAAAAATAAATCTAAGGGGCAAAACTATTCCCAAAGGACTATAAAAATGACACATTTATTTAGTCTTATCTGTATCAAGTATTTGCACTATTGGCCCATTAATTATTTTATAGCTTACTGTTAGTATCTCTGCATTTTCACCTCATCTTCACCTTTTTAATGCTTGCAGTTCCGGTACTTAATGTATTTGGCTGCAGTGATATGAGTAGTTAGAAATATAGAATCCAGAGCATACTCTGATAGAGTAGGAGTTTCCTGAAATGCCTAATTGGGGTTATTAACTATGGGGCACTATGGTACCAATTCAGCATTAGTACGTGGAAATTCAATTACTAGCCAACAAGCTTTGACATACAGTTTTCTTTAATTGAGAAAAAGAATCTTAACCAAGTGTACAGTGAGATGGGAAATTACATTGCAGTGAAAATTAACTAACCCTTTTTATATTTCCCAGTTCAAAATATTAACCATTATTTATTAACTAATTAAATCTAATTAAATCATTGATTCTAAATGTGAAAGGTTAGCTTTACCGCAGCAAGCCCTAAATTTGTAAAAGGCAATTTATTTCACTTGATGTTACATACTGCATATTGACCCTGAACACACACCAGTATTTACATAATGTAAATAACCTTGCATAAATGATTATAATTATTGAATCGGTTATTTATCTGAAGGCGTATTTATATATATATATATATATATATATATATATATATATATATTGTATATACAACTAGATAAATAATAGAATTAGTAAATGAACAGGATATAGTCTTAGTTCCTACAAGTACTATGTGAAAGGAGCGCAGAAACTGACTGGTTACACCTAAGTGATAATGCACAATATGGAAAAAAAATATTGAATACAATAAATGTATAAGTGAGGAAAATGATATAGGGAACCACCCCGCTTCTATTATAAGTAACAGTCGGCAGGTGTTCAAAAGTAGACAAATCAAAAAGCAATTTAAGGAATGTAGAGTTGCAAGTGACAGTCTCTTTTATGTTCTTTATCAATAAAATCTTGGTCAAAAGTAGTCTCTGGTGTTTGCAGCTTCTCAGGAGATACAGCACAGTCCACGTGTGTGCCGACGTTTATGTGAAGACTAGCGACTTGCCCGTCAAAAAAGGAGAATTGTAAGTCAGGGAATTCTGCTGGCACAGAAAGTAAGTGTTTTGGTTGTGTGAGTACCTTTGGCGCTCATACACCAAGCCTGTGGGTTGGTATATTTATGGTTGTCAGAGTCCTGATTGCAAGGTCCGCGCTGATCGGCTTTTGGCGCTCATTGCGAGGAAGTATTTTTTTTATGTGAGTATCTTCGATGCTGATTGCAAGGGTCGCGGTGATCGCCTTCGTTGCTCATCGCGGTCGGCGCTCATTGCAAGCCTCTTGGTTGGTGTTTTTTGGTTTCTCAGAGGCCGTTTTGAGCTGATTGCAAGGTTCATGTTAATGGCCTTTTGGCGCTGATTGCGAGTGTCTCCCCATGTGTAGTTTTGGTCCTCTGAGAACCCTTGGCGCTCCTTGTGAGGCGTGCAGTGAAAGGATTTGGCGTTTATTGGGATCCTATGGTGTGGTGTTTTTTTTTTAAATTCTGTCTATGTATTTTTTAACTATAATTAATTAATTAATGAAAGCATAAATTAATATACTTTACCTACTTGTAATGAATATATGCAGCAACCAATATGCGGAAGAGCTAACAAAATGTTTTGATGTTCCTGCAGCATACAATGTAGAATGTCAGTCTTGGTGAGCTGAGGTGTAAGTGTCAGCAATGTGTGAAGTGTGTAGTGTAAATAGGCTGCGTGTGCGAGGAGAAACCGTTTGTGTAGCTGTGTAGTTCTGCATTTCGTAATGTGAATGTTAGTATGTGCAAGTTAGTGTTGTAAAATGGCGGCGAGTGTGTATGTGTTAGGCGGGTTTGGATCATTTTGCGTCCTTCATAATATTGTATTTTCTACCTCGTACGGTCCTGTGTAAAAGTCGTATGTGTGTGGCGGTGTTTTTCACTTCCAGACGTCCTGGGTGACCCCCCTTGCTGTGTGTGATGTTTTTTGGAAATTTGTATTTTTTGTGTTTTTTGTGTTTTTCGCTGTGCATGGTTCGGCCGTTAAGTTCGTATTTTTTGCGGCTCGTATTTTTTTTCTAAGTCGCGGGGTCCTTTGAAAGTGTTACAGCCGTATTTTTTTTTTATGTGATTTTTTCAAAGTGTTATGGGTCTCGCACTGTGAATTGTGTATTTGAGTTTTGTGTTGATGTGTAGTCCCGCGGGTCGTAGGTATGATGGTAAAGTCGTGCGGAGTTGTAGAGATGAGTGCCTACGGGGCTCATCTCCACCAGCACAGTGAGCGCCTTTGGCGCTCCTTGCCTAAGTGTTACGAGGTCGTAGGGATGAGCCCCTACGGTACTCATCTCCACCAGCGGAAGGAGCGACTTCTTGCCAGCAACTACAGCCCTCGGTTCACTACGCGAGCCCCTAATCATTAGCAACAACTTGTATTGCTGAAAACTATGTATGTGATAAACACTTTGCAGTGTTTGATATTGTCATTTTTGTACATATTGAAGGGTTTCCTGGAGGGAGGGACCACTTGACCTGGCAGGACCGGGTATGGGTAGGAAGTGGCTAGCTGGGGGAGGTGGAGCCATTTATAGTTCTTTAGTGCCAATTTCTATCATTATGCCCCCATCTAGCCATGTGAGTAGATAGGCTTGTTTTTCCTGTATCTCATTCTTTATCTTTTTCCCTTCTCCTTTTCTTTCTTTTCTTATTGCTTTCTTTCCCCTTTCTTTCCTTCCCCTTTCTTTCCTCCTTCCCCTTATGTCCCCGTTACCTGTGGCTGGCCTGCGATCCAGGACTGCATAGGGGGAGGCTATCAGAGCTGGCTGGAACACTACTGGCGGGGCGCCAGCCTCGGGAGTGAGCAGGGTTAGACGGCATCCCTCTGCGTTCTCTGGGCTCTGGAGAGTGGCGGAGCACCATCAGTTAGCACTGTGAGCCCAGGGGATAGTGGGATAGGCAGTCTCCTTCACGCAGGCACGCCACGCAGCACTGAGATAGCCCTGGCTGCTTGAAGGGAGACTCTGCAGCAATGACACCAGGGGTTGGGGGTTTGAGGTTCGGCAGCCCCCATAGGAGGAGAGATTGGATCCCTTGGGGGTCCCCCAGTGCTCCAGAGTACATTGCGACACGATAGGCTGGCGTGATGAGCCTGGGGGATCATGTGATATTTAGTCTCTATCTCCAGGCATGCCACACAGCGTAAGCAAGCGCTGGCTGCTTGCAGGGAGACTGTGCAGCATTAAAGCTGGTGCTGCTGCAAGGGGGAGCATAAGTCCACGGATCCCTGGGCTCTGGAGCACAGTGTACTGCCAGCAGACAGCGCTGTGAGCTCAGATTATGGGGCTTGTAGTCTTCTCCTGTGAGGCGGGACAGATCACTGGTAGCTTAAAAGGGGAGGTGGCAGCTCACTCCAGACGGGCAGTGAGGGGGTTAAGGCCATGATGGCCCCTCACAGGCACAGTACTTCATATTGGCCCCCAGAATTCCATAAGTCCCTTGGAGGTCCCCTGGCCTTGGGAATATGGCGCTAAGTCGTCAGACGGCGCTGTTAGCCCGGTGGATGATGGGATTTACAGACTTCATGGACAGTTAACAACCTTGCAGCTCACTGACCAGTAACCTCTTCGACACTCCTTCCCCTCATTCATTGTTTGCACAAGCTCTTGGCCTTTATGGCCACAAGGATACTGTTAGGGAAAATGTAAGTTTTATAACAATATGTATGAGGGTGCCCCTCTAATCAAATCTCCATATATAGAGTATCTTATGTTATATAAGTTATATAGCAGCATTATTACATAGGGCGATATTGCAATTCTGCATAGTGGGACATTCATATGTATTGGCTAACAAGTGTAGTGGATGTGGCATACAAAGCATATGTTTGGGTAGGGAGTAGCCAAGTTTTGTAGTAGTTATGTTAGTACTTTTTCTTACCGTCTCCCTTACTCACTCATTGCCCAAGCAGGTTAGGTACCTTTATAATTTGCCTGGTACAATTGCATCAGGGTCAGGCCCCATGTCCAGGCTGTTGTATAGTTGCCAGTGTAGGAGGCCATAAGCCTATATGTTGTCACGTTAGGTCAGAAGGTGCTGCTTTGGGGATAGCTTTGGGAGTTTACAACTCACTCCCAGGCGTTCTAGGAGGGGGATTAATCCCATCTTCCTATGGATCTGGCCATCAAGGACAGATTGTCTATAATTGGGAATGAAAATGATCTGGTTCTATCATAGTGTAGAGTTTTACTATTATACATGATAGTAGTGTAATAAAATGCATTAGGTCAGGTCTATGGGTACGTAGAGATAGATATGGGCATGTATTATACATAATTGTAAGCCTGGGGACCAGGAGCTGTCAAAAAGTGGGTGCCCAGTTTTGTACAATGCCCTAGCCTCATTAAATTTAGCCTGCAGCGGCATCGTGTGACCCGTGACAATGGCGGACTCCTTACTGGTCCTTGTTTAGAGCTAGTGTATTATGTATGCCGCGAGTTATGGGTCTGAGACGCAAGCCTGTAAACCAGTCTGGCGTCATTTGATTGGCGGCCATGTGCGTGTCATTTAGGCTATTCCGTAGTACAGGTTTTTCACAGGCCATGTATCAGGGATTGTCAGCGTTTCATCTCTGAAAAGGTCAAAGCCTTATGGGTCTTTAATGGCAGGGTACTATCGGTTTTGTATTCTGTGATATGTTATATTCATAAAGCTGTATATATTATTTGCTTGTCCATGTGAGTTACATTATTTGTATTAACTTATTTAGTGCTGGGATCGGGGTATCACGAAAATTCTGAAGTATATCCATTTTATATGTCAGTACGGCGAGCCTGAGAGCGTAATACTATTGGAAAATGTGGTTTGGAGAATTGGAAGGTCATGTGCGGTAATGTCATCGGCTATTGGTTAATCAGACCATGTAGGGCCGTTGCCTCAGTGGCCGATCATGGCCCACAGCTGGGAGTAGCCCCAGTTCAGATGGCTCATGAGCAGATATGGAGCTTGGATTGCTGGTGTTTTTAGGATGGTATGTGGCTGGCCATGGCGTTCTTGGGGGGAGTCAAAACCGCAAAAGGTATTCTGCGGTCTTCTCCATGGCGGGTGGTGAGGGGAGTCGACGGGACAGTGGTAAAATGGGTGAGATCCTACCCTATGGTGGTACAGATGTTCCAACACGGTAGGCCCTGCATGAGGCTTCAGGGCATAGGGTGTACTGTCTCTTGCCAGGCTCTTCCCCTCGTGGTTATGTTGATTTATTTATTGTTATGTTTATTACGTCATGTTGTGTTTACCAATAAAAGCTGTAGCCAGTTATTCCAAAGAAGTGGTTTGTGTCTAATCTTTATATATTTAAGGGGTGATTGGGTACAAATTCTTATGTACACATACCAATTGGGCCTTGCTTAGGTCATGATGTGTGTTCATATTGTTCCATTGAGAAAGCTCTGTAGTAGAGAGAAACGCGTCCGATTTATTTTATATAGTTATAGTGTCACATATATAATTTGAAGTAGGTATTATTTGGCCAATATACCGTTTGTGCCTTAAATATATTACATTTCTGCTCTGTTTCTGGTGTAATCTTGGGTCCCTGACTGGTGCATACAGTGTACTACTAACACTAGTATTAGTACATGGTGTATAGAGGACTCCATCAGCATCATTTTTGGAGCATTACCATTAACTTTTCAACAACACCACAACTGTGAGACCACTTGATTCATCTGGACTTTTTGTCATATGATGTGGATTGATGTGTATCTAAATACCTCATATCCTTGAGGTTGGAAAATTTGAGTGCATATTATTTCTTGTTTATTTTTATTCATTAAATTCCTTTTACTACACTATTTAGCGACATGTGCTTCTCTCCCCTCCCTTATTCTTTATATATATATATATTGTACAAATGTTTATTTTCATGTAGGATATAGAAGATTAATGGTCAGCACTTTCCCACCAAAACTATTAAACATAGCATTCCAGCAAGTTAGCAGTATAGTCATTTTAATAGCAGATCTATTGCTTATACTGTTAGTAAATGTTTGCATATCCTTTAAAACCTTTAGTACTTAGCTACCAACCATATCTCCCCAGCAGTTGATCACCAAGATTTTTATAAATGTTTGTTTTTTGTTCAGTTTCTTAGTGTGAGTGCTAGTTTTATGGGTTAGGGGTTAGGATCTGGGTTTAGGATTAGTGTGCGCCACTATTTTACTATATTAAGCTTATCCTCTGCCACTATATCAATGTAATCAATGAGTTTTTTTAGAACACCCACTAAAAGTGCTTAACACTACTATTTAATGTCAAAGGGGGAACAATAAGTGGGGAAAGGTAAATATGTACTATTTACATTTTATTTACATTTATATTGAAAAAAGGAAGCTCTCACAGGTTTATTGCCTCCCTAAAAAAAGGGGCTCAAGAATGTAGTTTTTATTATCACCTGTTGGTATATATATAAATGGGTCAATAAAATATTTACCCTAAAGGCTATTTTCTAAATTATTTATTTTCCAGCTATACTGGTGTTGGCCTAATTAAAATACTTAGTTAAGATTCTTGACTCCTTAGTACCAAGGGTCACTTGGTAACTTCCTTCTAGTGTGATATTAAGTCTGAATGGGGTTACTAGAGTGCTTTCCTTATCAACTCCATATTATTGTTGGAGATATAAGCTTACTTTTAGTTCTTAGATATATTCAGCTATGCTGGAATAATTGATGGTAAGCCTGGTTATAATGCTGTGAAGGTTTATTTTTAAATATATATTGGGTTAAAGTATAGAGGATGTCAGTGCAGTACTTAAGGTATTATTATCTGTCCAATTCTTGGTTACTACCATTAGTACAGCACCGATTGATCTCCTACTCTGGTCTCTTTCCAGCGTCGGCGTGTGACGTCACGCAGTATGTTTTGCCCTTTTTTTAGGGTGGCTATAAACCTAAACGGTAGAGCCCAGGGACATTTAATAAGCGAGAGTTTAATAAGCAATCTTTTTTTTTTGTCATGTCCGGTATATATACAAATATATAGTGCTAAGGTACAGAGGGCAAAGTGGATGTTCAGCAGTATAGAGGCTTGATGGGCATGATTGAACTTTATGACATATCACAATAAAAAATTCCAATGTATGTAATTTACCAGATTATCCCTCAGAGGAGCTCAATATAGTCTCAGTTAGACTTATTAGTTACATTAGCAAGATCTTTATCCATAATTTAAAGGGAAATAGACATTACGTCATTTGAAAATACAAGATTCTTGCTAATATCTACTACCATACAAAGGTTGTTTTTTTTTCTTTAAAAAAAAAAATATTTGTGTGAGAGCGTCGTATTTTCAATATAAATGTAAATAAAATGTAAATAGTACGTACTTACCTTTCCCCACTTATTGTTCCCCTTTTGACATTATCATCTGCCACTACCCTAATCCTAAACCATAACCCTAAACCCTAAATCTAACCCTACCCCTAACCCTACGAACCAATTAAAAAAAGTCTTGGCGTGCTGTTGCTGCTCCACCTAGTGGCTGCTGGCCGCCGCTGCTGTCGGGGAGATAATAGGAAAGGTCCAAGTATCACTGTAGTTTGTGAAAAGCGTCATATGTTTGCAGAGTATGAAACAATAACAATATTAACAACAATGAGCATCAAAGCATTTTTAGAGAAAATCTTAATTTTTCAGACTGCTTTGTCATGGGTGACTGAAACTAAAAATAAGTTTAACATTAAAAGAGCTTACATCAGCCTTTTATAGAGAAACAGCAACATTTCCAGTAAGGTGGAATTGAACACTTTATCTGTAAATTAAAATTTTGCATGTGGTTGTTATTAAAATAAATAAATTAGTGTTAGATAATTGCCATCAATATTGATATTTATAGGGAGAATACATTTTTCAATTTCCTTCCTCCTGGTTCTGGCTTTTATCTCAGGCCTTTAATTAAACTTACAAGCGGGGAGAACTGGCAGTAAGAGTGTGTCCAATTGGTCGAAACTTTTTTTTTTTAAATATCCTTTTTATAGATCAAGTTTTATTGTCTGTAATTTTGTAGAAGTTTTAAATGTATAATTTCTTGTGATTTTTGGTGTGTCGCGGTTTTAAATTTTTAACATGCTGGCAGTTTGTGACACTTCTTTCTCAGAAAAATGTATCATACAGGCCAGCAAATACAGTAGATAATGTAGTTATCAGAAGCCTTTCTTATTACAGTTTCTTTTTTATGTTTTTTAGGGATATAAAGCTTAACTTAATTACATGTTTGTGCCTCTGAAATAGGTCCCTATATATGAACTGCTTTCTTTTCCCATGACATTACAAAATTGCTTGGCTAATTTTAATTGATCCAAAAAACCTCATCCTATTTGTAAAGAAAAAATATATCATAATAGTATAATTCTTACTAAAAAAAGCTTGTTATGTCATTGAATTAGATCCTTTGAAAACCATGGGCCTCATTCAAATGCGATTTGGCCAATTGAAAAGTGCTCTATTTAAGCACATAGGGCCTCATTCTATTAACGGCCGTAGGAGATGCGGGGCCGCAAGGACCGGCCGCAAGCTATTCTGCTTTTCTATTCCCCTCCGGCCTGGGATTCCGGCAGGCTTGCGGCCGGCGCCTTGCTATCCCTTGCTGCCGCTCGCGCCGGAGGAAAGCCTTTGATCTAAAACGTCCGCAAGAGTTTCGGCCGCAAGAAAAGCCCGGTTGCTATTCTATTACTCCGGGAACCCTCTCTGCAAGGCTAAAAGGGAGCCGCAGCTTACTTGCAGGAAAAAGGTCCCGCTAGCACCAATTAAGCACATTATAAAGCCGAAATAAAGCCATCCTGCACTCTGAGGAGACTATAAAGTGATTGTAGGTGTTAGCAAAAATAGCACAACATTCCCCTATACTCAAATCCGTAAATAAATTTATTTTTTATATATGTCAAATATCCATGGAAAAAGTCCAGAGTGCTTGGAGCACCTCAGACCCGCCCACGCTGCGGCCGGAAAATAATCAGTTAATGTAAACTCGGATTTGGGCTGATGTGCAAGCTTGAGAGTGGGTTACTTTTAATCCTCATGTCCCCCAATATGATCCCTAGCATTTACAGAGCTTTACAGTGCTGTCTTGAATTTATTTTTGACTTTAAAGATTTCTGAGCTTACGGCCGGTAGCCAGATATACGGCCGGCCGTAAGAGGAGATCCTTGCGGGGCCGTTTAATAGAATTGCAAGGTAACGGGAGCCCCGCAAGGAATCGCAGCCTTGCGGCCGTTTTACGGCCGATAATAGAATGAGGCCCATAGCATATTTTTTTACAGAAGTTTTTAGTTAGTGAAGACCTTGCTTTTGGATAGAAGTTTACTAACTAAAAACTTCTGTAAAAAAAAATATGTTCTGTGCTAATATAGAGCCCTATTCAATTGGCCAAATCGCAATTGAATGAGGCCCTAGAAGTCCATGATGGAATCCCCCATGACTCAAGTAGTCAGTTAAATATAAATGTATTTCTAAAAAAAAAATTATATGCTGCCAGCTTACCTAGCTGCTAATGCAAGATTGTTACATACTTCATAAGCATGTGAAGAATTTCTCAAACTATTGGGGTTCTTTAACTTACTATCTTCAATATTATCTTCAATAAGAGATCATGAAACAGCATACACTACTGTGGCCATCATTGTCTTTACATCTTTGTGTGGATGGCCATTGGAATAAATATATAATTTGCTAGTCAAGAAAAGTAACCGTTTATTTGCAAATTTTGACTATACTATTTCCCCTATATGGGGTATTCAGAGGAATACTTTTAGATTCTGTTTAATAGTGCAAAAAAGGCAGTGAACTACATAAAAGTTGTAATCACAATTACACAGTGTTAAACATCATCAGTTGAGCTTTAACTTGGTTATTTCTGAGTTTCATCAGTTAAGTAGTATGATATTGAGCGGTATTTTAAGACACAGTATGCCCTTATACTTTTACTTTAAAAAGTTAATTTTCCACATCTTTGTGTCAGTTTACCGGTTGTCATGGAGCTAATTAAAATGTTTTTCTCATATAATTGTACACCGATCATTCACATAAACATGAGTATTATTAATCATTCTTATTAAGGTAAATAAAATAATTATTGTAGAGTTCTAAGTAGGTGCCACTTTGTTCTGCTTAAGATGAGCCATACTCCAGAAGGTTGTACATTTTGGGGGTGAATAGTACCAGTTCTCTCTGTCCACTTCTTTATTGTCTTATTTCTATTGGATTTAACCGAGAGCTCCTTGGTCCAACATTTCTAGACATTTATCATTCATAAATTAATAAGTATATTAATTTATATTATATTTGTTGTGCAAGGTAATTAATTTACTGCAATTTTAAATATTCTTATTGCAGTGCTTTACCTTGTTTTATATGTGCCAAGTCTTCTGCTTGCAGTGTGTCAACTTAGGCTATTCTATGAGTTATTGTCAGAGTGGAGCTTTTTTTTTCAATGTTGGGATATTAGAAGGCAGGCACTATTTAATCTGGAGAAGAGAACTTCTCAAGGACTTAAGTTTCAAAAGGCATTTGTTAAGGAGTAATACGGATCAATCATTCTCAATCACCACCTGTCATGTTCAGGAGGGCCCACTGGACTTTTGGGAATTGTTGAAATATGGGGGGGCCTGGATTAACATGGACTGCTATTGCCCTGTTGGCATGAGGTGGTCAATATTGCCTGGGGTATGATTGTAATGTACGAGAATCCCCATAGCATGTTTAGTATCTAAATGCTGCATTTTCCCCAGGGAGATAAATAAAATGTATTACCGGGGTCTCTGGGGAATGACAGGTACAGTTATGGGGTTACCTGATTGTGAAATAGAACAGCAGTTTAAATGTTGGCCCTATACAGGAAGGTAGGGTGGAGATGTACAATATCACCTCCCTGACCACTTAACTCCCCCCCTCCCCCGCTGCCAGAGGAGATACTAGCATGACACAGACATGTCAATTATCTCTTATTAGGTAACTGGATATCAAAGGGCCTAATCATCTAGAGAAAGTTGACAGACCAAGGGGGGTAGGTGATTAGCAGATGCCCCCTGCAAGTACAGAAGGGCAAGAAAGGAGACTCTTTTATCCTTGATATAGGCTGGGAAAAAAGAGAGCTTGGGGAGTGGCTAAGATAATGTTTTTGTTTTTGATTGTGATAAATATGAGTTGTGCTTTCTAATAAAGAGTGTTCAGTCTGGATATACAGTACATCATTTACATGTATTATTAATTCTGAGGAAGGGATAACCCTATGCATTGTGGTTATTGATAATGCATCTGATTGACTAGAGTTACAGTCGGAGACTCTGCAGTATTGCTATCTTGGTTCTGGTGGTTCCTTGGTCCTGTGTGGTGATTAAATATTGGTCTGGGTGTATCCCTGCTGTCAGGGGTATCTACAATAACCCACACTAGCCGCTGGGTGGGTCAGAACCAGGTTCTGGCCAAGCCCAGTTGAAGTAGCCATCGTGACACCACCTCTGGGAGCATATTTTACTTTTTTCACCCTGGATGCCAGGTTGTCGAGAAACAGTCCTGGAGTAACAATGAATACAAAAAAGTATAGAAAAAATAATACAAACTTGTACATGAGGATTTGATATAATTGCCTTTGTGAGAGCCTAACATGAGTACCCAATATATGGCTGCATACAAATATGAAACATAAGCAGTGCTATCAATATGAAAATGCTCTTTCACTGCTGATGGTATTTATACTAACCAGCATCTACTGCAATGTGACTGAGCCCAGGAATATTTTGACGTTGAATATTCTTTGAGCGCTGAATACTGAGCGCCTCACTATGAAACAGTGAATTTGTGTTGTTAGCTGGAGGAGTTTGTTAGGATAAATGAATTGGCTAAGATCTCCTGGATTAAAGCTGAAGAAGAAAACGTTGTCTGTTTTACTAACACTAGCTGTCAACTAAGCATGTCTGAAAGCATGGCTAAAGAAAACATGGCTAAAGAAAACATGGTTTAAGAAAACATGGCTATTTTGTTTTTACTCATTTGCCTCCCTCTGGAACTATAGTTTTGTCCTGTTCACCTTCCTCTGTGCTATATTATATCTGTTTCATTCAGAATACTTCTTCATGTTAGTGTAGGTTTCTGAGTAAAATAAATTACTAGACTCAGAGCATAATCCAAGAGCTTAATACTAGTGTTACAAGATAGCAAAATGAAATAAAGGATTTGAAAAACTTGATAAATAATTACAATAAACCACACGTCTTCTAACAAAAAAAAAACTAGGATGGAACACCCTATGCCTCTCGAAGGGGTCCTCCTATGTGGAAGGCTTAACAGATGTTAGAGCCCCACAAACAGGCTCAGAACTATACTTTTGGGGTATATTGACTAAGTAACAAAGTATATTATCTGAATTAAGCTGTAAAAGCAATACTATTGCAAACAATAGCAAGAGTACTATGTAGAGAGTTTAAACATACATGCTGCCTGCAAGCACTGCAAGACTACAGAAACTACAGACCAAACATTGCATGTTAGGCTGCAATTAGGATTATACAGGGTTGAGTCACATTATTATGACCATGTCATGAGCTGGCTTGGTTGGTGTATAAGGTGACATGTAGGCATTCTGAAAACATATCAACCATCGATGTCATCAGTAAAATATGCAATATCCGACATTGAAAAGGATATGATCATTGGCTTTTGGGCAAAGTATTTCTGAAACAGTGAAGTTCGTGAACTGTTCGCATTCTGTTGTGGTTAAAGTGTACTTTGACTAGACAAAAGGCACCATTGCAAATAAATGACATGGAAACTGCGGAGCACCACATGCAATTTATGTCAGAGGGGAACGTCGGCTGCAAATGTGTGTGCGGGCCAACTGACTTGCTACAGCTGAGCAACTCGCCATCCAAATGAACCAGGGGGCTATTAGACGTGCTTAAAATGACAGTACAGCAAACCCTGTTGGCTGCAAAGCAAATGGCTGGTCACTGAACCCATGATGACAAGGGTTCATTATCAGAAACAGCTCCAATTTGCACAACATTACCAAAATTGGACCTTCTCTGATTGGGAAAACGTTGCCTTCTTTGATGAGTCATGTTTTCTGCTCCATCGACTGGATGGACATTGGTGTCTAAGGTGCGAAACCTCAGAGAACAAACAATCTGCGACCATTTTTAGAAGACCACACGCTGGTGGCGACATTGTCTGGGTCCACTCATAACTCTGGAATGCACTCTCAATTGATTGATTGGGTTATCTATCAATTCTTGCATATCAAGTACACCCATACATGTCTTCCTTGGAGCAGGTGTGATCTTCAAGCAGGACGAAGACTTCCAAAGTACTTCCCTGACCTCCAAATTACCCGGCCTTGAACCCCATTGAGCAGCTTGACCGACATGTTCGCCGTGTGGATCCTCCATAACGCACTCTTCAGCAGCTGTCGGATGCACTGCAGTCTGCATTGCTCCCGATACCCTTACCAACCTTCCAGCATCTTTTTGACTCTTTACCACATGGTCTAGCTGCTGTCCGATCTGCACACATCGGTTATTCAGGATATTAGTGGGCGGTCATAAAACTTTGACTCAACTGGGTAGATTTGTTCAGCAATAACTGCAAATCTGTTGTTGAACATATAATTTAAAATACTTACTCTTACTAGATGCCAGCATTTCTTTAAATGGGAGGAGGGGGGTTGGGTACTTATCACAGACGTTTGAACATTGAAGTAAAACTTATTCACATTTAGATTTACTATTGAAATGCAAAAACTTCAATAAAATTGTCCCCTGCATAGGGTTGAGGTGGCTCTATAAGTTAGCAACATGAGGACAGTGTCGCTTTGGTCTGGTTCCCTTTGAAGAAGAGTTATAATGTGATCACAAAAATGAAAATGTCACAAGGTTTCAAAGTTTAGGGAAAATGTGATTTTATATAAAATGCTCAGCTTGTTAGGTGTATTAACCATATTGAAATGGTGCTCAATGAGTCCTCCATTGATACAGCTCACCTTTTGCCTGCATAACAGTATCCCTTTAACCTACCATTTTCTTATTAGAAATCAAATAAAATAATGAGGTCTAAACCCTTTGTTGTGCTCTGCTTCCTCACACAATAGTTAGCAGCCACAGGAAATCAAGTCTTTCACAATATACTATTTAAAAATATTATTTCTTAGTATTTCTGAAGATCAGATAAAAATACCTATAATATGAGACCCAAAATACTGTGGTTCTCTTATATTCTTGAAGAGAGTGTACAGTTAAATATTTGAGACAGGTTATTTGACTTTCTATGCATAATTTAATATATAGTAGTATTATATATGCTTTATTCTATATTATCACATTTCTGTCATTTTAACAGTTAAAAACATTACTGAAATTTGCTGCTGTCTTTATAAAGTACTTTCACCATTCAATCAATTATATTTATACTATATTAATCACATATATAGTTGTCAGTGTGTGTAATGTTTGCGATGTTGGTCACGCTTTGCGAGGCCGATTGCGGCCGGTCGACTAAGAGGGACTTAGGCTGCAATGAGCGCGGAAGGCGCTCATTGCACTGCGAGCCTCGCAAAGAGAGGCGAGCAGTTGAGGCACGCAGGACTTAGGCTGCAAGACTCGTGACCCGTACGACCCACAAGCAGGACTTACGACCCGTACGACTTAGGACCAAAACCTGAATATGAACTGTGAGGATCGCAAAAATCCCACTTTAACGCCCGAACCACGGAACTGGAAAGAAAAAAATATGCTTCAAATTAACTAAAACACTCACACACAGCACAGTGGAAGAGCCAGGGAGCCTATGAGTGAGGTTGCAAGTTATTTTGCGGGATATTTAGCGTTTTTTCACAAACGAAAATCGCCTAAGCGACAAAAAAATGGCAGCCGACAAAAATGAGGCCGAAGGACAAAAGACTAGCCAGAAGGACAAAAAACTAGCCCGAAGGATGTAAAAAGTGCTCAATAAGCCCATAGCTTCGTATTGTGTGGCAAACAACATTGCCAGCCTTAATTTTTTACTCCCGTCATTTTTGACAGGGAATTTCCTAGTAGATTATATCAATTAATTAACAAAAAGTCCCATATTTCTGACTTGAAATATAATGGTTGATTAGTCCACAATTTTTGATAAATGTGGAACTAAGGATATTTTTGTAAATGCATGATAGGAAGTTTGGGATACAACTATTCAGTAATTCTTTAGTTATCATCAAATCATTCCATTTGGTTTCAATGAAGCAAAATTTCAGAATATTTGCAGAATATTTTTTTCTCAAATTTATCAAAAAAATTACTTTAACTCTCACCCGAACTGTAAATTTATTTCTATGTTTGCACATATTTTATATGTACACTTTCCATGTGTTCATTAAAGCTTCAATCCATGCCTTCCTTAGATTTGGGCAGGAAATTTAATGTGAACAAAATGTAATCAGTGTTGTATATATTCCACGTGTTCCAGCTCTGCAGTAATCACCCCTCATTTAATTGTCTGTACACATTGCTTATACATGTGGATTATGATCACATAATCAGCTTCATTTTACATAATGACCAAAATCCTCAGGCCACTAATTTTGTTAGAAGAAAAGTGTGCCCCATTAGGACCAATTAGCTTTTTCCTTCATATCAGTCAGTGTCCTACCAATGTAAAAAGCCATTCATAGGATAGTTCATCTAAGCCTTCCATGCAAATGTGTGCTTTTATAGGAATATGAGCACAATTTATAGATTATTTGGAACAATATTTTCTCAATGTTTATATAAATTATGTTAAATATGTTTTTTATTTAATGAATATTTATTTGGTGATAACATATAGCTCACATGTGAGCCACAGACACGGGTACTGAAAATTGGATGGTAAGTTGGAATAAGCAGAAGAGTTAGAACATAAAATGTCTCCAATTCTAATGTTTTCAATGAACCCTTTTTAGTTATTATCTTAATTAGCCCCTATTTGGGATTTTGGATCTTTCCAAAATCTGTCTGTCATTACCCTAACCCTCACCCAAACCTTAACCTGGATCTTTCGTGTTATCTGCCCGACACTACCCTAACAACAAAGTGGCAGGTACGTAACAGGAAACAGGGAGATAACAGAAAATGACCGGGATTTATCCTTTTTACAGAAAATATAGATGGATGAATGGATTAAATGTGAAAGGTACTAGAGACACAATGGTTACACATACGTTGTGGGTGTTCATACACAAATAACATTTATTTTGACTTACTAATTCAACTTTTGACTCCTGGCCTAAGACATTTTAAAGAGCAAGTAAACACATTTAAATATTTGATCAGTAAATATGGGGTAATAACCAAGGAAACTGGTGTACAGCGTAAAGTGGGCCACTAAAATTGTAGTGGACAGAGGAAGATGGTCAAGCAGCAATGGCAACATTGAATGTATTTGTAACTCTACCAACTACTGATGTATTGCAACAATCTAAGACAAGGCAATGGTGGTTCTTTAGCATATTGAGAACATTTAAGAGGAAATGCTACATTTGATATGACATCTGTGTACATACAGTAAATTTAGTATCATTCATGCACATTGTGAGGGGATCAAAAAAATAGCTCATGTAGTGTGTAGTTGATACAAAATAAGTTTGAAATCAATTAGGTAATTTAAAAATTGTCAGTTAAAATCAATGGAAATCCAGACACCTCACTTCTATGTCTTCTGTTATGTAGCACTCTCTCTGCATAGAGTTTCTGCTCATAGCTTATGCTGAAGAGACTTTAAATTATTTTTCTTGTTTGTTTCATTGATCTTTATTAAGACAAGTAAAAAAAATAGAAAATAATTTTACAACATTAAAATATGTAAACACACAAGTAATAAAAAAAATAACCTAGCAGAAAAATGTATAAGGAAATGTGTTTCTCATACTCATCGTAAAGAAAACAGTGTTGCATATTTTGAACAATTTCATTTCAGCAAATTACTGTCCTAACTATTTTATTTATTTTTTTGTGATAATTCTACCCCTCAACATTACAGTGTGTAAGGCTTCATACTGATCAGAAAGATTTACAGCCTACTGAGAACATGCGATGCCTTTAGAAAGCTTCTAATACAATGAGGGTATTGGAATGATCGAAAAGCAATAAGCTCAAATTAGCTGATAAGTATCCCAAGTATTCCAAGCTAGGGTTGGAATTAAACTTAAACTGTGGGTATCAGACAAGAAAAAGAAAATTTGAGTGAACAAACGAAAAAGAGAAAGAGGGGAGAAAATAAAAAAATAAAAAAATAAGGGGTTTCTTTGAACCCGCATAAGGGGTTGTGAGGTATTGAATATCCAAGTATCCCAGCTCTGTCTCCGAGATCACTTGTTCTAATCCGCTCCTGTCTCCACTCCAAAAATGGAAAAAGAGCTTCAAGAAACTCCTTGAATTCATGGCACCCCTGGCATACACTCTGGTGATGACATCCAAGGCTCCCATATACGCAAGAAGGTTGGATAGGAGTCTAATAAGATATGGGTCGTCCTTTCGTTTATAAAGATATAATTAGCTTTATTGATTACATCCTGGAATCTAATAAGACTATCTTTCCAAAACCTGGCAATAATATTTTTAGTTGCCAGCATAATTAATTGAGCCAATTTATTACACTGTGAGTCCAGATTAGTAAAGTGAATACCCAGCAGGCAGGTGGCAATAGCTGATCTCAAGGTAATCACATATATAGTTGTGAGCGTACGAGTCGTTGCTCACGCTTGCGGGCTCGCGTAGCGAGCCCGCAAGAACTGCGTCCCTCGCGAAGCGAGGGACGCAGTTCGCCGCAAATGCGGGTCCTCGCGAAGCGAGGGCCCGCATTTGCGGTTGTCGAGGCTCAACGTCGGCTCACGCTTGCGGGCTCGCGTAGCGAGCCCGCAAGAACTGCGTCCCTCGCGAAGCGAGGGACGCAGTTCGCCGCAAATGCGGGTCCTCGCGAAGCGAGGGCCCGCATTTGCGGTTGTCGAGGCTCAACGTCGGCTGTGTTAACACACACATACACACACACGACTTTTGTAACAGAATAAACCCAACCGCCCAGCCAACAAAAACCCAAGTCGTTGCTCACGCTTGAAGAAACTGCGTCCCTCGCGAAGCGAGGGACGCAGTTCGCCGCAAATGCGGGTCCTCGCGAAGCGAGGGCCCGCATTTGCGGTTGTGGAGGCTCAACGTCGGCTGTGTTAACACACACATACACACACACGACTTTTTTAACAGAATAAACCCAACCGCCCAGCCAACAAAAAACAAACAACGTCCCCGCAAATGCGGATCCTCGCGAAGCGAGGGTCCGCATTTGCGGTGGTGGGAGCATCCCAACATCGGCTGTGTTAACACACACATACACACACACATAACTTCATAACAAAAAAAAAATCAAAGTCGCCTCACACCCGCTTACACCCAGACACACAGACGCAAGACTTAACAAAAAAACAGTAAAAAAGGCCCCTCACACGCTCTTAACACACATACGCACGACTTAGAAACAAATACACTGCGTCGTACACGTAAAAGCTAACTGCGTATATCGCAACAAAATACGGCCGCATCGGAAAAAAATACGGCCGCGAAAGACCCATTCCAACCGCCGCGCATCAAAACATCACAAACACAAGAAATAAACACAACAAACACATAAAAACCTTACTTACAGCACGGGGGGGGCATCCGGCACCTCCAAAAGTTCATTTACACGTCCATTTAAGTGAAAACAAACAGTTTAAACGACCGAAAATCGGCTAAGCGAGAGAAAAAATGGCCGCCGAACAAAACGAAAACGAGGCTCCAGACGTAACTACACTACACTTACTCGCAACAAAATACGGCCGCATCGGAAAAAAATACGGCCGCGAAAGACCCATTCCAACCGCCGCGCATCAAAACATCACAAACACAAGAAAGAAACACAACAAACACATAAAAAGCTTACTTACAGCACGGGGGGGCATCCGGCACCTCCAAAAGTTCATTTACACGTCCATTTAAGTGAAAACAAACAGTTTAAACGACCGAAAATCGGCTAAGCGAGAGAAAAAATGGCCGCCGAACAAAACGAAAACGAGGCTCCAGACGTAACTACACTACACTTACTCGCAATAATGAAACACATACTATGCGGAACGGATCACACTCATATTAAACACCATTTTAAACAGTACTACGCACAAAATGGCGGATGGAACGCAAATTGTAAGCTGGAACGCAAATAGCGCATGCGTATTACGTTCTAACGGTCTAACTTTCCAGAATGTTCTACAAGTTTATAAATACTGTCTATTTGACAGAGAAAAATACATTTCTCCTCAGGTGATGAACAGAGTGACTTCGGAGATAACTGCTGCTAAAACTTTAGAAGATAATTCTTTCCTAATTTACTACTTTACATTGTGCAAATTACAACTGAGAGGTAAGCTATAATATATTACTTATTTTCAAGACAGGACATCAAAAAAAAAAATTAAAGAAGACAAAGAGGTTTATGTATACTGACAAGTGACACGCACATATATGCGTATAATGTATACTGACAAGTGACACGCACATATATGCGTATAATGTATACTGACAAGTGACACGCACATTTAGGCGTATAATGTATACTGACATGTGACACGCACATTTATGCGTATAATGTATACTGACAAGTGACACGCACATTTATGTGTATAATGTATAGTGACAAGTGACACGCACATTTATGCGTATAATGTATACTGACAAGTGACACGCACATTTAGCCGTATAATGTATACTGACAAGTGACACGCACATTTATGTGTATAATGTATAGTGACATGTGACATGCACATTTATGTGTATAATGTATAGTGACATGTGACACGCACATTTATGTGTATAATGTATAGTGACATGTTACATGCACATTTATGTGTATTGCCCCTGCAACAAACTAATTAAACAACTACATTTAAATTACATTACAAAAAAATAAGTTGGGACTATTAAAATACTATTAAAATATGAGTCATGTATACTGATATGTGACACGCACATATATGTGTATCATCTATAGTCACATGTCACACACACATTTATGTATGTTGGCCAAAAATAAAAATAAGGTTAATTTAACAATTAAAATATGATTCATGTATACTGATATGTCACACGCACACAAAAAAATTACTTTCAACTATGGAAATGTGCTTCATGTATGTGACATATGTGTGTAGCACCCACCAAAAAATAATGTTAATTCAAATTAATTACAGAAGTATAATTCAATGAAATTAATTTACTGCAATTCAATAGATCACCTAAAACTCAATCTTTCTACTTTTTTAAATATTCAAACAGACTCTGCATCAACAGCGTCTTTCAACAATTTGCACTGTGCACTGTGAAGAACAATCCCTTTTAAAGAACACCAACAAAGAACAAGAGGTAAGATACAAAAATACTTTAAATGCTGAAAAGGCCATGGTTTGTTAAATACAAATAAAAAATTCTATAATTCACTATTTCACTTTATTTTTCAAACAGACACTACAAGAAGACCGGCGGATTAAGATTGGCAGGAGGGGACCCTCTGTCATTCCACACTTCAATCAAGGTAAAGTATTTAAGTATAAAAAAGAACCGAACCATGAGCCTTATTCAATTGTGAGTTGGCTAATTGAATAGGGCTTTATATAAGCACATAATAGGTCTTCACTAACTAAAAACTTCTGTCAAAAAATATTTTATGTGCTTATATAGAGCCCTATTCAATTGGTCAAAACGCAATTGATTCAGGACCTAAATATGTTTAATGGCCGAGGGCCTCATTCAAATGTGATTGTTTAACAATGTATAACCATTAGAAAAAACACTACATAAGTATAACAAAAGTGGTGCCCATCAAACAGGATTTACATTTACATTCTTATTTTAATGTTTAACAACCTATAAGCCTTAGAAAGAAGCCTAAATAAGCATACCAACATTGGTGCCCACCAAACAGGATTGTATGAAAACTCACACAAACACATAACAAACTACATTTACATTCTTATTTTATGTTTAACAACCTATTAGCATTACAAAACTACATTAATAAGCATACCAACAGTGGTGCGCATCAAACAGGATTGTATGAAAACTCACACAAACACATAGCAAACTACATTTAGATTCTTATTTAATGTTTAACAACCTATAAGCCTTAGAAAGAAGCCTAAATAAGCATACCAACATTGGTGCCCACCAAACAGGATTGTATGAAAACTCACACAAACACATAGCAAACTACATTTAGATTCTTATTTAATGTTTAACAACCTATAAGCCTTAGAAAGAAGCCTAAATAAGCATACCAACAGTGGTGCGCACCAAACAGGATTGTATGAAAACTCACACAAACACATAGCAATTTACATTTACATTCTTATTTTATGTTTAACAACCTATAAGCTTTAGAAAGAAGCCTAAATAAGTATACCAACAGTGGTGCGCACCAAACAGGATTGTATGAAAACTCACACAAACACATAGCAAACTACATTTACATTCTTATTTTATGTTTAACAACCTATAAGCCTTAGAAAGAAGCCTAAATAAGCATACCAACAGTGGTGCGCACCAAACAGGATTGTATGAAAACTCACACAAACACATAGCAAACTACATTTAGATTCTTATTTTATGTTTAACAACCTATAAGCCTTACAAAGAAGCCTAAATAAGCATACCAACAGTGGTGCGCACCAAACAGGATTGTATGAAAACTCACACAAACACATAGCAAACTACATTTACATTCTTATTTAATGTTTAACAACCTATAAGCCTTAGAAAGAAGCCTAAATAAGCATACCAACAGTGGTGCGCACCAAACAGGATTGTATGAAAACTCACACAAACACATAGCAAACTACATTTACATTCTTATTTAATGTTTAACAACCTATAAGCCTTAGAAAGAAGCCTAAATAAGCATACCAACAGTGGTGCGCACCAAACAGGATTGTATGAAAACTCACACAAACACATAGCAAACTACATTTAGATTCTTATTTAATGTTTAACAACCTATAAGCCTTACAAAGAAGTCTAAATAAGCATACCAACAGTGGTGCGCACCAAACAGGATTGTATGAAAACTCACACAAACACATAGCAAACTACATTTACATTCTTATTTTATGTTTAACAACCTATAAGCCTTAGAAAGAAGCCTAAATAAGCATACCAACAGTGGTGCGCACCAAACAGGATTGTATGAAAACTCACACAAACACATAGCAAACTACATTTAGATTCTTATTTAATGTTTAACAACCTATAAGCCTTAGAAAGAAGCCTAAATAAGTATACCAACAGTGGTGCGCACCAAACAGGATTGTATGAAAACTCACACAAACACATAGCAAACTACATTTACATTCTTATTTTATGTTTAACAACCTATAAGCCTTAGAAAGAAGCCTAAATAAGCATACCAACAGTGGTGCGCACCAAACAGGATTGTATGAAAACTCACACAAACACATAGCAAACTACATTTAGATTCTTATTTAATGTTTAACAACCTATAAGCCTTACAAAGAAGCCTAAATAAGCATACCAACAGTGGTGCGCACCAAACAGGATTGTATGAAAACTCACACAAACACATAGCAAACTACATTTACATTCTTATTTAATGTTTAACAACCTATAAGCCTTAGAAAGAAGCCCAAATAAGCATACCAACAGTGGTGCGCACCAAACAGGATTGTATGAAAACTCACACAAACACATAGCAAACTACATTTAGATTCTTATTTAATGTTTAACAACCTATAAGCCTTACAAAGAAGCCTAAATAAGCATACCAACAGTGGTGCGCACCAAACAGGATTGTATGAAAACTCACACAAACACATAGCAAACTACATTTACATTCTTATTTTATGTTTAACAACCTATAAGCCTTAGAAAGAAGCCTAAATAAGCATACCAACAGTGGTGCGCACCAAACAGGATTGTATGAAAACTCACACAAACACATAGCAAACTACATTTAGATTCTTATTTAATGTTTAACAACCTATAAGCCTTACAAAGAAGCCTAAATAAGCATACCAACAGTGGTGCGCACCAAACAGGATTGTATGAAAACTCACACAAACACATAGCAAACTACATTTACATTCTTATTTAATGTTTAACAACCTATAAGCCTTAGAAAGAAGCCCAAATAAGCATACCAACAGTGGTGCGCACCAAACAGGATTGTATGAAAACTCACACAAACACATAGCAAACTACATTTAGATTCTTATTTAATGTTTAACAACCTATAAGCCTTACAAAGAAGCCTAAATAAGCATACCAACAGTGGTGCGCACCAAACAGGATTGTATGAAAACTCACACAAACACATAGCAAACTACATTTACATTCTTATTTTATGTTTAACAACCTATAAGCCTTAGAAAGAAGCCTAAATAAGCATACCAACAGTGGTGCGCACCAAACAGGATTGTATGAAAACTCACACAAACACATACCAAAGTACATTTAGATACTTATTTTATGTTTAACAATCTATAAGCCTTAGAAAAAGGCCTAAATAAGCATACCAAAAGTGGTGGACACCAAACGGGATTGTAGAAAAACAAAGAAATAATGTCATTTTTTACTTCATACAAATACATTAAAATAATATTACATTTTCATTTTTATTTTATATCAGATACTGCGTCAAGAACATCGGACCAGGAGTTTCAACTGAGGACCACACCAGCGGACGAGGACTTTCAACAGAGGACCAGACCATTGGACGAGGACTTTCAACAGAGGACTACACCATCGGACGAGGACTTTCAACAGAGGACCAGACGATTGGACGAGGACTTTCAACACAGGACCAGACCATCAGACGAAGGCTTTCAACACAGGACCAACAAAGATTCTGCTTCAAATCAAACTTCAACCAAGGTACAGTATAACAAGTAAAAAAAGAGAAAAATTAATTAATATTCTTCTTTAATGTTTAACCACCTATAAGCCTTAGAAAATAGCCTACAGAAGCATACCAAAATTGTGGCGCACCAAAAAGGATTGTAGAAAAACACAGAAAAAATGCCATTTTTTCATTCATACAAAGACATTCAAATAACATAACATTTTCATTTTTATTTTATAACAGATACTGCGTCAAGAACATCGGAACAGGAGTTGGAACTGAGGACCACACCAGAGGACGAGGACTTTCAACAGAGGACTACACCATCGGACGAGGACTTTCAACACAGGACCAGACCATCGGACGAAGGCTTTCAACACAGGACCAACAAAGAATTTTGCTTGAAATCAAACTTCAACCAAGGTACAGTATAAAAAGTAATATCTATCATCTATCTCTTATTTGTCTTTTAGGGCCAATAATCTTTAACAATAAAAACAAACTTCAATGTAAACTTAAAAAATAAATTCGCATAGTCCAAAAAAGTCTAAAAACACAGAATCTATACAATTTGTCATTGTAACATTCCAGTCCTAAACCCTAATTTAATTGCCATTTGACAAATTGAATAGTGCTGTAAATAAGGACATAACACCTTTTTTAAATACCTTTTTAGTTACTGAAACACTTGCTTTTGGATACATGTTTAATAAATAAAAATGTCTTTAAATAATTATCTCATGCCCTTATTTAGACTTTTATTCAATTGAACGCATTGAAATTGATTAACTATAAAATGTTAACACACTATTGATAACTATATGTCATGAAAAACAACTTAACATCTCAAAATAAACTAATGGTACATTATTTTATTTTTACAGATTAACATGGCTGATAATGAGAGTAAACAAGAAAAGAAAAGACGCCAAGCTAGAGAACGACGACAGAGAGCAGACAGCCAGCAGACACCGGAGAAGAAGGAAATTCGACGAGAAAAAGAACGCAAAAGAATTGCAAGCAAAAGACTGTCACTTGCAGAAATTAAAGATATGTCAAAAAAAACTACAAAGAAAATAAAGCATTTACAACCTGTTGCTCAAACATCAGATGACATTTTGCCAGAAAAAAGACAAGAGATACCAAAAAAAGCAACAAAGAAAACAAAGCATTTAGAACCGTTTCATGAAACATTAGATGACATTTTACCTCAAACAATACAACATATACCAAGAAAAGCAACGAAAAAAACAAAACATTTAGAACCTGTTGTTGAAACATTATATGACATTTCACCTGATGAATATGAAAGGCAAAATCCTATATGCTTTGCAAATTGTCCTCTACTCAAGTCTTTAGCAGTAGAGGTTCATAGTTGTGGGGACATGACTACTCAATGTCAGTTTTGTGAGGCTTATTATTTTAAACAGGAGAGACCCAGAGATGGACAATTTATTAGTTGTTGTCAAAAAGGCAAGTTCAAACTTCCAGAAAGGAAAGAATTTCCTATTTATTTACAAAATATTATGACTGAACCTACTTTTCCAAACTACAAAAATTTTAAGACAAACATAAGATCCTACAATAGTGCCATATCCTTTGCATCCATGGGGGCAACATTAGCTGCTAATGTACCAGGACATGGTCCTTACTGTTTTAAAGTCCAAGGACAAATTTATCATCGCACTTCCCATTTACATCCAGAGGAAGGAAATAAAAGAAAATTCGCTCAACTATATGTCCTAGATACAATGGAAGCTGTTGACCAACGTATGCAGATGGAAGAAAATAAAAAATGCTTACCCACTGTTTTCATAGAGCTAAATAACATTATGGACAACAATCCCTACAGTAAAGCTTATAAAAAATTGGCAGAAGTAGAAAATGAACAACTACTTCATTCACAAACACATCAATTACCAATGCCGAAGGTTAATATGGTGCTTAAAAGAGACAGACATACTGATAAACGTCGTTATAACTTGCCAACAACAAATGAGGTTGCAATGGTGTTTCACAATGATGAAGGAGAACCACCATTTCAAAGAGACATACGAATATATCCTAGAAATGAGGACCAACCGTTTATTAATATGAGTATCTTAAGTCCAAATTTAGATCCAATGACATATCCCATCTTTTTCCCACACGGAGAAGCAGGTTGGCAACCAAAATTAACTCTTCCCAGCTACCCAAATGCTAAAGCCAGAATCCGAAATAATGTTTCTATGCTTGAATTTAAAGTAGCTCAAATTGCCATTCGCAATGTATTTAATCCAATTTTATGTGGTGGGAAACTAACACAACAATGGATTATTGATTCATATTTGCAAGTTGAGGCAAATAATTTAAACTTTATCAAATATCGACAAGATAAACTCCGTGTAGAACAATATTCTGGACTCATGGACTATGTTGCTGACGTGGCTACAAGCAGAGACATGACAGCTGGCAAAGCCATCATTTTACCATCTTCCTTTCAAGGATCTCCTCGGAATATGAGAGAAAGATACAATGATGCTATGGCTATTGTGACAAAATTTGGCAAACCCGATTTATTTGTGACATTTACATGTAATCCACAATGGCCAGAAATTACACTAAATCTACTTCTTGGACAAACTGCTTCAGATCGACCAGATTTAGTAGCCAGAGTTTTTAAGATTAAATTAAATGAATTAATACGTGACTTCACTATAAATCAGTTATTTGGCAAATGTCTTGCTTATGTATATACCATTGAATTTCAAAAAAGAGGCCTTCCACATGCACATCTTCTAATAATACTTCAAGAAAAAGATAAATTAGATACTTCAGACAAAGTGGATGCAGTCATTGTTGCTGAACTACCAGATCCAGAACTATATGGTAGACTATATGAGATTGTTACTCATCGCATGATTCATGGACCCTGTGGTGACCTTAATCCACAATCACCATGTATGGAAAATAATGAATGTTCCAAAGAATTTCCCAAAGATTATAGAGACAAAACCTATGCCAATTGTGATGGATATCCACTTTATAAAAGAAGAGAAGGAGATAGTGCCATTATTCGTGGGAAAAAAGTGGACAATAGATATGTAGTACCCTACAATCCACATTTACTCATGAAGTACAACGCCCACATCAACGTAGAAGCCTGCACTTCCATCAAATCCATTAAATATGTCTACAAATATATTTACAAAGGTTACGATGCAGCTACTGTAGTCGTCAAAAGTGCAGACAACCCTGAAAGTAGTGAGTTAGTACATGATGAACTTGCATCTCATGTAGATGCTCGCTATGTCAGTGCGCCAGAAGCTATGTGGCGGCTTTTAAAATTTGAAATGCATGATAGATCACATGCAGTATATAGGTTAGCAGTACATTTGCCACAACGACATTTAGTCTATTTCCATGCTGGAAATGAAATGAATGCATTGGCCCAAAGTGAAGATCGTCACACTACACTAACTGCATGGTTTGCATTAAATTCCACTGATGCTGAAGCAACACAATACTTATATATTGAAATTCCATATCACTATGTTTTTGTGAATGGATTATGGAGACCAAGAAAAACCAGAGGCAATAAAATTATTCCAAGAATTTACACAGTCAGTCCAAGAGATGTTGAACGTTTTTGCTTACGGATATTACTTTTAAATGTTCCTGGAGCACAAAGTTTTGAACAATTAAGAACTGTTAATGACATTGTATATGAATCCTTCCATTTAGCTGCAAGACATAGAAACTTACTCGCTGATGATACAGAGTGGGAAAGATGCTTAGAAGAAGCAGCACAATGTCAAATGCCACGACAGATGAGAGAACAATTTGCTTTTATTTGTATCTTCTCAAATGCTCCAAATGCATTAGCTTTGTGGGAGACTTTTAAAAGTAATATGGCTGAAGACTTTATGCGACGATACAATGAACCCATTGCACACTTAAAAGCGTTAATGGAAATCCAAGAAGTCTTTTTAACTCATGGATTAAGTTGTGCAAGTTTTAATTTGCCTGATCCAGGTCTTATAGATGACATTAACTTTGAAGACTATGACATTAAACTACAAGCAGAAAGAACAGAAGAAAGACTTGCAACTTTAAATACACTACAATTGCAAGCATTTCATGCCATTAAAAATGCTATAGATGATGACATGGTGACAGAGCGTTATTTCTATCTTGATGGACCTGGCGGATCAGGAAAAACATATTTGTACAATTTATTAATGAGTTCAGTACGAGCACAAGGAAAAATAGCAATGGCGTTTGCCACTACTGGAATTGCTGCACTTTTATTAGAAGGTGGAAGAACTGTTCATAGTGGATTTAAACTGCCAGTGCCTATTTTAGAAAATTCTGTGTCAGATATTCGCATGACATCCTTACAAGCAAAGAAATTGAAGAAATGTAAATTAATTATAATAGATGAGGCCACAATGATGTCATGCTATGCCCTCCAATGTATTGACCGTTTGCTTCGTGAAGTCATGGATAATATTTTTCCATTTGGTGGAAAGGTAATGTTGTTGGGTGGCGATTTTAGACAAACATTACCTGTTGTTGTACATGGAAATCGAACTGACATTATCGAAACATGTATAAAGTCAAGTACAGTATGGAAACATTTTACCCATCTTCAACTGCAACAAAATATGAGATCAGAAGGCCAAACTGATTTCAATGATTGGCTTATTAAAATTGGAGAAGGCAGAACAGAAAAAATACTAAATTTACCTGACGACACTGTAGAGATCCCACCTCATATGATTTGTCAACAAGATATTATATCGGCTATATTTGAAGGGAGCATAAATAACGAAGAATATTCCGAGCTTGCCAACCAAGTCATACTGACGTGTAAAAATAAAGATGCATTAATCCTCAATAATAAAATCTTTAAAAAAATTTATGCACCACAAAGAAATTATCACAGTGCTGATTCTGTACTTGCTGATGACAATGAAAGTCAGGCTAACTTTTCCACTGAATTCATAAACTCTTTAACTCCTTCTGGAATGCCACCACATATTTTGCAGCTAAAGAAAGGTGCAATTATCATGTTACTGCGAAATATGAATCCCAAAAAAGGCCTATGCAATGGCACAAGATTAATTGTTCAACAATTAAAGGACCATTTTATAGATGCTGAAATTTTAACTGGGACCCATAGAGGAGAGAGAGTTTTCATACCAAGAATAGATTTAGCACCAAGTGAAAGTAGTCTCCCTTTTATACTTCAAAGAAGACAATTTCCCATTATTATGGCATTTGCCATGACCATTAATAAATCACAAGGTCAAACTTTCAAATCTGTGGGTATTTTCTTGGAAGAACCAGTTTTTGCACATGGTCAATTGTACGTTGCGTTGTCAAGGTGCAAAAATCCACAGGCAATTAAAGTTTACATTGAAAACAATGAAAGTCAAGGTGATTTATTAGAAGATGGACGTATTTTTACTAAAAACATTGTCTACTATGAAGTACTATAACTTTGAAGGATACTAATTAAAGGTGCCAAGATTTTTTAAAAGCATTGCAAAATACATAACAATTGGTTGTTTAATTCAGTCATAATTAATGGAAGTCATGTTTATGAATGATTCGCCTCACAAAATACTTGCCTTGCATTGTTAGTAAAAATTATGTTAAAATGTTAAGTCACTATGTTAATGTTTCTAATGTTAAAAGTTTAAAAAATATATTTTGAAGTTATTTCATTCAACATATTACAAAGTGGATGTTAAGAGGTCAAGCACCTTTTAAGTCACAATGTAAATATTGTCTGTTATCTTAAGATTACTACCTACATTAATGTTTATCGCCAATTTATGTGCTCAGTAATAAATTAGTTTAATTACGTACGTTTTAAGAAGAGTTTGACTGTATGCCTTCCTCTACATTCAATGTATATTCAAGTTAACAATTATTGTGATAGAAATTGAATTTTAATACTGATTAATTTAAATGTCAATTGTTTTTACATTCAAATGTTAATACTTTTAATAAAAAATTACTTTACAAAATGTATTCACTATGTTCCTGTTTATAATGTTCAAAATTATACCAATGTTTTGTCAACTTCTAAACTTACATAAAAAATAAAGTTCAAGTTTAAAAATATATACTTTGATGGTTATTGCTTACATATATTTTAAACTTCATGTTAAAATTTGCAACGTTTAAAAAAGGGTTTTTACTTTTGGCTTTCCTATTCATTCAATGTATATTCAAGTTAACAATTCTTCAGATACTAATTACATTTTAAAAAACCGTTACATCAACATTTTACAAAAATACACGTTCATATTAAAATACTTACAAGTGTCAAAAATATATGTTAATAACTAAACAACTTGACAAACATATACATAACATTGCCGTCATTTTTTGACGGGCAAGTCGCTAGTCTTAAATAGTCTTGAGATAAGTTTAACAGTTTTAGACCACATTTCCTGAACTATTAGGCACAGCCATCCTCTGAAGCAATTGTCATTCCCCTTGGAAGTGATTTTATACATCCACACTGGGGTCATAGAAGCCTTATGAAGGAGCTTTTACAGAAGTTTTAACAGGCTATAGCTTATCAAGCCTTTTGTAAGGTTCATGCAGGCCTAGATCCATATATTATTGTCCCACGTTTGATTCAGATCAATCTCCCACTTCAACATGAAGGAAGGCTTTTGTTTATCTGGAGAAGTTTTAAAAATAGCCATAAAGTGTATATTCTATGCAGGGGCCACAGAGGATCCACAGGGGCCACAGAGGATCCGCAGGGGCCACAGAGGTCCGTGGGTGTGCCGTAGTGGCCACAGGGAGCCTCAGGGGCCTTTAGAGAGCTGGGGCCACAGGGTATCTGCATGGGCCACAGGGGGGCCACTAGACAGCTGCAGGGACCATAGAGGACTGGCAGGGGCCACAGAGGATTCACAAGGCCACCTGGGATATGCAGGGCCACGGGGGGGGGGGCACAGGAGCCCCTCAGAGTCCAGGGGCCTCAGTGCCTTGCACCAGTCGCACCGGCGGTAGCTCCGCACCTGCATAGAATATATACACTTATAGCTAGGACACACCATACACACACACTTACCCGCACCATATAACCAACATATAATAAAATAATATATACACATACACTTTGTTTTATTTAGCTTTATGTTTTCTTTGGATCAGTGATGGAGGGAGGATAGAGGAGGGGAGAGGAGGGGAGGAGAGGAGGAGAGAGAAGAGAGAGAAAGGGTGCCCAGTGGAGTAGAGGGAGGGATGGAGCTAGATGAAAGGGGTAGACAGAGTAAGGAATTGGGGGTGAGGAAGTGAGAGAGCGGAGAAGTGGTGGGGAGGGAAGGAGACATAGGGAGGGTGGCAGTGGTAGGGGGAGGGCTAGGAGTGGTAGTGAGCCCATAGATTTATGTATTCGTAGCTCAGGGTCAGAGAGGGAGGAGCATGATTTCGGCTTGTAGTGGGGGGAGGGACAGGTCTCAGGGTCAGATCAGAGAGGTATGGATCCCAGTCCACATTCGGGAGGACAAGAGGCTGGAGACAAACACAAAGCCCCTAACTACAGGCCAGAGGAGATGGTGGTACTCCTCAATGCCATCCGTGCCTGCATCCACATTATCACAGTGGCCAGCCTAAGGGGCAAGGCCTGAAAGAAGGTAGCAGCTACAGTAACTGATGTTAGTTATGCGCACAGGGAAGTGAGATCTGTTGAGGGTAAAGTTCAGGAGGAGGATGGAGGAGCAGGCCAGAGCAGCAGCAGCTCAAAGTGGTGGCCCTAGAGTGACTGTCCGCTACAAGCAGTGGGAGAGGATGCTGAAGGAGATGATGAGCTGTAATAGGCTTGGTGGCTACACAGGTTCCATCCTCCTTGCCAGGTAAATATGACATACACCCACATGTATACCGCATGTAAACCACACACACACAGATAACTCTAATTACATGGAAATACTCCCTGGATTTCACTAGGAATAGATGGTTCATATATCGCTGGAACCTCACATATCACTCATATTGGTGGGCAGCATCAGACATGTGGCAAATAGAAGCAGCAACTAGATATAATTTGATTTAACAGATATAATTTGATTTAACATCCAATTGAGAACGCAGTTGTAGGTGCGGCCACCGCACCATTTGCAGATACAGACTCTGTAGTAATGGTTGTGCCATGTAGTATACTAGGGAACACCTCTCAGCATCATGTTAACAACTATTGCTGGCATATGCTCACTGATTGGTTAGTACGACACAATACACATCAACTTCAGTACATTATGTATATGCATATGCTGAAGAGGTCACACATTAGTTACAATCAAGATATTTTTATGAGCAAATAATAAACAAGCTCTCTATATAAAGAAATTATCACATCTCGTAAAAGATAGCTTCAGACATGAACTGATAAGTGAACAATCCCGGTGCATGATACCTGCATGTCAGACTGATAGGAACACACATCAATGAAAAGATCATACAATGCTGTTAACCATGTACCATATTCTTCTCTCATTACAGCTCGGTTTTTGCACAATTCGGGTCCATGAAGGCATTCATCTACATTCGCAAGCAGTGCTATCACATAATGTGAGTGAGATATCTACTGTACACAGTGGCTATCAGATAGCCATTCCATCAATGACATCCCCCTAGCAGAATGATTTGGCACGCCATTAAGTAATCAAATATCATGCTCAGTAACACGTGTTTGTTGTTAAGTTCAACTCCTAGCAATGGATATCTGGCGCGGGGCTATCAAAGTCCAAAACTGTCCATTTATTCCAAGGCAGCAGTAATACATGCACTGAAATCTCCTAGATAGATGGTGATAGTACTCTGGCCCCACTGAATGTGGTCACAGCTAAACAATCCTTGTGAGATGCCAAATTATTACTCGTGTTGATGGCAAGTGATTTCAAATGACAGATAAAGAACTTTTGACACTGCTTGAGGATGAAGTCCAGGTTGGTTGGTTTATTGTTACAGTTACAGTATTTCCTACTGTACAGTACATACAGATTTTTATAGATATTTTTTTTCTCCTGCTCCACCGTTTTAGAACCACCTTTTTTTTTAACACACTGTATGTGTGTAATTGAATTGGATTACTTAATCCAGTATTTTCAGCATCTGTGTGATGTAGCAGATGAAGACAAGCATGTGCTATACTTCTATTATGTGAAGATTTTCATGACGATATTTTTTTCATCTGATTGTGGTTACTGTGGTGTAATGACCACATGTGACCCTAGTAGATGCTATGCATCATCATTTCTATTATACAGTATTACCTTGACCCCTTTAGGTTTTGTCATTTTTTCCAGCCTTTTGCTGTTTTGCATCTGCCCAAACCACACCCATGACATTAATGCACAGTTGTATATGTTTATGACTGTGCTCTGTGTATTCAATAAACAATAATATTGTTATACCATTATCCATGTTTCCATGTGTTTCTCAAGCTCATAGATTAGTGACATCAACATACATAAAAATTATTTAAATATTTTGTTTTAGGATATTGGTCATCAACATATATAGGCATATGATTCAATTATGTTCCAGTGAAGCAGGCGTGGGTTACAAGTGATCACATGTTTTAATTAATCCAATATGTGTTCACACACTGATTTAAATATTTTCTTCCATATTTTTTAAAGCATGGGTGAACTAGATCATTATTCATTATTATGTGTTCATACTTTGATACATATACATAGTGACACTGTTGGGCTTCATTATTCCACTGAATGGTTGTTAAGCATCTGACATGTGTAATTAATGGTTAATTGACACATTAAGACTATTAGTAATTGCCACATGCTCATTATTGGTATGCCTGTCCAAGGACAGGTGTAGCCAAACAGAATGAGGTGAAACCTAATGATGTGTTTAGAATATTTTCCTTTTTCGCATTTATGCCTCTGTGACTAATATCTTATTTTAAATGGATTTCTCTGATTTCTGAGGCTTTTCATTAATGTGCTGTCTGTTTAAGATATGTATCTATCTGTGAGCAGATATTTCCTTTTTCCATATGTCAGATAGGTCACGGGTGACAATTAAATGTTTTAGGATTGCACATATATGCCAATAGCAATGAAAATCCTTAATTTGTGATACTTTAGCATGCTTTTCTATTGTTTTGTATTGTTTCTTGTCCCATTAAGAGGAGCCATGGCAGTCCGCAATGTTTTTAAAAGCCACTGCAAGTGTTCTTCGGTACC
This sequence comes from Discoglossus pictus, assembly GCA_027410445.1. Classification (NCBI taxonomy): domain Eukaryota; kingdom Metazoa; phylum Chordata; class Amphibia; order Anura; family Alytidae; genus Discoglossus; species Discoglossus pictus. The sequence goes on along the minus strand of CM050164.1, from coordinate 49,442,242 downwards.
CATAATAATTAGTTCATTTGTTTGCCCTGATTTGCGAGCCATCCATAAAATCATATGAGCATAGGGTTTGGGTGTCAGAGTCTCTTCTTGCAGTGTCTCGTAGCAGTTTTCTTGCAATGTTTTAGGGATGGGTGATTAACTTAGCTACATTAATTTTTTTGTGCCACTATGGCACTCATAATTGACTTTGCCAGGATTAGAATAGGGGCCATATTCTGTAATACTATACAGTGGTTAAGTACAAAGAGTACATCGTTGCGTCTACACAAGTGGGTGGGAGGCAGGTGGGTTGACATTAACCCCTGGGGCTCTGTGTTAATCAGGTGTAACTTATCATTAGTTGGGTGTCAATGTTTAATTGTGTAAGAAGTTATTTGTAATTGACATTGTGATTTAGCTAGATAGTCCTTTTAATTTTGTTATGTAGTGCTGGGTTAACCATTAGAAAGGCTCCTATTGTGCTTTAGGATATGAAGTCGTCAATTTTATATTATTAGTGAAAAATGCCTATACTCTTACTGGGACCCTCATAGCTCCTTAATTGTCTTGCAAGTGTTCTTGTTAGGTTTTTCTCTGCTCTCACTTTGAGCACTCAAACAGCCTTCTGAGAAAATGTAAGATGCTCAGTAAGTTCTTATAGGAGCCACGTAACTGCACTTTAGGTAACTTCACCTGTAGAGCAGGTAACAGTTCACATGTAGCGATCACTCATAAGGGTTTACTCATAATTGCATTCAGTGTGTGGAGTTGATATATTAGAGCTTTATGTGAACTCTTCATTTGCAAAATTTCCAGCGGGAGCCATGTAATCAAGCCCATATTGATTATCCACTGAGCAGGAGAGGGAGTGTTGTGCAAGGAGGAAAAGGAGGGGAATTTGTTAAATTATTTAAGGTTTTGGTAATTGACACATATAAACATTCTCCCTGCACAGAGGAAGGCAGCTCACAACAATAATTGCAAGCCCAGCCTCTGTAGAATTATACATTTCTCTCCCACACATGCCAATTTCAGCAGAGTATCATGGATGCCTCCAGGGACCAGCAGAGGCATCAAAAGCTTTTTCAGATTTTTTCCTGCCAATATATGCTCCTAATCAAGTTTTTATAAAAATATAAATTTTTGCATCTCACAGTATTTTCTTAACGGAATTATTTCATGTTTTAAAGCATGGCTAAATATTTCTCCATTATTAATGTATATATTTTCCCACATATCAGCTCATATTTCACTGTTCCCATAGAATACTATTCCTCAAGGTCTCTTTACTGTGTTCGCTGCATTTAAGTATGTTTTTAAAGATGGCTTTTCCAGCTATTCCCCTCTCTACAAGCTGGAAATCAGCTCTGTTATTACTAGCTATGACAGGAGGCCGAACATCTTTCCAATCTGTTCATCTGTATTTGCAACTTATTCTGTGTTTCCTTTTTAAGAATAAACTTTGATCATTCGCTAAGTTCAAGCAGCTGCCGCAAGAGTTCCATTTTGTCATATTTTCATTAAAATTCATTGGACAACTACATAAGACTAGAATATTAAATAGATGTAAGCTTTTTATTTTTATGAGCTGGGTCATTGACATTATTACTCATTATATTTTACAATATTCACTTATAAACTTTCAGAGTCTACATGAAGGAACATTTGTAAATTATTCTGTAAAAAAAATATAAAATTACCCTATGGCCTATGAGAGTAAGATTAAAGGGTAATATTCATCAGCATTTTGGATGCTAATGTAAACACAGTAATAATATTGGAAGTAGTGGTACTGAATACATGAATGAAATGACTAAGCAGGAATAAATCATTTAAAATGCATGCAAAGATATGTAATTTCAGATTAAGTATGAGATTCATTTTCAAAGATAGGACCTCTAGCCATCTAGAAAATCTCCAGTTTAGAAGTTTGTGACTAAACTGACAGTCTCTTGATGTAAATGGGTTCTGTGAAATAATTGTAAATGTGTATAAAGAAAGATTTGTACCAGTTTATGTGAGCTACTAAAAAAAGAAATAGTAATAATATTATGGTAATAAATGCAGTTATTTTCTGCCTTATGATGGTATTCAATAATATGTGTTTTGCTCAATTTCTTATTAATCAGCTGAAAACTTTCATTCAAATCAGAGCCATTTCCAGACAATTTTACTATATTTGTATGTCACAAGGAATTAATTTAATGTATAAGCAATATGCATAAATACACATTTATCTTTATTGCCCTGGAAATTGCCTACTTATTCCCAGTCACATAGATTAACACACCCAGATACATACATAAGAATAGTATTTTATTGCCACACATATTCACTTACCAAGCCACACACATTTTCATATATAGAATCTATAAAAGCTACCGAAGCAGTGAAAGGCAACCTATTTCACTTAAATGGCCTTATATGGACTCACAATGCTTTAAACCTTTTCATTTTGCGCAACACAAAACTATAAACCCACTGTAGGAAAGAAGTTAATAGGTAATAGAGGTAAAGATAAGGATACATTTTTAGAATATTATTTGCTAGTTTTATGGACATATAATGGACTGTGTATTGGTGAAGAAGAGCATGCTTTCTCAATCCAGAGAAAAGGCCGGGAGCCACATGGGAAGTGCTGAAAGGCTACAGTGTAGAGGAAACAGTAAAGTAAAAATTAACGCTTCTAAGCAGTTAACTTATTCACTCCTTCCTTTTGTCCTCCTTTATTGTGAGAATTCCATGGGAACACCATCTTATCTCAGTCACATGTCTAGGATATTTTTTCTCCATGACCCATGCAGAACAGACAATGACAGTTGTAGGATTTACAACATTTTAAAAGTGTTCTGCCCTAGTATATTGAGTCCGCTAAGGTTTTTAGAACTAATTCCAATTAGAAAAATAATCATGTAGGTTCTATATATGCAAATGTTCCAAATATGGTATAATTTAAATCTGTAGATAAGAGGTACTTTATGAATTTAATGTTTTTAATACTAATCATTCCTACTCATTGTTTTTGCATTTTTGAGCATGTGGTGTTATATAATTTTAACTACAATTTATTTGTGTTTTTTTTTAAATTAATTTTGAAGGCTTTTTCAAAACATCTTTCTAATTAAATGTTTATGTAATTATGATAAACTGGTGAAACATATATTTTTCCACTCTGTGGCTTCAGTTACCTTAGGTTTAATAAAAACCCTATAATTTTACTGAGACTTAGCATGTATTAAATTGACAATTATAGACTATTATAGACAAACTCATAATTATGGGTGCTGGTGTCTTTTTCTATAAATGTTTAGATGTATTCTATTTACCTCCGTAAGCCTAAACTCGTAAACCCTGCCTTTTTAAGTAGGATTTCAGGGGGTGTAATCATATGGTCTGACAATATTTAAACAAGACTGAATTTTACCTCTTAGACACAGCCAATAGTAAATTATTTGTCATCATGACATCAGTGAAGCATGGAAGTTAGACGTCATCTGCAATCGGAAGCTAAAACTTAATTAGTGGCAGTTAGTAATATTTGCTGATCAGGCTCACATTTAAGCAATCTTGCACTCTATAAAATGCATTAGATCATCTGTTCTAGTCCATGTGGGTTTCATGATATGTATTAGTCCCAAAATCAATATTACTCAGAAATAACAGATTAATTTTATTTTTAATTGCATATTTGTTTGTTTAATGTGTTTCCATGCCTTCCCATGCTTTTAAAGGACTGTATTGTGTGTTTAATTGCTGCTACGGCTCTAATAAGTAAAATTGCCTTGTGAGTCCTATGCAGTACTCGTAATATTTTTGACAGAAACTTAATACTTTTCTCAGTTACAAGTCAGACTTTATTTGCGAACAAGAGCTACAGGTCTAATAGAATATTGATTTAGTGTAAGTTTAATTAGTTAGTGCTCATAATATTCGAGCTGTGCTAAAACCAGTGGAGTTCTAAGGTTGATTTTGCAGCTTTAGCTAGCCCGTAGTGATTGTGGGCGGGTAACGCATAATCAGAGTAGCAAATAGAAAATGTGGCAATATTAAGAGTGGTTTTAGGTGTGTATACATTTATAATTTGGGCAATAGAATAGGACCTTTAGAGCCCTATACTATTCGCCTATATTGCAAATGACTTCGTCGTTAAGAACAAAGTAAATCTCCCTACCTATTCTATTCACCTATTGCAGAATCTTTGCAAGAGAACTACAGCTGATGACTACATCAAGTAATGCCCTTAAAATCTAAACTAGATGTTTTATTTAGCCACTGTCATGAATAAAATACATATATATTAATTAAAATAACAAAAACAATATTGCATGCTATACATACTTCCACAGAACACATTCAACTGCTGCTGATCTCCATCCACAGATTATTTATAAAGTCCTTGCATTATAGTGGTCCTTTAAAGTGTTAACCAGAAGCAACTATAAATACATCATAAAACCTTTACATTGTACGTTTGCGAGTTTTCAATCTTGCAAGGAGCTTTGAGGAAAACACTTTGGACACTGGATTATAAACTCTATGGTCCTCATTCAAATTGAATAGGGGCTCTATATAAGCACAGAGCATATTTTTTTAAAGAAGTTTTTAGTTAGTGAAGACCTTGCTTTTGGATAGAAGTTCACTAACTAAAAACTTCTGTAAAAAAATACGCTCTGTGCTTAAATAGAGCTTGATTCAATTGGCCAAATTGCATTTGAATGAGGCCCGAAGACAGGGCCCTCCATCATTTTCAATGTGTTAATATTGCTATTGTTTTTGTTGCCTTGAACTTAACCCTTGTAAAGCGCTACCGAATATGTTGGCACATTGCAAATAAATAATAATAATAATAATAATAATAATAATAATTCAATGAATTACTCTTTCTCTTCTGTATAGGGAAGGAGGGACTGAGCAAAATTTCCAGCCTGCAGCTGTTGTGGGTTTCACATAGCACAAACAAGCTTGGAATTTAATGTACATACACAGTTATTATATTATTATTATTATAGTTAATTTATAACGCGCCAACATATTCCGTAGTGCTGTACATAAGTTAAGTTCAGACAAAGATAAATATTTCCATAGGCTTACACTGCAGCATTTATATACAGTAAGTAGTGCTGTGACTCGTCAGCCATATGTTAAAAATGGAAAAAGCTGAGAGCTTAGTTGTTATGTGAGAAGCAATAAATGAAAGTAAAACAAAATTAAACTGTTTAGATAAATGAGAAACCTTATTGTATGTATTAGTATTATATGAATAGCACCAATATGGAAAATAAAATTAGTAGTAGTTAGTGATACTTTTCATTATGCCAACATGACAACTATTATTTTTAAGTTCTTTATATTTATTTGCTTCCAGTTGTTTATTCTACTTTCTGTAACTTTACATTTAGTTTCACTATTTGCCCTTTACCTTCTCTTTTAATCCTCACACTAACCTATATTTTCCTCCAGTTATCTCCTCTTGTCATCTACACTCATTAACAGCTATCTTCCATTGCTCTTCACTCACTATCAGCTCTTTCGGGGGAGACTGCACACTTGATTTAGCTTATACAGAGTGTAACATACTTTGCATAACAATATCACATATATAGTTGTGAGCATGCAAGCCGTTGCTCACACTTGCGGGCTCGCGCAGATGCGGGTCCTCGCGAAGTGAGGGGCCGCATTTGCGGTGGTGGAGCATCCCGACGTCCCCGCAAATGCGGATCCTCGCAAAGCGAGGGTCCGCATTTGCGGAGGTGGAGGCTCCAATGTCGGCTTTTACACAAACACACCACACACACGACTTTTTAACAAAAAAACCCCAACCTCCCAGCCAAAAAAACCCAACGTAACGTCCCCGCAAATGCGGATCCTCGCGAAGCGAGGGTCCGCATTTGCGGAGGTGGAGGCTCCAACGTCGGCTGTGTTAACACACACACACGACTTAAAAAAAAAAAGAAGTCTCAAAGGCGCCTCACACCTGGTTACACACACACCGCGGCCGAGGGCCTCAGTTGCTGGCATGGAGGCCCTCGCTTCCGCAAATGCGGGTCCTCGCGAAGCAAGGGGCGGCATTTGCAATGCGGGTCCTCGCAAAGCACTTAGGGAATGAGGCAACCTTAACGTAACAGACACCGACACGCACTAAGAATCCCACTATAACGGCCGACCCGCGCGCCACTACAAACAGTGAAAACACACCAAATATTTACAAAAACGACATAAAAAGCTTACCTATAGCAAGGGGGGGCACCCAGGACCTCTGAAAGTGAAGTTACACCTCCATTTAAGTCCAAATTCCCGAGTTCAGACATACGAAAATCCCCTAAGCTAGATAAAAAATGGCCGCTGAAAAACAAAAACGAGGCTCACCTCGGAAACCTGCATTAACCTCAGAACCAACCTTAATTTAACAAACACCCACACGCACGAAACATGGTGGAACTGCGCGCACCTACAAACAGTCAAAGCACACCAAATACTCACAAAAACAACATAAAAACCTTACCCATAGCAGGGGGGGCACCCAGGACCTCTGAAAGTGAAGTTACACCTCCATTTAAGTACAAATTCCTGAGTTCACACACACGAAAATCCCCTAAGCGAGAGAAAAAATGGCCGCCGAAAAAAATGAAAACAAGGCTCAAAAACCCAGGACCGCTCAGCCACCTACAATTTACCCAAGAAGGGATCCGAGATAAGCTCAGAAACCCGGATTAACCACAGGGGATCCGAGATAAGCTCAGAGTCCTGCATTAACCCCACATTAACCATCGGAGTGGGGGTCCCAATTGCACGAGATCGGGGACCCTCGCTGCAATCAAAATTCAAAATTCCCGCGGTACAGGTCCTTAAAAGACCGTAAAGGTCCTTAAAGGACCCGTTGGAAAAGAAAAAAACCTTAACACTGTCACCCTGTCAATCATGGGGGTTAATACGGACCCCCATAAAACCCTCATTAACCCTGTCACTCATGGGGGTCAATAGGGACCCCCATAAGCCCTTCATTAACCCTGTCACTCATGGGCATCAATACAGACCCCCATAAGCCCTTCATTAACCCTGTCACTCATGGGGGTCAATACAGACCCCCATAAGCCTCTATTTAACCCCATCAGTCCCATAAGGGTATATTAACACCATTATGGGCCTGTTACAACACTACATTAACCACATAAGTGCCATGATGGTCCTCAAGGACCATCATGACACTAAGTATAAACACTATACTGCACTAGACCCCCACAATAAAACATTAAATATCAACTAAACACCATCTACACTACCTACCCCCTATTAACCCCCACCACTCTAATTACACAAAATAAAAAAGCCTTAAATCACAAAAAAATTATGTCTACATTACATGAAATAAAAAACCTAACTCACAAAAATAAATAAACTACATTACACAAAATACAAAATCCTAAGTCACAAAAAATAAAAAAAGGAACATTACAGAAAAAAAATAAACATTACAACCCACCCCCCGCTCACTACAGAAAAAAAAAAAATACACACCTGAAAAGGAAATACATATAATACAAATACATATAATACATATAATACAAATACATACAATACAAATACATACAATTACAATACAATTACATACAATTACAATACAATACACACCTATCTAATATACATAACACAATCTATCTAAATAAATACCATAATCTAATATACATGCTATCTATATAATAATACATTCCCAATCTATCTAAATAAATACCACAATCTATCTACAATACATCCTATGCTATCTATATAAAACACATACCCCTAGCTAACATACAATAAATGCTATCTATATATTAACTAATCTAAGTCTAAGCTAAAATAAATAATTAAGACCACTTACCTTTGCAGATGTCAATTAGGATCAGCCACCTACAAAAAAAAAAAAAAAAAATTAGTGCAACACGTTTACAGTTCTAAAATAAACATTCTATACATTCTATACATTCTATACATTCTAAATATTCTACTCACCTTTCCGGCATGTCCCGTCCGGCATTCTTTAAATCCTTCTCCGGCGCGGCACCTGTTAAAAAAACAACAACATTAATAGACATACCTCAAAATAAAATAAACATAATCTACATTATACTTACCTCCCCGCGATGTCTCCGGCCTCCTCCGGATCCTCTTCTGCCACGCCCTGTAAAAAAAAAAAAAAAAAGTATACTTACATCCGCACTCCCGGATATCCCTGACGCTAATGAGGCTCCAGGAGAATTTTCCGGAAGAAAATAAGCAATGGCACCTTCTGATTGGTTGAAAACGCTGTCTATCAAATTCACCCAATCAGGAGGCGCCAATGTGTGCATCAATCTAAAAAACGGATACACCTTAAAATCCCACTCTGATTGGATAATGCACCTATCAATCTTTATATAAACCAACCACAATTTGTAATATTTAGAATGTTTAGAATGTTTAGAATATTTACAATGTTTAGAATGTTTAGGTATTTCATGTAAACGTGTTGTATTAATTTTTTGAATCTTTTTTACCGTAGGTTGCTGATCTGAAGAAACATCTCAAAGGTAAGTGGTCTTAATTATTTTATTGTGGCTTACAATTAGGGTAGCTATATATATATAGATAGATAGCATGTATTGTATATTTATAGATAGATAGGGGGATGTAATATTAGATAGTATTGTATATTAGATATTGGGATGTATATTACATTAGATAGTGGCATGTATATTAGATAGTGGCATGTATATTACATAGTGGCATGTATATTAGATAGTGGCATGTATATTACATAGTGGCATGTATATTAGATAGTGGCATGTATATTAGGGGTGTATTGTATTTTATTTAATTGTATTGTATTTTATTTAATTGTATTGTATTTTATTTCATTGTATTGTATTTTATTTTATTGTATTTTATTGTATTGTATTGTATTGTATTATATTTATGTATTATATGTATTTCATTTTCAGGTGTGTAATTTTTTAAAAAATTTGGTAGTGAGGGGGGGTTGTAATGTATTTTTTTATTTTCTGTAATGTTCCTTTTTTTTGTTGTTGACTTAGCTTTTTTTTTTGGGTTCTGTAATGTACATTTTTTGTTTTTGGTGATATTACTTTTTCTTATTTTATGTAATGTAGATTTCTGCTTTTTGAGGAATTTAGTTACTTGAGTAACACAGTACACTCACATTGTGTGACAAACAGCATTTCAACACTTTCTTTTATTGACCGTCATTTTTTAGAAACGGTTCCTGAAATGTCAAATACGGATATTAATAATTAAACAACTTTCCAAACATACACATCTCATTGTCGCTAGTATTAATATAAAGACCATAAGATGAAAAGTTAACCTTTGCCTTAAGGACATTCTCAGTTAAACCTGTTTCATGAGGTGTTTCCATTACTTTGTCCTGCCCTCTAGGATGTAAGAGAAATGTAGTGAAAAGTCCAATAAACAGTCATAGCAATAGATATAATGTACCAATATTTTTCACACCTTTAATGTAGCAATTTTAAAGATATATAATGTGCTCATATTCAGCTTGCCATACAAGTTGCTTTTTTGTAAGTATTTCATAACTAATGCTTTAACACTAACATACACAATTATATTTTTTCTTAAACAAATTGAAATTCATTTATTTTCACTAATAATTAGCATAGCTGCTGAACAGAGCACCATAAAGGATGTTAAAATATTTGTAACAAATAATTGTTATAACAAAATTACCATACATCATGTGGACAATAACATTTTGTTGTTAAAGGCTTATGAAAATGACATGAGAGAGAGAGAGAAAGAGAGAGAGACCAACATTGTGAGTATACCTGGAGTATAATATATTTCAATGAGCCGAAAAGACTTAGAAGTGGTATAGAGCTATAAACACTAACAGTATGCATCTACCAAATAAGTACACAGGAATTATCCGAGTGCAGCAAGGGACAAACCAAGTGTTACTTTGTGAAAATCTGTCAGGCCCTTGCTCAAACTTTACTTCCTTCTTGCTCCTACAAGGCTTCCTCCTACCTGAGATCCTAGCATGTGTCTTTGCAAGATGTAAACAGTGTCCTAATTTGGCATACTTGCTTCGATGGCAGCCAAGGCCCAACGAAAGTTCTTAACCAACACTGTGCCAGTTGCCTATTCCATCTGCTACTACCTGACAGTGTGCTTGTCTGGTCCCCTTTACTTCCTGGTTGTACAATCCCCTTTCTCCCTTTGGATGGATTTCCCTATATCTCCATATTTGGCTTCTTTCCTTTGAATTTTACATAAACTTTACTGGTCCTAAACTTAATTGATCTGCATTAATTTAACTGCACCTGTACTGTGTTGGGACTTTGGCCATTTGTGTCCTTCAGTGGTATCAGGTCAGTAGACCTGCAAAAAGGCTTGACTACTACATTATTTATTTAATAGGTTATTAGCAATACGGTAAATATTTAGAGAAAACACATTCAATGATGGTTTTAAATCTTATATTTGAATTTAAGATGTCTCTTACCAACCCCTCTTAGATCTTTAGGTGTGAGAGGGAGGCTGCTATAAGGTTTCTACAGAACAGGTCTGTTTGCTGGCAATGGCTACTGAATGGAATGGGCAGTGTCCTGGGCATGAATATGCAATGCTAAAGTTGAAATGGAAGTTTTACAAATACATATCTTTTTCTTAAATACTTACTTATTTAATCAGTTATTTGATTAATGCATAACATATTACAGAAGTTGACAGTATGTGATATAGATTATCTTGAATAGATATTAAAACAAATTCAAACACCAGAACTTGTTTTTTTTTTTTTTTATTAACAATGTCTTTCAGTAAAGATAGCACAAACAGATTATTGGATAGATCACTTAATTGAATTGAGTGCATTTAATTTAGGATTAATAGAACACACGTTTATTCATTTTTGCATGTTTCTGTACTAAAAATACTTGATTTCCCTGAAAGCATAATCAGCATTTGTACAGTCCAGGGGATATGTAGGAGATAAGGAAATAAATGTGCCCAGTGATTTAAAACACATCTCCATAAGCTGGGTGTACTGCCCGGTACAACAGTATAGCTGGTGGAGCAGGCCTGGAACTAGAGTGTAGAGTGCTAGCTGTTCCCTCCCTCGTTCCTCCCTTGTGTTTCCCTTGTGGGCAGAGAGTGTTCCAGTTAAACAGAGGCAGTATTAATAAGTTTATACCATGTGTTTTTTCACTAAAATGTTTTATTGGAAGGAAATATTGGTAGAAAGCTCCACAATAGTATTTATTATTGGCAGGTTATTTACTTGATTATAGGTATTCCGTATGCATAGCTATTATGTGATTATAGGTTTTACTGGCTTATTGTCTATTTATGTATTTATATTAAAGTAGCAGGAGTATATAAAAAAACATTACATTAGTACAACATACCTAAAAACATAAAACAAAATAAAATAAACATAATATACATTGTACTTACCTCCCCATGATGTACCCAGCCTCCTCCTCTTCTGCCCCAGCTGGGCCCAGGAACAATCTGCGCTCTAAAAAAAAAAATAATAAAAAAAAATAACGGAGATCCGCACTCACGGACCTCCCCGACGCTAAGGAGCCTCCTACAGAGTTTTCCAGAAGAAAATTGTCAATGGCGGCTTCTGATTGGCTGAAAATGCTGTCTATCAAATTCAGCCAATCAGAAGGCACCAATGTGTGAGCCAATCAGAATGGGATACACCCCAAAATCCCACTCTGATTGGATAATGCACCTGTCAATATTTATTTAAACCAATCAGAAGGCTTTATTGCCCTCAGCCAATCACAATGGAATACACCCCTATGGGGCGATTGGCTGAAGACATCTGCACCTTCTCATTGGCTGTAATACTGATTGACATTGACAACAGACAATCAGAAGGAGCAAATGCCTTCAGCCTATCACTCCATCGGGGTGTATCCCACTGTTATTGGCTGTTGTCACTGCAACCAATCAGAATGCACAGATGCCTCCAGCCAATCACCCTGTGGGGGTGTATCCAATTGTGATTGGCTGAAGGCATCTGCGCCTTGTGATTGGTTTAAATAAAGATTGACAGGTGCATTAGCCAATCCAAGTGGGACTTTGGGGTGTATCCCATTCTGAGTGGCTCACACATTGGAGCCTTATGATTGGCTGAATTTGATAGACAGCATTTTCAGCCAATCAGAAGGCGCCATTGCCTATTTCCTTCCGGAAAAGGCTCTAGGAGGCTCATTAGCGTTGGGGAGGTCCGTAAGTGACAGGGTTAATTAATGCATAATGGGGTCTGTATTGACCCCCATAAGTGACAGGGTTAATTAGGGGTTTATGGGTGTCTGTATTGACCCCCATGAGTGAGGGAGTTAATTAAGTGCTTATGTGGGTCTGTATTGACCCCCATGATTGACAGGGTTAATGAAGTGCTTATGGGGGTCTGTATTGAGCCCCATGCGTGACAGGGTTAATTAAGTTCCTATAGGGGTCTGTATTGACCCCCATGAGTGACAAGGTTAATTAGGGATTTATGGGGTCTGTGTTGACCCCCATGAGTGAGGGGGTTAATTAAGTGCTTATGGGGGTCTGTATTGACCCCATGCAGGACAGGGTTAATTAAGGGTTTATGGGGGTCTGTATTGACCCCCATGAGTGACAGGGTTAATTAAGGGTTTATGGGGGTCTGTATTGACCCCCATGAGTGACAGGGTTAATTAATGCATTATGGGGGGCTGTATTGACCCCCATGAGTGACAGGGTTAATTAGGGGTTTATTGGTGTCTGTATTGACCCCTATGAGTGAGGGGGTTAATTAAGTGCTTATGTGGGTCTGTATTGACCCCTATGATTGACAGGGTTAATGAAGGGCTTATGGGGGTCTGTATTGACCCCCATGAGTGACAGGGTTAAATAAGGGTTTATGGGGATCTCAATTGACCCACATGTGTGATAGTTTTATTTAGGGGTTGATAGAGCTCTTTATAGAGCCCCATGAGTGATAGGGTTAATTTGTTTTTATTATGGGTCCTTTAAGGACCTTTACGGTCCTTTAAGGACCCGTAAGGTGGGAATTTTGAATTTTGATTGCAGCGGGGGTCCCCGACCGGGTGCGATCGGGGACCCCCACTGCGAGGGTTAATGTGGGGATAATGCGGGTTTCCGAGCTTATCTCGGATCCCTTCTTGTCCCTTCTTGTACGTGTCTTGGCGGTCCGTGGTCGTGGAGCCTAGTTTTCATTGGAATTTGGGGTTAAATTTGTGTGTAACCTCACTTCCAGATGTCCTGGCTGTCCCCCGTGCTGTGGGTGAGTGTTTTTTTTTTATTATTATTGGGCTTATTAGTGTGTTTTTAGTGTTTTTGTGTTTACACGGTTCGGTGGGTTAGTGCAGTGTTTTGCGAGACACAGGGGAGGGAGAGCAGGAGGGGAAGTAGAGGACTAAGTGCTGTGAGTTAACAGTTGTGTGGGGTGGTTTGGGTCGCCGTAGCGGTGGGGTTGTTTCAAAGTCATGCGCCGTAAAGCCTCCACCTCCTGCAAATGCGGCCCCTCATTGCGAGGGATGCAGTTCTTGCGAGCTCGCTTTGCGTGACGACGTCTCGCAGTTTGACAACAGTACAGTGGCCCTTTAACTCTCATAACTACTCAGTTTTTATTTGCTATACAGTGATCATGATATGTGTTTGTGTAACATGTGCTCGCTGTCCTCCCATAGAATAATATAAATAATATGGCCCATCATCAAATGCATTTAATAAACAAGTAATAGCTCTATGTGTGTATGAGTAGTTATGTTGTTAAAATGGTTCTTATGGAAAAATATCTGCGATTTGCTCACACAGCAAGAGAGTGATGTATACGCACAGTAAAGGGAAAAATGAGTGCATGCATACCTGTGCACGCACTCGCAGGGGCTCCTCCACTTCATTGCCCATGGGCTCCAAAAAAGTAGATCTGATACTGGAGCTAGGATACTTTCCATTATGATTAAACCCTCTTGAGTAATACATGCATGGACTACTAAACACCACTGGATCACAAGAATGTGATTAAGTGCCTGGGTCCTTACGTGACTGCCAATAATGCTACACATTTATTGTGGTTGATTAGGACTTTGGTGCATATGCACTTTACTAACTGATTATAATATGCTTGTGGACAACTAAATGTCTCTTGATTGCAACTGTTTTTCAATTAAGATGGTAGATATGGACTTTCTTGGTCATACACTTAATGAATTAATCAAGTCATTACCAGGAAGTAGTTGTATATCATCTTGGAGGATATGCTCATTTCTCCAGACATCTGAGATGCCTGTGTATGCAGTCCACATGCCATAATATTACCAATCTCATTTATTTATATACAAATTTATAGAGGATTGGACTATGAGCCTCATTCAAATGAGCAATTGTAAGTTACAGTAGCCTGTAATGGAGGCCGTAAGTTAATTTGCTATTCAATTGGAGTTTTTTTGCGAGCAGCAAATGGGCTACGTGTTACAGGATTTAAATCCTTGCGGTTGTTACAACTGTAATTTACACCCCATCTAAGCCTTTGAACTTTCCTGTCCGCAAGAGTTACAACTGCAAATTGCTATTCAATTGCTACAATTCTTCAAGGCCACAAATGTTTTCACACCCGTAAACGGCAAATGTAGAAGGAAATCCTACGAGTACTAGAGAGGACCAGCAAAGGGGTGAAAGACATACCCATAGGACTCCAAAAGCAAATATAAAATCACTACTGCACTGTTAATAACAGGGAAAGCGATGGAAGACATTAGAATTAATTCCACAACAGTCTCAAGCTCGCAAATCGGCAATCAAAAAACATTTTATTTTATGTTTGAATTCGGGGTTATATCAATCTCGGGAATCAATGAGTTAATACATATCAGGCCACCCACATGGACTAGAACAGTATCGGCATTCATTTTTATTATTTTGTGTTTTGTGAGTCTGATCTCATATCGGACCTCCAAACGCTAATTTATTGACATGAAACCTACATGTTTTACTTTCCTAATGATGACGGTCTCATTTTCTACTGGCTCTTTCAAAATGGGTAGTTACGGCCTTGCTTTATTGATCATGTTCCCGCCCTGAAATGCATGGTTTACGGTTTAGTCTTTCAACCCGTAACTTGCGGGCTTTTCCATATAAAAAGCACCGGAATTGTATCAGACTGTGAGCCTGCAGCAAGCCCGCAGACATACAGCCAGTATACCGCGAGATGCAGCCTTCAAACTGAATGAGGCTCTACGCCTTTATTGCACAATGGGCATGATGTTGATTCATCAGCTCAGACTAGTATCCCTTGTGTCTGTATTAGGTTGATTTTAATTTTTTTATATGTGTTTTTCAGAAGGTGGGAATGTGATATGTATTTGAGGAATGAAGTTTACTATTTCATTAATACATTTTATATGTATTTTTCAATATCATTGGAGGATTTAATATGTGAGTGCACATAGGCTTGGCTAATCTTGTCAGGACTTCTTTCTACTTTTTAGAGATGCACTAGTAAATAATATATCTTGTTCTGTACACCCTGTGCTGGACCATATATATTAACATCAGAACATACTGTTACAATTCATACTGAGACATGTCTTATGAAGCAGTTAAGCTGGTTGAACACTAACACTATTTCTTTTTCCCATCCCCTCTTTTCTGGAATCTTTCTCAAAGGAGTACAACATTACATGCAAAATCCACTTAAGTAAAAGGTCTGCTTCATTTCGCATTACAGTTAAGGTACTTCAACTGCCAGCAGTTTACCAAAGCACAGACAAAAATCAATTTTAATTAGTATTTTTGGCTTTAATGAAAAGTGATTACAGAATTGGCATTTTAGCTAATACCGTTGAGATTTATGGCAGGGTAATGCTAATTAATTTTCTTTTGGATTGCTATAGACCATGAATAACTGCAATGAAATGGCAGATCTGCTGATACCAGGAGTATATCAGCACATCAAATCTTCCTAACAAAAGAAAGCTTAATGGGCTGCAGGTATATTTTACATTACTTCTCATAAACTACACATTATCACTTCTCTATATACAATATTTTAAGAAGCCAAAATGCAGAACATTTTATAATTATGGTAAGATTTCATGATATATGTTGCTGTCAGCAAATGAAGGATTTCTATCAAAAAATCAGCTTGTTAAGGATTTAGCTAGAACTATAGAAAGGATTTGTGACAGGATTTTTACATAGGATTTATTTACTGAAGACTATATACCGTATATTCTCGAGTATAAGCCGAGTTTTTCAGCCCTTTTTTTAAGGCTGAAAAGGGCCCCCTCGGCTTATACTCAAGTCACCCTGTGAGGAGGGGGGTTGAGGAGGGAGGATGAGGAGAGGGGTTGAAAAGAGAGGATGAGGATGGCGGTCGAGTAGAGAAGATGAGGAGGGGGTTGTGGAGTGAGGATGAGGAGGGGGGTTGAGGTGGGGGGTTGAGGATGAGGAGGGGGTTGAGGAGAGAGGTTGAGGAGTGGGGTTGGGGTTGAGGAGGGAGGATGAGGGGGGATTGAGGAGGGGGAGGGGGGTTGAGGAGAGAGGATGAGGAGGGGAGTTGAGGAGAGAGGATGAGGAGGGGGGTTGAGGATGAGAAGGGAGGATGAGAAGGGCTGTTGATGAGGGGGGTTGAGGATGGTGATAAGGGAGGGGGAGGGAAAGAGACATGAGGGAGAGGGGAGAAAGAGACACAGGGAAGGGAGAGGGGGGAAAAGACAGAGGGGAGGGAGGGAGGGGGAAGAGACACAGGGGAGGGAGAGGGGGGAAGAGACACAGGGGAGGGAGAGGGGGGAAGAGACACAGGGGAGGGAGGGAGGAGGAAGAGACACAGGGGAGGGAGAGGGGGGAAGAGACAGAGGGGAGGGAGGGAGGGGGAAGAGACACAGGGGAGGGAGAGGGGGGAAGAGACACAGGGGAGGGAGAGGGGGGAAGAGACACAGGGGAGGGAGGGAGGAGGAAGAGACACAGGGGAGGGAGAGGGAGGAAGAGACACTGGGGAGGAAGGGGGAAGAGACACAGGTTGAGGAGAGAGGATGAGGAGGGGGGTTGAGGATGAGGAGGGGGGTTGAGGATGAGAAGGGAGGATGAGAAGGGCTGTTGATGAGGGGGGTTGAGGATGGTGATAAGGGAGGGGGAGGGAAAGAGACATGAGGGAGAGGGGAGAAAGAGACACAGGGAAGGGAGAGGGGGGAAGAGACAGAGGGGAGGGAGGGAGGGGGAAGAGACACAGGGGAGGGAGAGGGGGGAAGAGACACAGGGGAGGGAGAGGGGGGAAGAGACACAGGGGAGGGAGGGAGGAGGAAGAGACACAGGGGAGGGAGAGGGAGGAAGAGACACTGGGGAGGAAGGGGGAAGAGACACAGGGGAGGGAGAGGGGGGAAGAGACACAGGGGAGGAAGAGGACGGGAAGAGACACAGGGGAGGAAGAGGACGGGAAGAGACAAAGGGGAGGGAGGGGTGGAAGAGAAACAAGGGAGAGAGAGGGGGGACACAAGAAAGGGGACACAAAGGGCACACAAGAGGGGGACACAGAGGGCACAAGAGGGACACAGGGGGCAGCACATTTCTCACCCTTGGCTTATACTCACTAAGTTTTACCAGTATTTTGTGGTAAAATAGGTGCCTCGGCTTATACTCGGGTCGGCTTATACTCGAGTGTATACGGTACATGTTTAAATGAAAGCGACATTGTCAGGTATGCACAGCTAAAAAAGATATTCATGTGTAATATATATATATATATATATATATATATATATATATATATATAATGTGCAAACAAAATGTAACACCCAAACAGCTGTGATAAAAATTGCTTTCTAAGGGAACAGAGAAGAAATGCTTCGGTAATGCATATAACATGATTAACCTTTATACACTATGATTATCCTTAAAGTAAGCAGAATGCAAGCTGTCAGGAACAGTAACTGTTTAAATAGGAATTAATGGCTGCTGATCACTATGTAGCCATTAATCATGAGAGGTGGGGGCAAGGCAATAGAGAGCGTTTTAGAAAAGTGGGAAATGGGTCACCACCTCTTCCAGTAGCAGGTAGACCTACAGATATTACTAAATAGCAACTCATTGTCTGGCGTAGCTTTACTCTTGATATAGGTGTATTTGCCAACAGGAGGCTCTTGTAGTCTTCCATGGTGATGAACCACTATTATCTGGAGCAAGTGAAAACCCATCATACTTTATGTACACACATTTTTTACCTCTACAAACAATATTGCCCTCTACTTACCCCGTAAAAACTATCCTCACTGTAAACACTTTTATTCTCTTTTAAACAATCCCCAATGAGTGTTGGGAAAAATGGAATATGTTTTGCATTGTATTTGCTAAAAGACTTAAAAATACATTGGGCCCTATTCTATTGCCCAATTCGTAAATTTATATACAATTCATATCACTCTTAATATTGGTACATATTCAGCAAATATGACTTATTGGCACTAATTAATTTTTAAATCAATAGAATGCATATAAACATTTATTAAAAAAATAACACTCGAAGCCAAATCTATGAGTTCAAGGTATTTGCAAGTAGCCAATAGAATATGACCCATAGTATATGACCGTAATATGTATAGATTAAAGAACAGAAGGTAGAGGGGTGATGTGATAAAATTCTTCAAATATATCAAATCACATAATAGAGTCCAGGAGGAAAGTATTTTCCAGAAATATGGAATGCAAGGACTCGTAATTTTAAGTTGGAAGGTGGAAGTTTTAGGGATATTGTGCTGAAGTACTACATTATAGAAGGGATGTAGATGAAATGTTAAGTTATTAAAGTATGTCTGAGATAAGCATAAGGTCCTCACAAGGCTTGAAGGGCTGTGAGAAACACCTGTTAGTTCATGAAATGTGTGTTTATAAACTCAATATATATAAATCAAATTGATTTAAAATTAATGTTACTTGCCTGAATTGCTGGGTCTGTGTCCGCCTCCCTCCTGTCATACGGCTCACCTGGTTGTCTGGAAGCCATTGAAATTATCTGGCATCGGTTTAATTATTCAGAAGTTGTGACTTAACCATTCTTTTCGTCTGGTTAATTATCTAGGCAAGAAGTGTATTTCTCCATTCTTCAAATGTTATGTCCACACTGCTTATGTGTTACCTGTAATGTTCAGGTAACACTGTTATAACCCTGTTTCCTTTAATAAAAACAATAAAAGAAAGAAAAAAAGGATAATTAATAACTTTCATGTAATTTCAATGACTTCTAGACAAACAATGTGAGTCATGTGAAAAGTAGACTTGAACTTCTTGTATCATTATGGAAAGATGGAATCAGTCTAGTATTTTTGTTGGAGGGAAAAGTATACCACATTAGTAAGGATTAATGCCTGATATGTACACTATGGGCTTAAACACATCACTGTGGTCCATTTTATCATCTGTTTATCCACAAAAAAAATCCATAGGGTCCAATGTAAATTTGTTGTGGAAAAATTATCAACATTTATTTCCTTATCCGTATAGTATAGCTTCATGGTTTTTAAACGACTACTTTAAGGTGAAACAAAATATGTGTTTGAAATCTCTGACTAAGAGCAGAATTGAGTAACGAAAGATCATAAAATTAGTTTTTATTTAGAAATAAAATGATGCCTCTTCTGGGCCCTGGAGGCATTTATCTAAAGTTGTGAGTGTGAACAGGGCATTTCAATTTCTATAGAATAATGCATGCATTTCCTGATGCAAGCACCCTGCTTTTGTACTCCCTCAATTGATAGGTAAAAACACACCCCATGAAGTGATGTCAACAGGAACAATAAATAGATTCTCTTCTCATTAAATAATCTGATGTTTCCCCAAATGTGTTTTTATATCCCTGGCTTTCATGTCTAGTAATGTTAGTTTGATACATACTTCACAAACAAGTGCCTTTTTTCTTGAGCTACAGTGGTCCTTTAAAAGTTACTAGATTTATAGTATTCAACTTTCCATAGCTCAGTATCTTACGTGGGGTAATCTTCTTAAGCTTAATGCTGTGCAGTTTAATAAAGGTTCTCATTACAATTCTGTGACTAGTTGAAAAAAAAAACAATAATTTAGCTAAAAGAAAAAAAAAACTCCTTTACTCAAATTGATTCTTGGCTGAAAAAATCCCAAAGCCTGACCTATTTCAATTTCCTTTTGGCTCTCAGCTTAAACTTACTGAATAAAATGTTTTAGCTTACAGAAAATTGGTGCATTAATTGAAATTATTTATGGGCCGTAAAATGTTCCTATTTTTTTAAACAACATTCAATAAAAATATTTGCACAATCAAATTCAAGTTCTTGAGCAAAAAACATAGTAAAATATTTTACTAGATACAATATTTAATTTAACTGGGAGTTTTTAACAGCTCACACAAGTAGAAATGAAGTTAGAGTCCATTTGGTAGGATCTGTGCAAAGCACATCCCTTTCTTCTACAATTTGCTAAATCATATACATTTTCATGATGAATTCTAATTTCGACCAATATTTGCCATTGCACCACACTTTGCAATTTGGCAACGTGTGTTTATTAGGACAAAGACACAGAGCCTCATTCAATTCGGGGCCGTAACTCAATCACAAGTAGCCGTTTTCCTGCAATTGAGTTGCGTGCTCCTGTTGCTCTACTTTTACAATTGGCTGGGCCGGCAAGTTAGGCGCCGGTTGCGAGAATTGAAAACCATGGTCTTGACGGTAGCATTTGCGGGCTTGAACAAGCCTGTAACTCATGGTTCAAGCCAGAAAAAATGGAGCACTTTAAAAGGAAATATTAAATCAATACAGCACTGTAAATGTTGGGGAACACAATGGGTGCCATTAGAATTAAAAGCACAACATTCTCAAGCTCGCACATCGCCAAAATAAAATTAACTTGTTTTAGACATTCAAATGTGAACACAGATGTACTATTTAGAGCACTTGTTCCTAGTGGTTTCCTGATATGTATTAACCCCTTCAGTATTGGGTTGTGTGTTACCCTTGATGTTGTATAATGAAACAGACATGATAATACAATCTCATATTTTTAATTACACCTATGTTTATACTGTACTGTTAAGTGTCACATAATGTTGAACTTTCATAATTTTCTATTGTATTTTTTTTTTGGTGCTACTGTCTCTTTAACTGCTACTGCACACACTGCCCTATTTTGTGAGTGATCCAAAAAATCTTACTAGCATATGGTTTTGTTGTAAAAGTCTTACGGAGTAACTTGTAACCTTTTGTTAGTGCAAAATCAATGGAAAAGTTTGCCATAATTTTGGCTCTGGTTTGCTGCAGTCACATGTAGAAGTTCTCTCACAATGTTTCCAGGACGGGTGATTAAGATTAAGATAGCTAGGGATATTTACTTTGCTCTTAAACATGGTGTAATATGCAATATTAGCAAAGAGGTCTATGTTTGCTCCTTACAAATAACGAATACTAAAAAAATAAAATGAATTATGTTTATTCCCATAAGTATATCAGTATGCTCAAAAGCAACCCACAACCACATGTTTTTAATCACATTCTCTATTTGCTTCCTGATGCACATAATAATACAAATTCTCAGGTTCTATTATAATACAAATCAGGGGTGTATGGCAAACATAATTAAGAAATGTACTGTATCTTTGATTTGTATCATGTAATGGGAATATACATGTCCACCCTTTTCAATGAAAAGTATTAATTTCTGTCTATTTGCAATTACCCTTCTCTGTAATTCACTAAGCTTTGTAGAGCTGAAGTCTGATTGCCTCTACCTCATGGGCGTGGCTTAAGTGACAGTAGTGGGGCCCTGGGCGCATGCTCAGGGTGTGAGGTTGCTGCCGCTGGCTGGGCTCCTCCACCTTATCATTGGATCTACCCCAATATTAGAGAGCACTGTAAACTTTTACAGCTCTTCATGGTAACACTCATAAAAGTGTCTTCATTGAATGAAGGGCATGGAGGCAGCCCCAGGCTCCCTGAGACTCTTGGCCCTTGACCCGGCGGAGCCTGGGTGCTAATTGGTGAGAGGTGGTTAGGTGTGCTGGCTGTAGGAGTAGAAATGGTGTGGCGTGCAGGCCTTAGCTATAAAAGGGGGGATCGCAGCCTTGTCTGCTCTGTGGTGAGTGGGTGAGTCGCCCAGGCAAGAAGATAAAAAAGGGGATCGCCCCTACCTCATGGGCATGGTTTAAGTGACAGTATTGGGGCCCTGGGCGCGTGCTCAGGGTGTGAGGTTGATGCCACTGGTGGGGCTCCTCCACCTTATCATTACGGTTTGGTTATATTGTTAATTGTAGTAAATAAACTATGTGGCCCGTTGTACTCCCAAATTAGTTTTGAGTTCCATTATTGCTCACCAGGGTTAAAGGGTGCATTCAGTGAAGTGGGTATAGCACTGAATGGATTTTGCTTGGTCAAGGCAATTTTAAGAAGCCTTCATTTGTATGATAAGTTGATAATTTGCCTGGAAAAAAATGTATGGTAGTTGTTATTTGTCTGGAATTAAACAAAATGATTATTTTTTTTAAATGGAACAAATTTAAGATTTTAACAAGGTATTGTGTGAAAGGCTAAAATGCTTGTCGTTTAAATGAGAGCTGCGATGGTTTGACATTTTTCATGTCAATAGGGTATAGAATTGTAATCATTACAATGAACTCTGCCTTGTCAATAGACTGAATTTACTGGGAGTACGAATAAGGTACCAAGGCTAAAGAAATAAAAAAAGCAAGAATCTAACCTCATCCAACATGTGTAGAAGTGGCCTAACAGACTGCTAAAAATGCATTTAGTTTCATTTTTAAAAGAGCCATTAACTGTTTGTTTGCCTCATTAATTTACATTTACAACATATATTGAACAATTACAAATAATAATGTGAAAATAAGCAAACTTTTTGGGAAATAATTAAATACAACATCATATTTCCATCACTGTGAGCATGTATATAACATATTATATGGTGGATTTATGGAACAAGGGTCAAAATAAAGTTGGAATAAGCATAATCTAAAAATGCTATATAGCTATATGGCAGCCATGTTGTTTCTCTTTAGTGTTGATATTGGAAGTCAACCTAAACTATGCAGCATATGTTGGCCCAGATTTGCTAAAAAGGAAGGGTATGGGAAGATAGAACCTTCCTGTATATAATAAGACAATTCTTTATTGGTCTTGCCATTTTTTCACCTTTTATAAGCGAACATTTTTAGGTTTTATGGTGCCTTAGGCCCAGTCAGATTTGTTCTCCCTTTGGCCTAGGCAGAAGCACACAATTTGAACCATTTTCAGTGAAAATCACAAATCTATTGTTTATTCCATTTATTATTTCTCTAGATATTTTTTCCAATTATGTTTTAGTCCATAATTTAGTACTTAACTACGGAAAAACCTCATGAAGATCTGTATATAGGTATTATTAAGATGTATTTTATCATTTGACATTGCTGTGAAAAATATAGGCTAATCTAGAAATGTTAGTGGAAAAAGTAAATAATATGCTGCTGTTTTGGAAGAAGAACTGCTCCCACCCAACCCGTGTCCCATTTTCACAGAGGAGATAGTGGTGTTACTAGTGAATGCTTCGGTTGTGCATAAGGTTTTATCTACTCAGGAAAATAAATAGGCAAACTGTGCCTACTCTATTTCTGTTTGCCAACTGAGAATAGTCACTGTCTTAGTAACATATTTTAAAAGTAGATTTTAAAAGTTAGTAAACTATGCCTGAGAATCCTTACATTTGAAGGACAACTGTAATGCCCTAGCAAATGCAACTAGATATTTTAATTATGAAATGATCATTACCATAATTCTTATTTTATAATCTACAATCCCAGTATTCAATATTACATTTGCAAAGATTAGAGTATTACCCTCCAGTGTTGTCTCCATCCTGATAAGATCATTAAATGTATATGGAAGTTTCCCTGTTTTTACCTTTTTTCTAATCTAACACCTGCTGCTTATATCAGAAACACACATTACATTGAGTCATTTTATATACATACAGATTGATTTTATTTTAAAAAACGGTTTCCACACCCCCAGAGCTGCTTACTGATACTAGCCAACAGAAACACTGCATTCAAGTATAGTTTTTAACCCTATACTAACCTTCAAGCCAACAGCAGAACAATACAGAAATCTACACCATCAATGTCTGAACTCCTCCTTGCTCCCATTTGTGATGGGGAGTACACATCCCATGACGCTTTGCATAAACTGACTTCCCAGAGAGTGCAACATTGTAGCTGCTTTGATTGGCCAAAACAGATTTTGAATTTTATGTTAATTTCGCTAGGATATTAAGGGGTATTCCTTCTCAAAATTAACTGCCAGAAAAGCTGAAGAAATGTACAAATGTCTGGGTAAGATAATTAATATTTATTTTTGACAGTCTGGGCAATCTATATTATTGATGTTTTTCGGAGACTTTATGTCAACCTATTTGTAATATGTTTAATGAAATCAAGACCAGTGGGAAAACATTGGAAGAACTATCAGAAGTAAGAATTATTACTATCTTAAAACAGAATAAGAACCCTGAGGATTACACTAATTATAGACCAATCTCTCTCATGAACTCAGATATTAAAATGTACTCCAAGACACTAGCCAACAGACTGAGTTTGATTATTCCAACGTTGATCCATTTGGATCAATCAGGATTTTTGAGTGGAAGACAGGGAAGTGACAACACCAGAAGTTTGATTGATATTCTATCGCACTCCAAAAGGAGTGATATTCCCATGCTGACTCTGTCCTTGGCATTCGACAGAGTAAGCTGGGAATTTTTAAAAGCAGTTCCTAAGAAATACGGCTTTGCAGAGAAGGCTATAGGTGCACTATATTACAACCCTAGTGCAATCATTTCTGGCTATGGGTTTGAATCAGGAAAATTCAGGATAAAAATGGTATCGCAAGGGTGCCCCATATCTCCAATGCTTTTCACACTACTTATTGAACTCCTAGCAGAAGTAATAAGATCATCTCCTGGAATAAAAGGAGTAGAGATAGCTAAATCTTCCCCGAAAATCCTTCTTTTTGCAGACAACATCATATTAACTTTGACCGGAAACGTCATTGGTTTTTTTTTTGTATTCTTTATATTTAATTTTTTTTTCAAACAATACATAAATGCAATCATAAAACACAAAAACACTAGGTTAGAAAATCCAATTCTGGTAAAAATCAGATATAAATTAACCAAACACACATGATTCTAATGACCAATAAGATTATTACAAAATATACTGTGATCTAATACAGGAAATTTACTTCTCAGCCAACTCGTGGGTGCAAGTGTAAATCAAATTATTCGTTATTCCTTAATAGACCTTGCCTTTGAATATTTTTCCCATTTAGACCATTTGAAGGTCCTATTGCTGTTATAAATAGACAAGGTCTTTAGGCTACTCATTAACGCTCTATTGTGATCTATACCATTTTCCAACTCAGACCATGAAGGAACTTTTTTTTCCAGTACTTAACCAACAGAGATTTAGCTACCAATAGAATATGAATAATCTTATATTTTTGTCATTAGGTAAATAATCAAGATAAGAAGCAGTACCACTGATGGAGTACATACAATCGGTATCCCTAACCCATTGGACAATTCAGTACAAACTATATGCCAATAATCTTTCACTTTATGACAGTCCCACCAGAGATGGATGGCCGAGCCTTCCTGGCCACAACCTTTCCAACATAAGTTATCTACATAAGAATTAAACTTTCTAATTTTTACCAGCGTCATATACCATCTATGAATTGTCTTAAAAAACAACTCTATATATGAGGAGTTGATAGCTGACCTCTTCACCTCCTTAAATACCTTAACCCAATAAGGCTTCATAATGGGAAAGTTTTCAGTTCATATCTTATCTGGAGTTCTTTCAATGAGCAAAGGTTTTTGCTATTATATAGATCATTAACAATTTTTTAAACAATTTTATTTTAGCTCGATTTTTTTGTTGCATTATAGTTTCAACTGGAGCCACTAGAGAAGGATATTGCACTAAACCCTTTTTATCTCTAACCCTATACCATAGTTTTAAAGCAGGTCTAACAAATCTAGGCAACCTTTTAACTATATTGGGATTGAGAGTGGGATACCAGAGGATGGTCTGGATAGGGTTATCTCCCAGGAGGTCATTTTCTAATGTTATCCATCTGGACATATTATATTTATTATTCCAACTAATGACTTGGACAGTAGCTATATTCTCATATATTTTTCTTATGTACGGAACCCCCAACCCACCCTTATAAGATTTTGAATAGGCTATAGTCCGCTTGATCCTTTGTCTTTTCCTGAGATAAACAACATCATCAATTAGAGCCTGTAAAGATTTTATACACCTACTTGGGAGGAATCCTGGAACACATTTCATAAGATAGATTATCTTTGAAATTATATTCATATTAACAGACGAAATCCTGGCTAACCAAGAAAGTTTTAACTTCCTCCAATCTGCCAGAATCCTCTTTAAATCTTTCATTAGGTCACCTAAGTTGTCCAACAAAAGGGTAAACAACAGGAGACAAGGGACAACCCTGTCGGATTCCATTTCTAATCGTAAATTACTTTGTTTCATAGTCTACACTATGAATGAACGCCTTTGAATCAGAATATAGGGTACCTACAGCTTTGCTCACAAAATCTCCCAATCCAAACCTCTGCAGGACCTCTTTCAAAAAAAACCAGTTGACCCTGTCAAATGCCTTCTCAGCATCTAAAGACAGGATCAACGTGGGGATATCATTTGCCTTAACAAAATTAACAATATTTAATAAGCGCCACGTACTGTCTGAGGCCTGACGACTAGTTATAAAACCTGTTTGATCTTGGTGGATTAAAACTGAAATTACTTCTTTCAGACGATTAGCTAGTATCTTGGAATACAACTTTATATCTAGGTTAATGCAGGAAATAGGGCGATCGCTCCTATAGTCCTCAGAATTTTTACCAGGTTTTAAAATGTTAACGATTTTAGTCTCCAATAGATCAGACGGTAATTTTCCAGAGTTTTTTTTATCTCATTGTATACATCACATAGATGGATCTTTATTTCTGGTGACAGAACCCGGTAAAAAAGTTGGTCAAAGCCATCGACCCCTGGAGCCTTATTCGGCTTACCCTTGTCAATGACTCCCTCTACGTCAGATTCTTTAATATCTCTATTTATAAAGTCTATATTGCCTTCCGATATTCTAGGAAACTGGATATTATCCAAAAAAGACCAGATATCTAAATCACTCGGTCTATACTGTAACAGATCCTACCTAAGATTATATCGTTTTTTGATAAAAATCAAAGAACTCCTCCCTAATCTTTTCAGGACAAGTTTGTAACTTACCATCTAGGCCATACATTTTTGAGACATGATTTTGTAACCTCTGTTTCTTTAATCTATTGGCCAAAAATTTACTATTTTTATTACTAAACATAAAATTATTTTGCTGGTATATCCATAACAGGTTATCAATTTTAGTATTGATGACTTGATTTAAGGTATCCAAGTCTGTAAACATTTAACCAATCCTTGACTACGTTTGGAACCTCTTAGAGAAAGATGTAAAATCCCTATCTAAATGGTGCAAGGTCCTCCACGGGTCATACAAGTTTAACACTTTGATATGTTCTGAAAACTCCCTGGATACCCTAAGATTTTGGGCTTCCGTTTTAATTTAATAAATTCCCTGTTTATCCATGGTGGTGTTTAGAACCATGTTAAAGTCTCCACAAAGAATGGTAATTTCCCATCCTAAACTTTTGAATTTTCCCCAAAAAACATCTCAAATATTTAATTTGATTCCTATTAGGGACATAGACATTGGCTATTGTTACCAGTATATTGTTCACTAATCCCGTCCAGATAATAAACCTGCCATTTGGATCGATTATTGTCAATTGTTCCTGAGCCTTTATACTATTACTAAAAAAGATAGATACCCCCTTTTTTTAAAAAAAGCAGGCATCTTCTTTCATACTGTACTTTTTATTACTCATATAGTGTGTGAAATCTTTTTTTAAATGCGTCTCTTGGAGACAGATAATGTCTGCCCGAGCTTTAATATAATCTAAAAAGGCAATCTTCCTTTTAGAGGGAGAATTCAGGCCATTAACGTTATGTGAGATTATTTTGAGACCCATAAGAGACTTAATATGACCTTAACTTTGCACCCCTTGTTTAACCTTCTTTTGATTTCCCAAAAAGAAAACAAATTAGTCATTGGAACCAAACATACAATCATACGATTCAAATCAAACTTAACAACAAAAATAACATAAAAAAACGAAGTGGGTACAACTACCCAGCTGGTTAACAGAGCAATCATATCGATGTAGGGAAATGTCGGGAGTGGAGAAACCACTTTAATAGAATAAGATGGGCTCTAAAAATGTAGTTAAGCCATCAGATGTTCCAGCCAAACCATTGAGGTATAATTACATTAGACTATTACAGTCACCAGTTAGCATTACATTCTAGGTGAGGAACAAATCTTCTTTGTTAATATATCAATTACTATCTCTAATATACTTTTAACAATATTATACTAGTTTATAAATTCAATTATTTCTGTTATTATCAATTGCATATTTATATAAAAAACAAACACATTTAATTTCAAAAATACAATATTCAAACACCAATTCTGGTTTGTTATTGCCCTTGGTATGTTCCAATTCTGAAACAAGGCCATTCCATCTTGGATAAAGCCCACCTTAATACCACATGGAGAAGACCACTTGTATTTGATTTCCTCACCCTGTAGGGCCTGCGTTATCACTTGATATTCCCTCCTTTTTGCAATTGTATACATTGATAAATCTTGAAATATCAAAACATTATCTTATGGAGGATTCATATTTTTTTTCCCAGAAGAGGCTTTAACAATTTCCTCCTTGAAACTAAGATATTGAGTCCTCAGAATTACATCCCTAGATGTTGATTGATTCAAATTTTTTGGTAAAGGAATCCAATGTATAATATACATTTTTGATTCCTCTCTACGGAATTCCAGTATCAGCTTCTAAAACATGTCATCATCATAAGTTCTTAACTCCTGCCTTGTACTGACTCTTAAATGGAGATTTTTTTTTCTAGATCGGTCTTCCATACTATATACTTTCTTCGTAAGATCTTCTATTTTATCCTCTAACTTTGAGGTATATGTTAATAAAGCACTATTATCTATAGTCAGGTTTTCCCCAATATTTTCAGTAACCTCTAATTTCACATTTACTTCCTTAATAGCTTGAGAGTTATCTGCTATCTTCCTAGTCAGATCATCTATAAGATTTTCTTGAAAGCAATCTAAAAGAGCTTTCATTTTAGAGCAGGTAAGTATGTCTTCTCCCTGTATGGAAAGATTACTATGATCTGAACTATCTAGCCACCCCAAAATAATTTATAGTCTTTAAAAAATAAATAAAAAAGATGACGCCCATCGTCATGTCTTTATGACATTAGCACACCAGGCATTTTCCATTATTTTTGTAGGTATTTATAGTTATTAAATTGTATCATCCAGTCACCTTCTTTTTGGCAGATAATCACCTATGTACAGACATTATCACCAGCCTGAAAATATACAGAGCCAACACTTAGTATATCATAGTATACATTAAGATGTATCTATTTGCCTCAGATAGACTCAATTTGATATTTAAATGTCTTATAAAATGCAGACAATTTGTTAGATTCATCCAATTTTAAACGTGATATTCGTCTGTCGATCTATTACAGTTTATAGTCTTTGATGGGATCAATGATCTATTTACCATCACAGAAGTAGTAGCCCACCATCTTTCCATGCAAATTATAATTTCAAGTGGTTTATAGGCTAAACTAGCCAAAAAGACCATCGATAGGTACCGCAATTATGCAGGTTTATTTTATAGGCAGGAGATATAAAAAATACAGTGGAGGATCAGAAGAACCATGCTCCATAGTTGAAAATCCTTGTAGCATATAAAAATTAATGAGTTGGCAAGTCTGCAGTGCTGGACCCTCTTATTGGACAGAGTTGTCAGCAGGCTTTTCAGAGGTAACATACCTCATGACCCTTTTAATGAGAGTCACAATGAATGACACAGAGTATACTTTTTTTTTTATAAGCAGATATGCATACCAGCCTCAATTGTATTATGAGGGCTTTTTTTTTTTAACAGGAGGCAAGTTAGGACTAAAGAGAAAGCCTAAGGATCCGGGCTGGGTTGGCCACCTCAGTCAGTACTCCTATAATGTATATGATGGTACCTCTTTCTTTAGACCGCCCAAAAGCTCCATCCGATATTTGTGGGCTAATGGAAGGTTCCTTAATGCTGTATACCAGTTCCCCACGTGCACCCCCTCCTCCTCATGCAGGCTCCTGCTGTACAGGCTCCAGACCTGATATCCTCCAACTTGCTGAGTGCACTCCTGCTGCGCGCCGGCTAGTCTCTCCATTGGGGACTGTCAGACCTTGCGATGCGGCTTCACCCACTCCATACCGCCTAAGTGACCCAGCTCAACTGACCCACATACTCTGGGCTTTTCCAAGTGGGCCACCAATGGAAAATAGCTCATAGCAATCTACCCGCCTGCAGTCCAGTGCTTTGCCCTCAGTGCTATAATCACAGTTGGTTAGTCCACGCTATGCTGGTCTCATCGCTGTTCCACACCGCCCAGCGGCGGCCCGATGCTGACTTTAGCTCATTTCCGGATCACGCTTCATTGGGTGTCTTACATAAAATCTTAGACGAGTTTGGTAAATTATCATATTTTAGAGTCAATTACTCTAATTCAGACATAATCTATAAAGGCTTAAAACACGAACAGGTATCTAAGCTAAAAAAAATATGTTTGTAAAACTGGGATGCTAAGTTTATTACACATTTAGGAATAGAGTTTACTTTCCAAAAAAATAACTTGTTAAAAGTAAGCAACCAGATTAGAATCCAGCTGTCAGAATGGAAACATATCAGATTGTCTTGGATGGCCGAATTGCAATAGTAAAAATTACCTACATACTTAGGTGTATCCCCGAAATAGCTCCTAAATACCTGCTAAAAATATTCAAGCAATTTTAAATAAATAAATAAATAAAGCAAAAAAAAAAATAGAATAAACTACAAGATAACTAGTAGAAGATATGAATGGGGAGGGCTTTCATCTCCAGATCTTAAGAATATACATGATAATATTGTATTATCTCATATGGTGGGCTGGATTCTCCCCTCGAGAAATTACATTTGGAAAGTTATATACTATTCCTATCAAGTTAATGCTTTGGCTTCCAAAACATGGACCATCTAAATTCTGTACTTTCTCAAGGGGAATTAACCCTCTGGTTAAATACTGGTACAAAAACAGAGACAAGAGGAATTTATCTTTCTTTCCCTCTTTAGGAGCTCCCATTGAACTTCTGCAATTCAAGAGGAGTAAATTGGATTTGGTCCCTTTAAAAAAAGATTGTTTTAGTAAAATAGAAGATATGTTTTCTGGGGTAAAAAATATTGGTTAAGCAAATTCTCATGGCTTGAATTTATGACACTAAAAAAGGTAATGACACAATTGGGCTATATAGGAGCCTTTAGACACGAGCTGACACCCTATGAGAAATTATTAAATACTGAAAGCCATTCACATTTAATATCGAAGTGTGGTAGGGTAACAGAAAATTATACACAGTTTGCTAAATCTAGCAGAATGTTACTATCTTTTTATCATTATTCTTTTTGTTAAAGTAGATAAAACACTTCCTGTTCAGTTATGTATGTGAACGGTTTAATCCGTAAGGATGTATGTAATTGAATTGTAATTTGTGTTGTAAAAATAATAAAATTTTTGAAAACTAAAAAAAAATATTTATTTTGGGATTTTTTCATGCACAAAAATGTTTGCATACACTACAGATTCTCCACTATCAGATGTATTCATAATCTATGAAACTTAAATATGCGTTTAAGGGGAAATTGAGGACATGTTTTAAAAACAATGACATATGATAAGAGAATATACAATCATTGACAGGCTGCCCCAACAGGATAATCTGTAGCTCTCCAGTCAATGGCGATCACTGTACTGGTTGTACACTTTGGCCCTCATTCTATTATCGGCAGTAAAACGGCCGCAAGACTGCGATTCCTTGCGGTGCTCCCGTTACCTTGCAATTCAATTATACACCCTGCAAGGATCTCCCCTTACGGCCGGCCGTATATCTTGCAATCGGCCGTAAGCTCAGAAATCTTTAAATGCAAAAATAAATTCAAGACGGCACTGTACAGCTCTGTAAATGCTAGGGGTCATAATGGGGGACATAAGGGTTAATAGCAACCCCCTCTCAAGCTTGCACATCAGCCCAAACCCGAGATTTCATTAACTGTTTATTTTCCGGCCGCAGCGTGGGCGGGTCTGAGGTGCTCCAAGCCCTCTGGACTTTTTACATGGATATGTGACATAAACTTAAAAAAAAATTATTTACGGATTTGAGTGTAGGGGAATGTTGTGCTATGAATGCTAACACCTACAATCACTTTATAGTCTCTTCAGAGTTCAGGATGGCTTTATTATGGCTTTAAAATGTGCTTAATTGTGTGCCTGCGGGACCTTTTTGCTGCAAGTAAGCTGCGGCTCGGTTTTAGCCTTACAGAGAGGGTTCCCGGAGCAATTGAATAGCAACCAGGATTTTCTTACGTCCGAAACTCTTGCGGACGTTTAAGATCAAAGGCTTTCCTCCGGCGGCCGCAATGGATAACAAGGCGCCGGCCGCAAGCCTGCCGGAATCCCCGGCCGGAAGGGAATAGAATAGGCGAAAAGCTTGTGGCCGGTCCTTGTGGCCCCGCATCTCCTACGGCCGATAATAGAATGAGGCCCTTTGTGTCTGAAAGCTGGCAACTGTCTGCTAGACAAAGCAACCCCCCATTGACCTTGTAGTTGGTAGATAAAGACATCTCCTGCGTCAGATCTTTGACAGTAGGTTTAATATTGAATATTGCTTTTTTAAATAATTGAAAATGACATTTATTAATAATACCTAATTAAAACATCCATCTCATGGTGCTTGGCCATTCTAGGGGTCCTTTAACTTATAATGGGATGATATAATATCATGGGGGTGACAGCAGCAGTCTCATGCCGCACTTGTCATTATAATGATTACACAATTGTATGACTCGGGAGAGACTTCTCCATTCAACACATCACCATTTAGTGAATCTCGATCCCTACACTAGAGCTCTGAAAGCTTCTGCTGTGTTTATTTACTTCATGACATCTCTTTATACTCCTTACAATATGCAGTAAAAATGATAAAATTAATGTTAGGAACTGCAAGATGGAAATAAGAAATGTAAAGCAATTTACTGGAAAGAAAATAACAGTTTTATGGCACTGTAAAACCACAAAAACAGAATATGTACAATGTGTTCACAGATTGTAACTCAGCATATTAATAATACATTTCTTTTCACATAAGATATCCACAGGATTTTGAAATGTCCAAATCAAGAAGCAGTATGTCTTACGCAAAGAAATGATTAGATATAAGTCTATGGCCAGTTCTCCTTTATTAAAGGGTCACTGAAGTTTCACATTTATAGTATGAATAAAAAACATGAACTGATCATGTCTGTGTTATGTGTCTGCCTAAGCCATTAAAGGCCATGCCTAGGGCAGCACAGATCAGGGGGCAGCAGGCTACCTGAAGATGCAGTGCAGTACAGTGAAATATGTTTATATATGCACATAAATGTCTTTTTGTCTTAGTGTATTTGACACTTTCTGATATATCATACTGTATCACATATATATTTGTCAGCAGTGTGTGTTGGCAAAAGTTGTTGCTAACGCTGGGGCCCTCGCGAAGCGAGGGACGCAGTTGCTGGCAAGGAGCGCCGAAGACACTCCTTGGCAGCAACTGCGGTCCTCGCGAAGTGAGGGCCGCAGTTGCTGGCAAGGAGCACCAAAGGCGCTCCTTGCGCTGCTGATGAGCGACCTAGCCGCTTATCCCTACGACGGGACTTACACAGCAAAATTTACGGTCTTAGCATCCACAAATATGAGCCGCAGGACCATAACAAGCTCGCAAAAATACGACCTTAGCGCCCGAAACCCGCGCACATGAAAACATTAAAAACACAATAAAGACACACAACAAACACATAAAAAGCTTACCCACAGCAAGGGGGGCACCCAGGACCTCTGAAAGTGAAGTTACACCTCAATTTAAGTAGAAATTCAAGAGTTTAGACACCCGAAAATCCCCTAAGCGAGAGAAAAAATGGCAGCCGAAACAAAAACGAGGCTACAGGACCCTAAAAACGCAAAACCGCACAAAACACATATAGATTTTCCGAAAAAGCCGTAAGAGGTCCAAGAACAAGGAAGCAAAATCAGCCACAGGCACGTACCACACACATTAGGCGCCATTTTACAACACTAACTTACACAATGCGGAAGTACACAGCTACCCTAACGGATTTTCCTCGCGCACGCACACTATTACACTACACACTGCACACATTGCTGACACTTACACAGCAGCTCCACAACATCAAAACAGATTGTCATCTCTTCAACACGATGCTTCCTGCATATATTACTTCAAAATAGGTAAAGTATATTCATTTATTCATTTATTAATTATTTCATTAGCATACAAAAAACGACCACCAACGCTGCTCATAGCACACAAACAACCAACAGCCTCGCAATGAGCGCCGAAGGATCACGGAACACCAACAAAATTAATATCGCAACCAAACACCATTACCCGCCTTACAATCTTATTGCAGTCATTTTTTGACGGGCAAGTCGCTAGTATGTACATAAACATGCATGAACCTATGATTTGAGACATAGAAAGTGGAAAGGAGGAGCTGCGGTGGGACAAGGCGTTGGAAGCACACAGATCTGGGATGTCCAGGGTAGCATAAAACCTAAATACACCAATGGATAATGTGGAAAATAGTTTTTACAAAGTTTAAAATATATTAACACAGCCTTTCATAAATAACTATTGTGTTCAGTGGTGAATGACATTTGACATTTTTGCCTTTGTTCCTAAAAGGTTTAGACACCTGGGAGGAATGGCAGAAACTGTGGATTCAGATAGGATTTTACTTCTGTTGAAAAGTTTCACAGATGACAATAGAAGTAAATAGAAGATAAGGCCCAGAATGATAACCCTCCCACTCAGACTACAGAAAGACTAGTAGTTCAAGATGCTCATGATCAGCTAAATATAGGATTTGCTGCTTATGACTAACATAGCTGCTAATGTTGTTAGGTTGTTACATATTTGAAAAACATGTGAAGTTTTCCCATAACTACAGTGGTCCTTTTACTCACTGGGTGGCTCCACGTAAGTTCTTAGAATGGAATCATGTGAGCACAGTGCTCTGATCAGGGAACGAGAAACCCACCGCTGCAGGATCTTGATTGCCTTAAATTGGTAATAAAAATAAAAATATAACAAAAACAATATAAGAACAGTATAAGGAAAAAAATAAAATAACTGTAGCTATCTCAAAAAAAGAAAATTGCCCATATTTGGCCATCCCAGTGCTCTGTTGTGCCCCATCGACCAGCTCATGCTCCCGGGTTGTTTCTATGTTATGAAATGTTCCTAATGCTCATCCAAGTAGTATATTGAGATTGTTGTTGAGTGTTTTAACAAATGGTTCATAAGGGCTGAAACATATATAACCCAAAAATTCTTATATCTGAGAGAGCAAAAATCCATTCAAGATGCAACAAGTGAGTGACTCTATTTCTCCATTGACCTAAGTACTGCAGTCTCTGATCAAGCCATTTGGTCAAGATACACCTGGCATAGTCAATACATTTTACAGTATCATGGTTTCAAAAGAGTATACTCTCACAACAAGAATAAATAACTTTTTAAACAAGTTAAGACTAGTCACATTGTTATTGTAAGTTATTATTCTTGTTCAAAACTCCACATCTTGGGGCAAATCAAGAGGTTAATAAGAATATCTACATTTTTATCTAAACATTTGTTACGTTTTTTGTTAAAAGACAGGTTTTAAAAGCTGAGCGAGAATAAAATATATATCCTGAAATAGTCTACAAATTAAGTTGTGGAAATAGGTCGAGGGAGAGCTTCTGAGCCATCTATCAAAGACTGATATGAGTGACCCTAGCTTATATTGTGGTAAATTAGTTAACCAACTGCCCACTCCTAGGGTCTTTAAATGGTCTAAAACTGTTCTAACCTGTGAGAATATTCTGGTTCTAGAGATCCTTAATTTATCTGTGGTGGAAGCTTGAAAATATAAAAAATAGATGATTATTTAGCAAATCATATTCAAATTTTAGTGTTTGAAAGGCTTTGATTTGTTTATTTATAGGGTCTATCAAACAATTTATTCCTTTAGACTTTTAAGTCGATTGTTTATTATTCATACAATCCATTGATATTTTGTTTCTTAGTCCATTCTTTCTAAGAGGAACTGTGACTTGAAGCCACATTAAATTCAAAGCTCGTATGTGCAACGTGAGACCCGCAATGGCTGTGAGATTAAAAAGTTGCGGATTTACGGTGCTATTAAATTAGAACATGCTGCGAGCTACGGGCTTGAGAGGCAAACCCGTAAACCATTTTTCGCTCGTCGGATGTGTGGCCATGAACGTGATCAATTAGTCAAATTCGTAGTTATGAGTTGAGATGGAGCCAATGGAAACAGAGGTCGTCAGAATTACGTCACTGAAAAATGGAGGTTGGATTTCAAAGTCTTACGGGGTTCAATTACGAGTTACGATCGGACCCACATTGCAGATATGATGCAATATTAATAAAGCCGTAATTATGATATTCTGTTTCATGCGAGTTCCAGTATATGTGTTAACACATTAAATGCTGGGATCGATATAACACGGAAATTGAACATGAAATAAAGTATTTTATTTGGCTGATTTGCGAGCGTGAGAATGTTGTGCTTTTAATTCTAAGACCTAACATCACTTTTCCTTTTGCTGAAAATACAGTAGTGTGTGTATATGTGCATTTAGAGTGCTACGGATTGGACTTTACCCCCCTTGTGGCTTCTCTCCAGCACTCGTTGTCTTCTTGGCTCCATTTGCGAGTTATGGGGTTAAACACCAGTGATTTGGATGCAAATTAATAGCGCAATTTGAAAGTAGCAGTTTCAGGCTTGACAGATCAAAGGATTTACAAGCTCGCAATTCGATTTCTCATGTCCCATAGAATTTTTTTCGCTCCTACCCTGCAGGTCGATGGCGGGCTAGTTTAATAGGCCAATTTAATAGCCGTAAGTCTTGCGAACTACATTACGAGCTACGTTTTTGCATGCTAGGGGAGTTTAATATAGGTGGATTATGGATTTGGGGTGATTTGTTTTGAGGCACACAAATAATTTGTTTTTTTAAATATTTTATTCAATTTTCAACATAAAAAGCATACATACCATCTGTTGATACAAGAGCAGGGCCCTAGTGTAGTGTCCCCCTTGAGGCAATGACCCTGGCCCATCCCACCATGCCCACCATGCCTCCTTGGCTGCACCCTCCGACTGGTAAATGGCACTTTCCTTGTTCCTCTGAAGCTTCAAGAGGTGGCTGTGTGGAGCAGTTCAGCACACTGGGGATGTGTATAAGAGACAAAGTTAGATTGATAGATCAAAGTACAGGGGGATGGATATTGTGATGGGAGATAGGAGATATGGATGGGTGCTATGTGAGGTGGGTAGCGAAAGGTTTTGGGTGCTGTGCTTGGTGGATTTTTAGAGAGACTGGTTATGTGCGATGACGGATGAAGATAAGGGTGAAAGAGGGAATGATGCTGAGAGGGTCTGGATCAGCTATAAAGAGGGGTATTGGGGGACAGCTAATGGAAATTGTCTTGGGGAGATGTGTTTTTATTTGAAGGAGTCTGAGTAATTGACCGAAGGGTGGGGGTGGGGAACACACTGAGGCCCTCCATTATCTAGCTCTGCAAGTGCAAACATGGGAAACCCTAGTTATCACAGGGCTGTTCCCGGGCTGGAGAGACCATCAGCATTCTTATGAGCCATACCCTGCCTATATTGGATAGTAGTTATAAATTCTGCAAAGCTATGCTCAATCTCAAAAGGCAACCTTTGTCCTCGGCCACTCTATGACAACCACAAACTCTTGCCCAAAAAGTTATGGTAGGGCCAGGACAACTGCCAGGCAATAGCTTGTGCTTTGGGTATGCAATGGGGTGCTCCTCACCCTGGTCATTCATCTTTTTTTTATTATATTTTATTTGTAATGCGCCAACATATTCCGTAGTGTTATACAGGGGTTAAGTACAAGGTCAATGTACGTAGAGCTTTCCCCAAAGTGGTACAGAAGGGTGACAGATGCATTGTGCATGTTAAGAGTGAAAGTGATAAGCTTTTTTAAACAGATATATTTTAGTGAGTTTTTGAAGGTTTTAATGCAGGGGAATAGTCTAGTGGAGCAAGGTACAGAGTTCCAAAAAGTTGGGGAAACACGTGAAAAGTCCTGAAGGCAAGAGTGAGACAGGGTCATAATATAGGAGGAAAGAAGAAGGTTATTAGCAGAGTAAAGAGGGCAGTTGAAGGAATATTTTGAGACAGGAGCAGAGACATGAGGGGGTGCACTGTTGATGAGAGCTTTATTGGTTAAGGTCATGATTTTACATTTTATTCTGGAAACTAGGGGAAGCCAGAGAAGTGACTGACAGAGAGATGCGGCAGACATTAAGCGTTGAGTATGGTAGATGAGCCTAGCAGAGATGTTCATTATGGATTGGAGTGGAGACAGAAGGGTGATGAGGAGGCAAGTAAGGAGCAAGTTGCAGTAGTGGAGGAGAGATATGATGAGAGAAGGTATTATAATTTCAGCTGTGTTTTGTATCATATAGTGACCTATTTTGGAGAAGTTTTTAGGTGAAAGTGACAATATTTGTGATTGAGAATAATCCAGGGCAATATCCCTGCATTATGGATCTTTCCTGATAAGTATGGCTTTATATGGCAAAGTCAACCAGGTACACATGGGCGAACTCTTTGCCCTCATGCATTAAGTGGTCAACATGTTGTTGGAACATGTGAGGTACATTCTTTATCCCAAAAGGCATAACCATAAACTGGTATAGCCTAACTGGGGTGGTGAATGCAGATTTATTTCTAGTGGTCTCAGGAAGTTGGATCTGAAATTGCCCTTAGACAAATCCAGAGGGTTCATTTAGGTTGCCTGTACTAGCCTGTCTAGCAGTTCATCTATTCTTGAGGAACCTCTCTTTAGGTAAACAGGAGATAGGGAAGCCTTTTTTTCCAAACCTTCTCTTAGTCTACAAAAGTTGTAATCATAGCCTCCATGGTGCCATTGAACCTCTCACACCATGAGGATCATAGGGGGTCGATCTCAACTAGATCACTTCACACTTCTGCCACAACTGTTGAGTCAGCTCAGCCATAAACTGGGTACCATTATCTAACAACATTTCACTCGGAATTCCAACCCTGGTGAAAATGACTTGCTGTCATAAAGCAACAAGAGCTACAGACTCCAGATACTGGGTGTCATAAACCACCACCATTTTTTGCCAAACTTACTAGGCTTGGCAGGGGGTCAATGGTATCTACAGCTACACAGTGGAAAGGAATCTCTATAATGGGCATGGGCCGCAGGGGAGACTGGGTCATTTGCCCATGGCCACCAAAGTGCTGACAAGTATCACAGGTGGCACAGAAACTAGTGACATCCCACTGAAGCAATAAAACAGATTGAGTCAGGAGTTGGCGAGTGTGGCAATTGACCTGGTGCCCTGTGTCACAATATGGGGTCAACTCTCTGTCTGTGCATAGGATTCCTTTGTGCACCTGACCTGCTGGAGTAGACAGCACAATTCTCGTAGCCTTTCCTCACTTCTCACTTCACTCCTTCTTGGGTCTAGACGTGATGCCACTTCCAGCACCCAGCACAAGTGCAGTGCAGCTTCCACACCAGCTCCTCATATGTTTTCTGGGTACCTTGGCCAGGTCCCAGAATTGCTTCCTGTAATGTTCATGGTCACCTGGTATCAGACCAGCAGCACCTGCTTGAATTCATGGTAGTCCTCTGCTAACAGGTAGTCTGTTCTGGTTTGCCCACTAAGCAAGCACACCAGGTGTCGGACTCAGGTTCAACCCGTTGGAGTTGGCATTACAGATCAAAGTTCTGTAAAAATCTGTTGATGCTCCCCCAGCATAATCAAATCGCTTGAAGGCTCTATAGGGCAGCTTCCTGAGTGGTGGGTCAGAACCAGTGGAGCTCCCTGATTATTATTATCGTTTATTTGTAACGCGCCAACATATTCCGTAGCGCTATACATAAGTTAAGTTACAGGCAATGACAGGTTAAAGATTCATACATTGCAAAGAGTGTATGGCCCTGTCTTTGAGCTTGGAATCCAGTGTCCATAGCGCTTTCCCTAAAGCACTGCGCAGGATTGAAACTCGCAGACTTACAATCTAAATCTCCCTGATGACCTCCATTGTTACTATTTTCGCCACCTCCAGATACTTCAAACTACAATGACAGCAAAGTGGATACAAATGTCATCCTATACATTACAAGTGGCATCCCACAACACTGTAAAGTCAAATTTGTGCTATTAGATTTTAGTGTGGACGACAAGGAACTTTTTTTTTTACACTACCCAAGTCTTCACATAATGTTTCAGATATACTGCATGGATGGACAATGCTCACACCAATCACAGTACTTTCACTGGGAGTAGTGTGCCTATAGTGTGCCAACTACTCAAGTGTTTTCCCCTACCTGCTAAAGTTTTGTGCCAGGAGAAAACTCGGTTGGACTATAGATGGTATTGCCTCTCCCAACACTTACCACTTTCACAATCCCACTCTATTTCCCTTAACCACTCTGTTGTCATCAGGATACATATAAAGCTTACCGCCATTAGTGGATAATATACTAACAGTATGCAATCTTTTATTTCAATTTATGGTGTTGTTTATAATCTGTTTTATTCTAGAATTCAAAGTATTTTATTAGTGATTTTTTAGTCTTTTGAACTGTGCCTTTGACTGCCCCTCTGGACAGGTATTAACATCATTCACCAACAAGATTGTTTGATTTAACATGAGAGCTATGTTGAGGTTATTATGTTATGTAGCCTGATGCAATTCCCATTTGTGTTTGTCACATTGTTATATTATTTCGAGACACTTTAATAAAAGATATTTTAAGAAAAGACTGTGTTTTATAGGAGATGGGGTTATGCAGGTTGCAGAGAACACAAAAAAAAATCACAGCAGTATACTAAATTGACGCTGGAAGCCACTCTTCATCTCCTTTTTATGTATCAATGTAAATTGCTGGCTAGTCACGCTCCATCAACTGGCAATGAGAAATGCATGTTCTGTACTAAGCCACATTTTTCTCTAGCCATAGGTTGCAGACTCATGGGTCAAGATAACACTTCTCATTTACAGGGACAGAAAATTAGGTTCTAAATGGAATATAATGCATAAAACCTACACTGCAACACCTTGTCACTGCCATAGCCAAAGAATGATATTCCACCATTTCTATGTTTTTTATTTATTTTAGCTCAGATTAATCTCTGAACATCATGACATAACTCAGTTGTAGCTGCTGCTGTTAAATGGTGGCAGCATCTTACAAGTTGCAGTTTAAATACAAAAACTCCCAGCAGAGTAAGAAAAGATGATGTCAGTGCATTTTATAAATCATGAATCTTGCATTTGTCAACATCTAAATGAGCAGACAACCTGGCAAGAAATGTACACATTTACTGGAACGGTATTGTTTTTTTTTTGTACATTATTATAATAAATCAAATTAAAGCCAAGAAAATAAAAGCTAAGTGAAATGAGTCTTAACTATAGCATCTTTGTAATATGATGTCACTAATTAGTAAATGTTTTTAAAAAGACTCCAAAATACTTAACACACTCATAATGGGATATTCTCACAAATTAACCAGAAAAGACAGACTTGACTTGAATTATTGAGGCACAAGACTCTGAAAAATACCCTGACCCTCATGAAACGTATTAATGTTTATTAAGCATCTCAAGTTCTGATATATGATTGTGTTTTCTTCTTAAGAACAGTAGCATGTAATGGAGGTACCCATTTCCATTTCCATTCCATTAATATTATAGTAAATTAATATTGTATGTATTATAACTATGTAGCTTTCTTCCCGTAGTATGCGTTTTTCCTTCTTTGGAAATTTCGGTCAAAAACAGACTTGACTCCTTACCAAGCTTTAAAAGTCGTAACTAAGATGCACTAAGATGACCTGAAAATTATAAAACATGTTTAAAAATGTTAAACAAAACAATTAATCATTTTATTTGTTGATGGGCTGTTCCATTAGTGTGTATATATCACCACTTCTAGCAGTTTACCAGCCTTTTTTAGTGCACTGTGTTGGACTGGGTGGACACATTTCCAACTTGCAATGCCAATACTTCACATACATGGTCATTGGAGCAGTGGTAGTGTCATAATGTATACCTAGTAATGAAGACGGTAACTGTGCAGGCTTGTGGAATTACTGCATTTTGACAATTTGTTTAAAGATGTCAGATCCATAATGACATTTTACAGTCAGAGACCTTATGTTTACCACGTTGATTTCATGCTTTAGTGCAGTTTGTGTCAGTGCCTCTAGTATGTACTGTGGATGTCCATGTATACCATGTATTCCCTTTGCTTCCAAATATCTAGAATAAGTAGTGTTCTCGTGCCTGACAAATTTTCTCAACCCTGCTTCTCTTTTTGTTCCTTTCTGCCTGATTGTTCTCTTATTGCTTCATCCGACTAAACACCTTCCTTCCACTATCAATCTCTTTGTTGGTCCAAGGGGTCTTCTTTTCCTTTTTTATCTACTTCCAAATTAAGATATTCATATCCTCTAGATTCAAATACTACTTTTATTGTGGTGATGCACAACTTTACTTTTCTTTCCATTATCTCATTGGATGGTCCATTGACATCTTAAACTTATATCTTAACCTTAACCTTAATATCACTAATATCCCATCATCTCTTCCTTTCTTGCCTTTGCTACAGCAATCTCTTACTCTCTATCATGTGTTTGTATCCTTAGACTCTACATGTGACTTCGCATGTCCACTACATATTCCTTCCATCATTTCCCTTTCTGAAGTCCCTTAATCAACTTATGAATAAATAGCCATTTTTCCTTCAAGTCCATTCACTCCTCTGCTTTCACTTACACATTGCATCTCATTTCACAATTTATACCTATTTTATCTTATGATCTGCTCATGATTGTCTCTTTACAGTTCTAAAAATTTCTAGAGCTCACTTACCATTCAATGTAATACTTTCATCACCGTTAACATCCCCTTCAAAAATCTCCTCTTCAAAGATGCATTCATATAACTCCTCTAGCTAATGCACTTTGAAGGGCCTAGTCGAGCCCTTCCTTTTCCCATTGGCAGGAACAAAACACATATGAGCAGCACTTGCAACTGGGTTTGTTGCATAGATCATAATAAAATACATTATAAACAATAAAGTAATATATCACAAAATGCTCAGATTTGCACCAAAAGAATATATGTTTGTGAGCAATATAGTATTCATATGTGTAGAGCTAATTCATTTGTTAGTTGTTTATCTGCTTTCTGCAGAACTTATGTTTTCATTTGCATATTCAGAGCACACTAGGGGCCCTATTTAATTGGTAATTATGGCCTTGCTTAATTGGTCATGATCATGCTCTGCCCACAGACTGAAATCTGCTACAGTTACGGAGCGATTCAATTGATCAAGCCCACAGCTACCTGGCTGAAAGCCTAAACCATAAACCATGCACCCGTAAGTAGCATTTCAGAGCATGATCACGATCAATCAAGCAAGCAAGGCCGTAACAACCGATTTAGCCAATAGTAAATGAGACCGTCATCATGACATCATTAAGACATGTTAATTAGCGTTTAGAAGTCCGATATGCGATCAGACTCGCAATCTGGCAATGTATAAAGTAATAAAAATGAATGAAGGAAATGTTATAGTCCATGTGGGTGACCTGATATCTATTAACTCCTTGATTCCCGAGATTTATATAACATAGAAATGAAAGACTAAAGGCATAGCTGGGTTTGAGTTACGATTTTGACAACTGCAGGGGTTTTCAGCCTGTAACCCGCAGATCGTTTGTGGGTAGCTAAAAGACGCCAATTGAATAGCAAATTAGTTTACGGGCTACATTACGGGCTACAGTAAATAACAATTGCTCAATTGAATAGGGGCCTAGGAGTGCCACATAAAAAAATTAAAAAAAACACCTAAAATCGACACTGTATTTCCTCTCATCTTAAGAAACATTATACAGCCCACTGCCTCACTAAATGCTGCCCACAACATCCTAAAAAATGCCTTTATCATTCACTTTTACTAAAGTGTCTCCCATTGAATCAGTCTGATTCATGCTTGCTAAAAACCTGAATTAAATGAGGGTTAAAAACTAATTAAAATGACTAAATAAATATCCGCAGTTACCAATTATTAAAAAAAAATAAAAAATAAAAATCCAAGACCCCCTGTACAAAAGCAACCTCTTATTCTTTACACACCTTACTGTTCATCATGGATTCTCAGCTGCATCTCAGAATACCCAACTATGTTTTCCAGTTTGCCTCTAAATCCCATCTATGTTTCCTTTGCACCATCCCTTTAAAACTGATGTTTGTAATTGATAACTCTAACCGGTGGAGTAGGTAGAGAGTGCGGGCTC
Source organism: Discoglossus pictus (assembly GCA_027410445.1). Taxonomy (NCBI): domain Eukaryota; kingdom Metazoa; phylum Chordata; class Amphibia; order Anura; family Alytidae; genus Discoglossus; species Discoglossus pictus. The sequence continues at coordinate 49,397,519 of CM050164.1, read as the reverse complement.
ATATGCAGACAGTGGGCTGTGGTGGGTAAAGAGCGCTTGAAAAAAGGTAAACCTCTGGGGCAAGGTAAACAGTTGCTATACAGCATTTATTATTTTAATATTTAAATAAAACTATGTGTCTTAAGTTTAATCCATGTTTAATTTTAATTTATCTAAACTGCCCTAATTATAAAATGCACATTTTATATTTAACTTTGCAAATGCAGTCCTCTTTAAGTGTAAACCATTTTTGTAGTTCTGTCTAGGCCAAAAGTGTTCAACAGCTGGAATGAGGGCCACATGTGTGTAGTGCTATGTGAACAGATAAATACACATATATATATATATATATATATATATATATATATATATATATATGTTGCAACATTTCTGTCGATTATTGTACCTAACACTGTCTGATATATAGTCTGACTGGGTCTAAGGCAGTGCTTACTCTACCTCATTAGTGAAGTGAGTGGCTGCTTAATGCATCAACTTATAGGTGGCCCCATCAACGATGGAAAAGTTTGCACAGAACATGCTCCTCAAAACTGAAAAACTGCACCCCAAAGCTGAACCAAAGAAGGCAAAAAAAAATGTTTTAGTATAATAAAAATAATTGTATTCTACCTTTAGTTTTTAGTTTACCGTCATTTCTGCTTCTTTGTGTTACTGACCTATATAGTAGCATTGTACTGTATCTTATGATCATAGTACAGTAGACTCTCAGTTAACCAGAACTCAAGCAACCAGAAAAAAAATGAATACTATACTTTAAATAAAAATGAAAATGTACAGGGCTCAACGAATGCTAGGAGCCAGGTTGTCATGCCAAAAAAAAGCTTACAGGCACCTAGATTTCATCCACTACGTCTCTGCAATTCAGTTTTTCCTGGAAGCAGACCTGCATGAGTGACTGAGCCAGTGCAGTGTTGGGGTTACATTCCCCGGGTCCAGCACCGCACCCTCCAGCCAAATGTACCTGTGTGTAAGCGAGGAGTGAAAGCCGCTGCTGCTAGAACAGCCCTCACTGACAAATATTCATAGCTGAGCATCCTAGGCCTCTTTCAATAGTAAATCTCAAGCAACCAGAAATTACATTTATCCGGCATCTACCAATCCATATGGATGCCATTTTTCTGATAGTCTACTGTATATATTTTTTTATCTTGAATTAAATTACACTGAAATTCTACATCATTTTTCCAAACAACCCAAGCAAATCTTCCATTTTCCTTTTTGTAAGTTATACTGGGCACAATATCTAAGGCCTCGCCGAGGGAACCTTATTGGCTTCAGCCAGTCCTGGTCTAGGGCAGCATAAAATCTAAATATTATTATTATTATTATTATAGTTTATTTATAATGCGTCAACATATTCCGTAGCGCTGTAGATAAGTTAAGTTCAGACAAAGATAAGTACAGATTAACATATAGCAAAGGAAGGAGGGCCCTGTCTTAGAGCTAGGAATCCAATGTCCATGGTGAATTCCCAAAGTACTTAGGATAGAAACTCGCATATGTAAAATGTGGCCCTCAGCATCATTTGACATGCCTTGTATAGAGTATAATTCCCAAAACTCTTTACTCATTATCAACAGCATAGGGTAAATCTGGAAATGTAGTTCTTTCCCTTTAGCCTATAAAAAATGTACCTAAATAATTTCTCTGTACACCAGCACTAATATAGTTTTCATGATAAATTCTCACTAGCTCCGCCGTTAGACTTTCAGAATCCATATTCACATTTCTTGCCATAATAAAGCATTAGTATATGAAGTTATGTACCATTAGGGAAGGAAGTATTTTCTGTATTTTACTATTGCCTGTGGAGCAACATTGACAATACCTTTAAACACACATTTAAATTTATAGTTACTGTATCTAGAAAATGTAATTTAAAGAGAAAATCCAGTAGCAAATGTAATGATATTAAGGAATGCGATCAATTTTATTATTAAACCTGATATACTTAGAGAATAAGGGCTAACTAGGGTTTATAGCTGAGGGACTCTGGCTGCACTCATTTTTATAAATGTTCACACATTTCTATGAGTCAGCAGATTATTGTAATTCCTTTAGACCATCAGCCTCTTTCTGCCAGTTACATATTTTCTGAATAAAGTTGCCAAATGAACCAGGTGATTTATCAAGCAGATTTTGCTGGCAGTGAAATACAATTCCTCTGATAAAGCATTTCTTCCGACGCACAGATTCAATATATCTCATTTTCATATTCTGGTTAATTGCTGTTGGTGCAATAATGTTTGATCACGTATATGGCTTTAGTGCACGTCTCAAAATTAGTATAAGAAAAGCATTGATATAAACATACATAGAATAAAATATAACATGCATATGCATTTAGCTATAATTACAAGCCGCCATCTTTGCGGTTAGTGACAACAACCGGTTTCACCTGAGAGGATGCATACATGGCCCCTGAGTTCTTAAAAGGGTCACACACTGTTTTCTAGCTTTTGGTTTTACATGTACTTTAGCAAAAAAAAAAATATTTAAATCACTTTGGAGAGATGCAGATGAAGATTAGTTGGTATTAGAAGTATAGATAATGAGGATTTCAGTGATGGAGTGCAAAAGAAAGCGATTGGCTAATTGTGGCGTGATTAAATGAACGGTGTATTGTTGTAGAGGGACATGCTCTCCCATTCTAGAGACTAGGCTGCATGGATAGTATCTGACATGAGGCCTCCAAGCAGCCCGCTGCCCTCCACTATTTTAGGTAATAGACTCTTTATCGCTTTTAAGCTCCAAAATGCCTCTTTTTTAATGGTCAATTCCTAGTTTCAGGACAAATTCTTCTCAGTCCTATCCCCAACCCAGTTTATTTCTTCTGCTATTCCTGTTCTCTTCTCTCAGAGCCTAGCAGAAGACAATGAGAGGGTCTGTTCTACATTATTTGTATTATGGAGAGGACAGGGCTATACCTATTCTATGGTGTTTTTGTATATATATAGACAAGTAGTACATCTATTCTGTAGTATCAAGTGAAGAAGCAGGCAAAGAATGATAAAAAGATATGATAAGGCAAACAGACATTTCCTTTAATGGGGAAGTGACATATGAATCATATTTTGTGGTATGGAAAACTATTTCAGGTTGGTTTATAAGGTTTTTATTTTGTACCACTGTGAACAAATATTTAAACTACTAGTGACTTGCCCGTCAAAAATGACGGCAATAAAATTTGAAGCCTGGCAATGCTATATGCAACACAATGCAAGGTTCCCCCCCTCTAACTTGTGGGCCTTGCGCTGAGCACCTTTGGCGCTCACTGCAAGCCTCTCCCCCCTCTACTTTACGGGCCTTGCGATAAGTGCCTTCTGCGCTCATCGTGAGCCCTGCAATGAGCGGCAAATTTTTGGCGCCCATTGCAGGCCTTGCCCAACCCGCAACTTTTGTGCCCCACAATGAGCGCTCTTTGCGAGCCTCTCCCCCCTTTACTTTCCGGGCCTCACAATGAGCACCTTTACCGCTCATTGCAGGAGTCGGCCAACCCTCAACTTTCAGGGCCTCGCAATGAGCGCCTTTGGCGCTCATTGTGAGCCTCTCCCCACTCTCTCCCTCCTGTTTCTCTTTGCCCCATCTCCCTCCCCTTTTTTCCCCCTTATCTCCCTCCCTTGTGTCTCTTTCCCCCCTCTCTCACCCCTATGTCTCCCCCCCCACTCCCGCCACAGTGTCTCTTTCCACCCCACTCCCTCCCCTGGGTCTCTTTCCACCCCACTCCCTCCCTCCCCTGTGTCTTTCTCCCCTTCTCCCTCCTCTGTGCTCCTGTTTGCATTTAGGGGTGTGAAACCATTTGTGGGTTTGGCAAATTGTTAATTTTCCCCAAGGCCATAATGTGTTTAGGATTTACGAGTTTGGAAAAAAGTTATGGCTTTAAAGTTGCCATTTTTTTCCTCACTTAGACCTCCCAAAAACACCAATTAAATATCAAATTAGTTTGCAACCTCACTCACAGGCTCCCTGCCTCTCCCCCTGTGCTGTGTGTAAGGTTGTCAGTAAATGTTTATGTAATTGGCGGTCTTCCGACGGCTTCTGAGTTACCTTCGCCGCTCATTGCAGCCCCGTCAAACCCGTAACTATCGGGCCTCGCAATGAGCCTTTGGCACTCATTGAGTATGCGCAAACCTGTAGCTTTTAACACTCACAATTATGACAACTATTTTATGTGATACTATTTCAAGAACAACACATGGAAACAGTTTTAGATTGGAAATTATATAATTTACCTCTTATTTGTAATTATGTTGCACAGAACTACCATTTTGGTTTCTTGCAATCAACTTCCTGAGGTGGTAGGAGACATTAATCAAAGAGGAAGCTTTCATTAGCAGTAACAGAATGTTCATTAGAGTATAATAGTAAGGAAAACTAGGGGATAACAGAAAATGAATGTCTGTAGTAAAGAACAATTTGGTATAAAAGAAACAAATGTAAAGATTGTGTTTTTTTTATGTTCTGACAAAAGTTTCCCATTATCAAGTTTAGTTATTCAACAAAAACATACACGAATGGATATAAAAAATAAGGTTGCTCAATTGACATTGTGTTGAAAAAAAATGAATAGGCAATATATAAATGCAACAATATCACATGAAGGAGGCACTCGTGTTTACAGATGGGGAGATGTGAATAGAAAAATTAGTTCTTTGTCCCAAACAGCTTCATTTTATCTAAACCTTGTACTAACACTTTTTATTATTTATTTTTCCGCGCAACTAAATTTTTTCAAAATTTTAAATGTTGATAAAGATATTAGATAAAGGATATATTGACACAATTTTTTATACTCCCTACTTCTATTCTTATCCTCTAACTCAAGAAGAGGTTTAAGCTTTTTCCACTTGTAACGTATGACCTATGCAGTTATTTTCTTAAAGGGACTCTGTCGCTCCAAAATCAAGTTGTTGTTTTTTTTTGGTTATTCTTAAAGAGCATGGAAACAACTGGCTATAAGTTGTGTTATTCATTATTTTCTAAGGTGTATTATTCCTGGGAAATTCCATGTTGTTGATCCTGTATTTATTTGCAAATGAGCGACTCGATCTATTGAGCAATTTTTTAAAGTTGGAGGAATATTCCAAATACCTATGTTAATATGCTGCATTGAACAACATTGATGCTCCTCAAGTCTTGGCCCTGGGGGTGCGGGTGTAGAAGATCATAATGGGGGAGCTGGGAGTTAGGCGATCATAATGGGGGAGCTAGGGGTGGGGTTAGGAGATCATAATGGCGGTGCGTGTGGGGGGGGGGGGGGGTTGGGGGGCGACCTGAGTTCCAGACAATACTCCATCTGCATCTTGCATTGAGGGTTACAGCTATACACATAGTCCATGGCAAACAACATAGCCTATTTTCTTGTCACTCTTATTCATCTGGGAACGGAAACATCCAAAAAAAAATCCCATCAGACTTCTGTGCTGTGCATCTTAATCTATATAACTACAAACAGCTCAGCACCTACCACAGCACTTTGCTTTTTTTTTACAAGTTTTATTTGCATGTGATATCAGCCCTGCTTCCCATTTTTTCCTTCCACCTATTGAGCAATGCCAGTTATTCCCTTCCACCGGGTAGCTGTAGATATCACTGCACTTCTTGCCAAGCCTAGTACCCAGAGGCTGTAGTTCTTGGGTGAATTAAAGCAGCAATGGTGGCTGATATCTTGGTAGCTATTTTCACCCAGTTTTGGTACCACAGTGAAATTTTATACAGATCAGGGCCCGCAGTTTAGGGCTGAGCTAACCCAGCAGTTGGGGCAAAGGTGAGGAGGGTCCCAGTTGACGTCGACCCCCTATCATCCCTAGACTAATGGCTTCCATGAGAGGTTCAATGGCACCCTGAAGGCTATGATTAAATACTTTGTGGGCCAGAAAAATTACTGGGTGTCACTGATTCATTACCTCTTAGTTGCCTGCAGAGAGGTCCATCAACAGTTCACTGGTTTCTCCCCTTTGAACTCTTGAAATAATGCCAAGTGAGGGGCCATTAGATCTGTTTTGTGAGCTTTGGGAAGGGATCATCAAGGGGAGGAACGCCCAGTAGTTCTATACGTGCTGCAATTCAGAAATAGGCTGGAGACCCTGATTGGGTAACCAAAGGGTACCTTGTTGACTATTTACTGCATGGTTTTCAGTAGTTTGCCCTTGTCTATCTGAACAAAATAGCTATGTTCATCCATACTTGGCATGAACACATGGAACACTTAGCCACATTCCTGGGTAGAATTAAGCCTGACTTGGTTGGTTGAGAATGTATTGTGGGGACCGACCACAACCCTTTGTGCTGGCTCAGTAGAGTGGCGAGGAACAATGAATAACTGCTGAGGTGGAGCCTGGCGCTGCACATCTACAACTTTACCATCCACCACAGGCAGGGTAGGGCTCACCAGAAGACAGCTTGATCAGTCAGATCGCCCATGACCGTTTGGGGTCTTGAATCAACTGGAGACTTGAGTGGGGAGTCATTGTGACAACAGCCCTGATTCTCTTTTTTCTCTCTACCTATTGAGCCTTGTGATGGGACTCTTACAGTATTTTTTTGTCCACCTAAGAATTTTTATTATGACGTGCTGTTTGCCATTTATAATGTTGGGTCAGGTTTAAAACCTTTATTTGTCCTGCTGTGTGTGTCATATAAACTCTATGTGCCAGTAAACATTATCCCTTCAGAGTATACAAGCATGCCCGCTGTATCTCTGGTGTGGGAGTAGTATTTAGCCCTTACCCTTACCATAAGCCAAGCTTCCCAGTATTACCGTATTGGCTCGAATATAAGCCGCACCTGTGAAGTGCAAAAAAAAAAAAAGGATAACATCCGAATATAAGCCGCAACTTACCTATGGTAACTTCTTTTGAGGGTTACAGACTGAATCGCTATAATCGCAAATCGATATGCAATTGCTACAATTCCACAGGCACTCACACCCGTAAACAGCAAATGTAAAAGAAAATCCTACAGGTTACAAATAGGACCCGCAAGTAGGTTAAATGTCTCACGACACTGCACATCTCTACATTTTAATACCTACTCAAGGCTAAAGAAAAGTATAAATATTCAACTCAGGATTTTGCTTTACATCATTGTTATTGATTCCATTGTTTGCATACTTTGCCAAAGCAGTTATGAGAAGGATGACTCTATGAAAAAGTTAGTTTGGATACATATTGTTATCTTCCCCCTGAGGAAAAGGTTCTGTATGCTGATTAACACTGTGCTAAAATGTATTTATCCAGCTCCTGTTAGCAGTGCTGTCAATTCAGCTATTTAGCTGCTGATTTGTTATTCAGACATTGTACCTTATATACTATACTTTAAAATACACTGTTCAAGAAAATGCATATATTATAGTATGTTTTATACACATGAAACGCTATTTATCTCTCTGTCAGTGCACATATTAATTATAACAGGATAACAGGACACTAGCATATCCTATTTCCCATCCATTCCATTCAGGAGGATACCATTATTCAGTATATGCATTTTTTTGGGAGGGTTTAGAATAAAATAGCACTGAAAAAACTCTACTTACCAAAAAAATAATAAAAAAATAATAGGGAAGCTGCCCTTTTAGAGAAACTGACTAGTGAGTAAACTATTTTTAACATTAAGAAAAAAAAATAATAGTGCCTCCGACATGACCGTTCCAATTTGGCTGTTTGGATAGCCACACATACAAGTATATCTGATACCTAAAACATTATTAAATTGCGATTCGGCCAATTGAATAGGGCTCTATATAAGCACAGAGCATATTTTTTTACAGAAGTTTTTAGTTAGTGAACGTCTATCTGAAAGCAAGGTCTTCACTAACTAAAAATTTCTGTAAAAAAATATGCTCTGTGCTTATATAGAGCCCTATTCAATTGGCCGAATCGCAATTTAATAAGGCTTCAAGTTATTAAAATTCCCAACTAAAATCCCTTTTTTCACGTAAAAAAATTCCCTTCAAGCTTTACAAGTTTCTTGTTTCCATGACCTGCTTCTTCATTATATCATTCACAACGAATATGACAGCATTAACTGAAATATCTCCTTTTGCAAATAAAAAATACATCAATATTTTGAGTATTGAGAAAACAATGATCAAATCAAAAACCTTTGCATATGTATCATATGTATAGGTTCAATAGGATATGATAAATGGATTCTGCTTTATTCTGAATACAATTATTGCAAAGTGCTTGGTAAACATGTCCCATATAATTTTGTCTAATATGAAGATCAGGTATACAGCAATACGCTAGTTTTCCAGAGTTTAATCAATCACTCTTGCTATCTTCACATGTCGTCTTATCATCTTACAAAACCAAGATAGAGCCACAGGCGAATTATTTTAATCTATGAAGACAAATATCTTTCTAAACCGATATCTATGTGAGGAAATATATTTGGATTTCATTGAAGCATTAAACCAAGTTCCATAACTTTTCTGCCAGTAAATGCATAATCTGTATTATCTGCCTGGAAATGCAGATCATTAACATTTAATTACAATAATATCTACATTATTCCTAGTAACTATCTGGAAAACACATTTTTGTATTAAAAACATAACAGGAGGCATTCATCAAGTGTTTCAAATCCCAGTGCAGACTTGTAAAGTGTATCTAGTACTGGATTTTACTTTGGAGAAGCAATTTGTCATGCCAACACTGTCTCATCCGTGAGGGTTTTCGAGCCAACGCTAAATTACTGGTTACAATATCCACACGTAAAGAGCACATGAAACAAATATTATTGCATCTGTTAAAGTTAGCACAAAAGATATGATACATATAAATACTGAGTTAGGTACTGAAGCAGCTATGAAAAATGAATGACACCAGATTGTGAGTTTTCTACACAAAACACAAAGAGCCTCATTCAATTAAGGATCGTAAGTCTAAAAAAGTTGTGTCCTGCTGCAATGCCGCTGGGGACCGAACTTATGGTGCTATTCAATTGGACGGGGTCGCATATTAGGGGCCGATAGCGTAAATTGGAAACCATGGTATTGACAGTAGCATTTGCGGGCTTGAACATTATCGCTGACGCATAGCCGTAGCTTGTGGTTCAAGCCCGTAGGACTCTGAAATCCAACCTCCATATTTCAGTGAAGCCCTACAGGCTTGAACCACGAGTTACGGCCTTGTGTCAGCGATCATGTTCAAGCCCGTTGGACTTCAATGAAAAATGGAAGCTAATTGAATAGCAAAGTAACTTGCGACCTCCACTTGCAAGCCATGATCTAAAAAACGTAGCAATTGAATGAGGCTCATACTCACTAATAATGTTGGGATGTAATTAATAACATAATTGTAATATAAAATGTGTTATATGGTATCTTATTTATTACTTATTATGAACTGTCTTGGTTACTACAAATAATTGATACTTGGGGCCTCATTCAAATGTGATTTGGCCAATTGAATAGGGCTCTTTATAAGGACAGAGCATGTTTTTTTACAGAAGTTTTTAGTTAGTGAAGACCTTGCTTTTGGATAGAAGATCACTAACTAAAAACTTCTGTAAAAAAATATGCTATGTCCTTATAAAGAGCCCTATTCAATTGGCCAAATCGCATTTGAATGAGGCCCTTGCATTGCCCAAATTTCCCCACTCCATTTTGAACACTCCAATCAACAATCCACTCTGCTAACCTTACACTGGCTTTACTTATTTTCACTTATGGGGGAGGAGTAAGGTGGTCAAGATATGGAGAAGAGGACAATGGAACAAATAAAAAGCATAGTGGAGAAAGAAATGGAAAATGAGAAGAAGAATATGGAATAGAGCAAGAGGGGGGCAGATAAGCGAAAGTTTTGAAGAGAGAAATAGTGATGTGGATAGAAAGGGGGTGAAAGAGACGAGTAATGGATTGTATGTCAAGCAAGGATAGAGGGGAGATGTGATGAAGGATGAGCAAAATGTAGGGCAAATAGAGGGAAGGAGTGAGAAGAGAGAGTGATACACAAAGGAGAATTTAAAGAGACCCATATGGGAATAGTATAGATGCAGTGAAAGGAATATCGTGTGGAGAGGAGATGGGGTTGTGAGGGAGGGTATGGAATGCGGTATGGATACTCTCAAACCCAATTAACTCTTTTGACTTTTAAGTACAGGTACACCCCACTTAAAGCTACGTTTAGAGCTGATTCGATATAGAGCTGTTTTTCCTGCCAGATCTCTTTTAATGCTAAATCCTGCTATAGCGCTGCTTTTGCCTGCCAGAACGCTTTAACACTCTGATTTTCTATAGCATTGCCCTGATATAACACTGTTTTTGCCTGCCGGACCCCTTTTAATGCTCTGATTCGCTATAACAATGTTTTTTTTCTCTCCAAAGAAAACAGAATCCAGAAGCTCCAACATCAATAATTAAAAATTTAAATTTCTGCTAATGTTCAGTTTGTGTTAGTGTTATGTTTGCTGTTTCTTTAAAGTTCATATAAAACCAAAATAGATTAAATTACAATTTAAATGTTGTGTTTTTTTTTCCCATGAGTTCCCCCATCCCTATCTTCCCCATGTTAAACTGCCCTGTTTATAGATTTTTCGCTTAGCACTCCTATTGCCTGGAAACCGATCTACAGTTTAACATGTTTGAAATAGTTTATCTTTTATGAGAAAGCTTACAATGAAAATTGCTGGTTTTCCTCTGATATTTAGGGTGCAGTTTCTCTCATGTTTTTTCAAACTGCGCCAGTAACTGCAACATCTTTCCTCAGATTCTATTGGTAAAGCTGAGACAATAGCAGACTTTGGGCCCTATTTAATTGCAAGCCCGTAATTACCTCTAAAGTTAACTTTTTGCTGTGGGTTAAAAAAAAATCTAAAATTTTAGATGTATTCAATTGTCACTAACCCGCAATTACAGGCTCACGGCCTCAACACGCAAACCTGGAACGCGTAAGTAGCATTCCAGGGCATGATCAGGATCAATTAAGCAAGCCCGTAAGTTACAATTTAGAAAAAGCCAATAGTAAGTGAGACTGTCATCATGACATCAGTAAAACATGGAGTTTAGACTACAATTAATTCGTGTTTAGAAGTACAATTTGTGATCAGACTCGCAATCCAGCAATGTAGAAATCTATAAAATTAATTAAAGCAACTGCTCTAGTCCATGCGGGATCCATGATATGTGTTAACTTCTTGATTCCCGAAATCGACGTAAAAAAAAAGAATGTTATTGCAGATTTGCGACATTGAGACTGTTGTGTAATTAATTCTAATGCCTTTCCATGCTTTTCCAGAGTTTGAAGGCATTTACAGGCTTGTTGAATTATTGTAATTGAATACCAATTTTCTGTCTTTAGCACTGGTAACATTTACTGGCTTAAAACATCTATGGAGTAGAAAGGATGGAGTAACATTTTTGACAACCCCAGTGCTTTTGAGCCTGTAACTCGCAAATAGAACTGGCTAAAAGTAGCCAAATAAATATCAGTAACATTTACGGGCTACTTTACGGGCTCATGTTATTGAGATCTGGATACTTAAATAGGTCCCTTTGTCAGAGTTTGGAAAAAATGGGAGGAAGTGATAACATTTTTCAATGTAAGTTGTCTCAAAAAAAATATACTTTTTTTAATCACAATAAAGTGAAATGTTGTTTATATGAATTCCTAATACAAGAAATCTGGTATACTGCATTTTCCCTTTAACAGTCAAACATATTTATTTATACATGTCTCTAGGGCTAAAACATTGTTTAGAGTGCTAGCAGTCTGTTCAAACACTATAGACTGCAGGTAACCTGAGCACTGAAAATAATAATCCTGAATCCACAAAATAACGTAATAAAATACGTAAACGTATAAGGCCCAAAATTATTTAAGTGAATTTATTCCATTTTGTGCTCTATGCGTATTCATCAATCAAGTGTTTACACTTTTGTGATGTAAATAATCTTCCAGGGGATTTTTTTCCTGTTCCCATCTGCAGTGTGATTGCATTTATTTATAATATGCAACAACTTTGCACCTTGTCATGCCAGGTGATTTTTTTGAATACTTTACAATTGATGAAGTGGTGAATCATTTTAGCTGATCTTGTTTACAAGACGAGAATATGTCAAAGATGTTCTGGAAAATCCCACAGACATCTGCTTGCAATAATTTGTTCTTAAAAGTAGTCTTAGAATCACTCATCAACCTTTTCACAAATTGCTTTGAAATTGCTCACTAGCATAAAACTGCAGATATTTGCATAATGCATTACTTATTATTATCTGCCCACTTACTATTAAACTGTTATGAAAAATATAAATGCCTCATTTCATAACAGGTTTTACATTTCTTTATACCAAAAAAATGAACAAGTTCTGCTATCCTTTAAAGGGGGTCATTATTTTTTTTGCCACTAAATTAACACATTTATTTAAAATACAGGATCCAGTGCACTGAAGTAAAATATAAACCATTTAAGATGCTAAAAATGCATACTAAAGCATAAATACAAAAAATTCAAGAGATATTACAGTATCTTAGCAGAGGAGAAGGAGCTACAGTTAATTAGTCTGTTTAATTATTGTCCTGGACTCAGAGGGCCTCATTCAGAAACAGAATTCCACATGTATTTGGCATTTCTGATTACTGATTGTAGACATATATTGGCTGAATTTCCTTTAACCTCTTGTGCTGTATCCCACCTAGTCCCTGTAGCACAAGAGGTGCAAAGGTCCATTATATGTGTTTTATCATATTATAACGTGTAATTGGACTAAGGGCCTTGCTCCAACATTGATTCCTTGAACTGGCCAGTGTTGACTCTCTTTCATATGAAAATTGTGTGTTTACAAACTATAGTGTACCTCCTTGACCAAAAAAAGGTGTATTTATGTTTCTGTGTTTCTGTGACTGGACATTTGGTCTTGTTTGCTCTATTACCAACTTGCAAGAAAGTTGAATGATGGACAAAAAAAAAAATAACAATAGGAACATAAGTATATTAAGGGCCTCATTCAAATGTGATTTGGCCAATTGAATAGGGCTCTATATAAGCACATAGCATATTTTTTTTTACAGAAGTTTTTAGTTACTGAACTTCTATCCAAAAGCAAGGTCTTCACTAACTTAAAACTTCTGTAAAAATAGGGCCCTAAGTGAGGGAAGCAGTTTGGTCCGCAAATGCGGCCTCTCACAAAGCAAGGGGCCGCATTTGCGGAAGGTGAAGGCTCCAAAGTCGGCTGCAAAGTTGGCTGCAATGCGCTCTATGGCGCCTCACACGCGGTTACAAACACTCACACAAGCAGCACTTTTACAAAATAGATCTAACACGCAATCACTAAATACGAACTTACACACAAAAATACGAAACGCTGGACCATTACGACTTCGCAAAAATACGACCTTAACGGCCGAACCGCGAGCACCTGAAAACATTAAAAACACAATAAATACACACAAAAAAGACATAAAAAGCTTACCCACAGCAAGGGGGGGTAGGGGGGCACCCAGGACCGCTGAAAGTGAAGTTACACCTCAATTTACCTCCAAATTCACGAGTTTAGACACACGAAAATCCCCTAAGCGAGAGAAAAATTGGCTGCCGAAAAAAAAAAAAAACGAGACTACAGGACCCTAAAGACGCAAAACACCACCAAGCACATACAGCTTTTCAAAAAAGCCGTACGAGGGACAAGATACACTTTTAGCAACGTCGCTAAATCATCAACAGCCGCGTACCACATACACATTAGCCGCCATTTTACAACACTAACTTACAGAATGCAGAAGTACACAGCTACACTAATGGCTTCCCCCTCGCGCACGCACCATATTTACACTTCACACTGCACACATTGCTGACACTTACACCTCAGCTCCACTACACTGCAAATCTACATTGTATGCTGCAGGAACATCAAAACAGATTGTCAGCTCTTTAGCACAATGCTTCCTGCATATATTACTTCCAAATAGGTAAAGTATATTAATTTATTAATTTATTAATTATTTAATTAGCATACAAAAATTCATATACACAAAAAAATAAACACTCTCGCAATAAACACAAAAGCCATTCACCTCGCTCCTCACAACGAGCGCCAACGCTGCTCATAGCACACAAAGCCTTGCAATAAGTGCAACAAGAAGATCAGTGCCGACCAAACAATAACAGCAAAAGCGCCTATCAGAAAAAAATATACAACCAACAGCCTCGCAAAGAGCGCCGATCTCGGATCTCAGCCCAACAAAAAAATGTATGTCTGTGCCAAACAGCATTACCTGCCTTACAATTTTATTGCCCTGTCATTTTTGAAGGGCAAGTCGCTAGTATATATATATATACTAGCGAATTGCCCGTCAAAAAATGACGGCAATGAAATTGTAAGGTAGCTAATGCTAAATGAATATACTGTACCTATTTTGAAGCATTGTGATGAAGAGCTGGCAATCTGTGTTGATGTTGCTGCAGCATTAGTGGTGTGGAGCTGCTGTGTAAGCATGCTGAATGTGTGCACTGTGTGGTATGAATATCCGTAGGTGGTTTGTGGCGTTTTGCGAGTTTCTTGTGGTGTTTTGCGAGTTTCTTGTGGTGTTTTGCGAGTTTAGAGTGCTGTAGCCTCGTTTTCGTTTTGTTCGGCGGCCATTTTTTCTGTCGCTTAGATTTTTTTTTAGTCTCAAAACTCTTTTATTTCGAGTAAAATCGAGGTGTAAGTTGCATTTTTGAGGTTCTGGGTGCTCCCTCTTGGTGTAGGTAAGGTTTTTATGTATGTGCTGTGTGTATGTATTGTGTTTTAAATGTTTGTATGTCGGCGTGTTGCGTCCGATGTTTGCGAGGTCGTAATGTGTGGTAACGTGTTTCGTAGGTTGTTTGCGTTCCTCGTAAAATTTAGCGAGCGTCGTAATTTGTGTGTCGTGTTTTTTGAGTAGCGACGTGAAGTTTGCGAGGGTTTGAGGCCCTTGCCCAGTGACCTCGCCAGCAACTGAGGCCCTCGCTTCGCGAGGGGCCTCAGTTGCTGGCATGGAGCGCCTTCGGCGCTCCATGCCAGCAACTGAGGCCCTTGCCCAGTGACCTCGCTACGCGAGACCCGCGGCTTGCTGCGCGAGCCACGGCCCTCGCTTCGCGAGCCCGCAAGCGTGAGCAACGACCCGTACGCTCACAACTATATATGTGATATATATATATATATATATATATATATATATATAGTAAATAAATAGTACTTTTGTATTTCCAGCTCAGAATTCTGAGAAATACAGTTATTACACTGCATTCTGGGATGCTGAGCAGGGACATGCAAATGTACCTACTAAAGCTCTTCAATCCATAAACCATTTTACATTACACAGCTTTTATGCAAAGCCACGGTTGGATTATTCACAAGCTGGGAATCCTACCCACGTACAGCTGTTTCCAGGTTACTGCCTATCATCAGCGTGAGGCGGGATCCCAGCTTCTGTTGTTGACCTTATGAGTAGGTAGTTCACCACAACAATCATTTAATATATGGTGGGCAAAAGAGCGATAGAAGCCCTCCACGGTACAGTAAATAAATAGTACATCTGTGTTCACATTTGAATGTCTAAAACAAGTAAAAAAATGTTTTTTATTTACTATATATATATATATATATATATATATATATTAGCGAATTGTGAGCTAATGCTATTTGTTGTATAATAATCAAATAAATAATACATTAATAAATTAATATACTTTACCTATTTTGAAGTAATATATGCAGGAAGCATTGTGTTGAAGAGCTGACAATCTGTGTTGATGTTGCTGCAGCATTAGTGGTGTGGAGCTGCTGTGTAAGTGTGATGAATGTGTGCAGTTTAATAGTGTGCGTGCGCGAGACCAAACCGTTAGCGTAGCTGTGTACTTCCGCATTGTTCTAAAATGGCGGCTAATGTGTGGTATGCGTCTGTAGCGGAATATCCGTAGGTGTTTTGTGGTGTTTTGCGATTTTCTTTTGGTGTTTTGCGTGTTCAGAGTGCTGTAGCCTCGTTTTCGTTTTGTTCGGCGGCCATTTTTTCTCTCGCTTAGATAATTTTTTAGTGTCTAAACTCTTTTATTTTGAGTTAAATTAAGGTGTAACTTCATTTTTTGAGGTCCTGGATGCTCCCTCTTGCTGTAGGTAAGCTTTTTATGTATGTGTTGTGTGTATTTATTGTGTTTTTCATTTTTTGATGTCCGCAGGTTGCGGCCGATTTTTGCTAGGTCGTAATGGCTGTTAACGTGACTCGTATGTTGTTTGCGACGGTCGCAGTTGCTGGCAAGGAGCTCCTTCGCGAGCCCGCAAGTGTGAGCAACAACTCGTATGCTCACAACTATATATGTGATATATATATAATATTCAGTTATGTATTCAGTAATGTCATAACACAAAAGTGAAGACTGGCATAAAAATCCTAGCTTTCATTCATTGATACTTCTGTGGTTACCTTGCCCTCTCAAAATACTTGTTTATAATATGAAAGATAGATCTCCTCAAAATGATGCTATATCTAGTATATACAAATTGAACCACTGTTACTACTAGCAGTAAATTACCAGTAGAACGAACACTACGATCAGTATTAGTTTGCGGCAGTTGTTAAGTATACAGATCAAACAGAAAACAATACGATATCAAGCTTATTGCAAATGGCATTGTATATTCACTGGGCATATTGTTGTAAAGGCGTGATGAGAGATCTGGTGGCCAGTGGGTAGCTGTTTTTGACCTTCTATTTAACTATGATCGAAAAGTGTTTGCACTGTTGACGGAGATAATGTACTGTGTTAGCTTTACCTTTAATGGCTACATAAAACGGATTATAGTGCAAGCTTTTGAGATCTCATAATCCCTTCGTGAATAAATAAATACCTTGCCGGATAAAGGAATTATGAAATCCTAAAAGCTAGTACTATTATCCCTCTTAGTTAGTTATTATTTTATTCAACTGCACTGTTGTATGACCACAAGAGATTGGACATGTTTTAGGCATGCTGTGGGCAAGTTACCAGAAGTCCTATTGTTCCCTTGTAGTGAAGCAACAATGTGCATAGCCCAGCAACGTCACCATGTATTATTATTTCCATTACAGAAAACAATGTTTTAGTTGCTATCTATGAGCCTCATTCAATCCAACCTCTATTTTACAAAGTCCAACGGGCTTGGAAGTTGAAGCCTGTAGGACTTTGAAAAATGGAGGTTGGATTTCAAAGTACTACAGCCTTCACTTACAGGCTTGGAGGTTGGACATAATGACGATCTCTGTTTCCATTGGCTGTTTCTGCATTGGGAGTTACGTGTTTACTCCCCTAATATGTTCAAGCCCGGAAATGCTACATCCGACCTCATGGTGTTCCGTTTTTTTCCACCGGCACCTAATTTGCAGGCCCGGCCAGTTGAATAGCATCGCAATCGGAGACCAAATGGAGCCCGCAATGAAATCTCAGGCATTTGGCTGTCTGCAATCCCCAAATTGCAAGCCCCAAATTCCGAGTTACGCCTTTTATATTGTACCAATATTTTCTAAAGAAACAAGTTTTCGAGAGATACAACTCTCTTTTTTAAGTCAAGAGCAATACTTATCAGTTGCATCTCTTGAAACAATAAAAAAAAATGTTTTGAATAAATTGCAGCTCCTAGTTTAATAATATTCTCATAGCAAATAGTTACATAGTAATTTAGGTTGAAAAAAGACTTTAGTCCATCAAGTTCAACCTTTTTAAATCTCCTCTGATCTGCAATATGCAGATTTATTGTTAATTGATCCAGAGGAAGGCAAACAGAAAAAATATATAAAATTCCTTCCTGACCCCAGATACTGGCGATCGGATTAATCCCTGGATCAATACTCCCTCTCTATTTATCTAGGATAGCCCTTAATGCCCTTTTTATTTAAAAATATATACAATCCCTTTTTCAATTTATCTATCGAATTTACTGTCACCACCTCCTTTGGTAGAGAATTCCACAAATTAACCACCCTTACTGTGAAGAGCCTTTTTCTTTCTTTAAGGTGAAATATTTTTACTTCTAATCTCTTACCACTATGAAGATCATTAGTACTATAAGTCTATGTGTAGAAAAAAGGTAAAAATACATTTCACTTGGCTTCCAAGGAACGTCAACAAAGTGTAAAGAGTGCCGGCTGGATGGCATCTTGAATCATTTAAAATACTTTAGTCAATCATGCTTATTGGCAAACTTAGAAATACACTTGCAGTGCATTATAATTTATTATCACCATTTTGCTAAATGTTCGGCAAATGGCATATATATTTAAAATGGAAATAAAATAGAGTTACCGCATTAAAAGGCATCCAAAGCAAAGAAGAAAAAAACATTGAATTAATGCAGCAGGTGAATAAATGAATGCTTCTGCTAAAAATTAAATGATTTTTCAGTTAAGCTTAGTCTTTTCCTATCAAAATAAAATAGAAGTAATTTAAAAAAACTAAAAGGTTAAAGATATGCGAGGCCAGCATGTTTTCCACTGAGAAGTAATGTTAATATTGAGAAAGCTTCTGCGTGTTCAGTTGGCATAAAAGAAGTAATAATGAAATACATCCAACATTTAGTGCAAATAATTATTCAACTGTCCGTAGTCAGCAAATTCAAAAGATCTGAAAAAAAAGTGCTGACTCATAATCTTTTGCATCTAAAAACCACTTAATTATTTAACACAACTTAAATAAATTAGTAATTATGAAACATTTTCATGTGTATAATCCATAAAGATTTTTGAATTTAATCTCTGGGCTATAGCATTATAACAGTAACGAAGAGGTTAGTGCGCAGTAAGAGTCTTATTTTATATGTAAAGCATTTTCTAAAAATAGATATACTGACAGTTTACTTTTTCAGGTGTGTCCCAGGTGATTGGTAAACATATGGTAGACATTAGAATACAAACAATACAAATGATTAATTACAGTTCATGTAGCAACTAAAATGTGCAGTAGCAACAAAAACATTTTTTATCAATTCCTAGGTACTTGTTGGAAGCCACAGCCTTCAGGGCACTCCCTACAACTTATGTATTTGTACAGTGCCTTAGGGCGAGGGTCGAGGGGGGCACAGAGGTCCGAGGGGGGCGCAGAGGTACGCGTGGTGGGACCAGCAAGGACTGAGGGGGCCTCAAGGGGCGAGGGAGGCCACAAGGGGCTGCAGGGCCACAGGGGGCTGAGGGAGGCCACAGAGGTCTGCAAGGGGCCACAGGAGGCTGAGGGGGACATAAGGGGCCTGGGGACCATAAGGCTTGAAGGGGGCACAGGGGGCTCTGGGACCTGTGGGAGGTCCAGGGTGGCCATAAAGGGCTGTGGGAGCCACAGGGCCTGCATGGGGCCCACAGTGAGCCATCAGCTGCTGCAGGGGACGCACAGATGGTCCATGGGGGCCATAAGGGGCCATGGGGGCCACAGGGCCTGCAGGGGGCACATGGTGCCACCGTGGGGTTTAAGGGGCCACAGGTCTGTGGGGGCCACAGGTGGCCCTAGGGTCCTCAGAGACACCAGGGTATCACAGTGGATCCACAGGGAACCCGAAAGAGGTCCGCAGATGCCGCGGGAGGTCCATGGGGGCCACATGGGGCACTAGGGTAGGCCAGGTGGGGCACAGGGTAGCCACGGGTGCCACAGGGGACTCAAGGGGCCACAGGGGACCCTAGGGGCCTCAAGGACAGCAGATAGACACAGGGGGCCACAGGGGATCCGTGGGGGGCACAGGAGGGCTGCGGAGGCCACTGGGAGTCTGCGGGGCCATGGGGGCCACATGGGACCCATGGGAGGTCCACGGGGGGCCCCTCAGAGGTCAGGGGCCTCAGTGCCTTGCACCACCTGCACCTGCGGTAGATCTTCCTCTGCCTTAGGGTGCACTTGTGCTGGGACCCTTCTTACATTATTGGAAAGGACTCATGTACACCCAGTAAGGCCCAGCAAGCATAGATTTAGATTACCTTATGCTTTCGGATAAAGCATAGTACATTGCATAAGTGGATTTTTTATTTATCCACAACAGAGCATCAATGTCGTATTTGCTTGTTTTATGATGTAGCTGTGGTGATTTGGTGTATGCATCATATGCAACACTCAGCTGTCCTTTGACATAGATTCTCACACTATTTAGGGCCAGAACAACAGAATAACAGTGCTCAGTTCTTCTGCTCTATTGCTACAGCTTGACATATTTTTTTTCTTGTAATGCATTATCTGTGTTTGACCCAGCTTGTTTACTCATTTATTCAGATCTCTGAATTCCAGCTCCCTGGAATGTTACTTTGTTTGCCACCTGCTATGACTCACTGACTATAGTAATGAGTTTATCCATAATTGGTACTGTTGCTTTTGGATCTGATTGCCGCTGGATTCTCACCATTTGACATGACAGTACTCAATGTGGAAAAAGCTATTTTGGGACTCTTCTTGCATTATTGGAAAGGACTCATGTACACCCAGTACGGCCCGGCAAGCATAGATTTGGACTACCTTATGCTTTTGGATAAAGCATAGTATATTGCATTATTTATTTATCCATCTATTTATTTATCCATCGAGAAGAAGTAATACTTAGTGATGATAAACAAGAAAAAGATCCCATAGAGCATGGTGTTGATGATATAAGGCTTGATCAAACTTTTGAGGCTTCCTGTTCATTGTTACAACCACATTTCCTTACCCAAGGAGATCTCAATGACTTTGTTTGAGACTTGTACCTATCTGAAACGCAAGCAGAACTTTTAGGCTACAGGTTGAAAGACTGGAATCTTCTCCATAAGGAAACTAATTTTTTTTTTTAGAGATAGGCATAGTGACTTTGAGGATTTATTTTCCCTTGAAGATGAACATGTTTTTTGCAATTATTTTTAGTCTGTCATGGAAGCACTTGGTCAGAAGTACAAAACTCAGGATTGGCGTTTATGTGATGACTATTCTAAAGTTAATTTGAAAGCTGTGCTTCTCCACAAAGGAAATAAGTTTCCATCAGTGTCACTAGCTCATGTTGCCAATATCAAAGAAACTTATGTGAGCATGAAACTCGTGCTTGGAAAAATCAAATATGAAGAATACAAATGGAATATCTGTGGTGACTTGAAAGTAGTCGCTCTTTTGCTTGGACTACAACTTGGTCACACAAAGTACAGCGGTTTTCTTTGTGAGTGGGACAGCAGAAACCAAAGAAATCATTACACAATGGCCAAAACGAACATCACTAACTCCAGGACAGAAGAATATTGTCAATACACCACTCGTTGATCCAGAAAAGGTGTATCTACCCCAATCCATATAAATCTCAGTGATGGATCGAAGTGGACCTGGATTTGCTACAATTCCTCAAGCCCGCAATTGTCTTCACACCCGTAAAAGGAAAATGTAGAAGGAAATCCTACAAGTACCAGATAGGACTCGCAAGGGGGTTAAACGCCTGATTGTAGCACTGTGAATGCAAATAAAAAATCAATACTGCACTTTAAAAGACAAGGGGGAAAGCGATGAAAGACATTAGAATTAATTTGCCCAACAGTCTCAAGCTCACAAATCATCAATGAAAAATAATTTTTGGTACGTTTTATTTCTGTGTTATATCAATCAAGTTAATACATATCAGGCCACCCACATAGACTAGAACAGTATAGTCATTCATTTTTATTATTTTGTACATTGCTGGATTGCGAGTCTGATCGCATATCAGACTTCTAAACACTAATTGATTGATGTGTAACCTCGATGTTGCAAATTTCAACAGTTACAGAGAGATTCAATTGAACAAGCCTGCAGCTACCTGGCCGAAAGCATA
This sequence comes from Discoglossus pictus, assembly GCA_027410445.1. NCBI lineage: Eukaryota > Metazoa > Chordata > Amphibia > Anura > Alytidae > Discoglossus > Discoglossus pictus. The sequence goes on along the minus strand of CM050164.1, from coordinate 49,375,792 downwards.
AACAGTAAACCATGCACCCGTAAGTAGTATTTCAGGCCATGATCATGATCAATGAAGCAAGGCCTTAACTACCGGTAATTGAATGGAGGCCATGGAGTAGCTAATCCTCCTTTAGAAAATTGTCTTTTTAAAATATTTATATTAACTCAAGATTTATTATGTTTATATATAAAAATATGAAGAATAGATTGGAGTTTTTTTCAACTTATATTTGGGAACACTGTGGGTAACAACAAGGCGAGCCGTTAATGCGTAGCACTTAGGCGATGAGCGCAGCGAGGTGAACTGTTAAACCAATTAAACTTGCAGCACCAAGGAAATGAGCGCAGAAGGCGTCCATTGCCTGCTCGCCTTGCGAAGCGAGGCGAGCAGTGAAGGCAATGAAAAAAGCGGGACTTAGCTACCAAACATTTAGTAAAACGCGGGATCGCATTAGCCTCCAAGCACTTGAAAACGCAGGACTTAGAAAAAGAAATTACGAGACACATGACTTTGAAAAAAAAATACGAGACGCAGGACTTAAAAAAAAAAAAATACGAGATAGCAAAAATAGAAGTTAACGACCGAACCGCAAAAATCCAAAAAGCACAAAAAAAAAAAAATACAACAAAAACATCACCCACAGCACGGGGGAACAGCCAGGACATCTAGGAGTGAGGTTGAACGGCAATTTCAGGCGATTTCAACGACTTTCGCCACACAAACATAGCTATAGCGAGAAAAAAAATGGGCGCCCCCAAAAATTAAAACGAGGCTACACCACCCCAGAGCACACAAAACACTGCCAAACGCACAGGAACGAACAAACTACAAAATACACTATTACAAATGAAGGAAAATGCTTGCGAGCCGCGTTAGCACATTAATAACATTACGAATCTACAATGTCGCTTCACACAACTAAACCAACGGATTTCCTTCGCGCACGCAGCCTATTTCAAATGCACAGTTGGGACATTCATTACACTTTATCATCAGGGCACCAGCACTCAAAGTGTACATTGTATGCTGATGGAAAATATAAACAGATTGTTAGCTCTTCAGCCTATTGATTGCTGGATATATTAATTACAAATAGGCAAAGTATATTAATTTATTCAAGAACTTAACTAAATATAAATACATATATATCTCTCCTCTGACGAAGGTGCTCAGAGGAGCCAAAGTAGACGAGAGGAGAGGCTCGCCAGGAGTGCCGAAGGCGCTCAGTACAAGGCTTGCAATGAGCGCCAAAAGTCATCAGAGTGCAAAAATGTTTAAATTGTGTGTCAAACAGCATTCCCATGGCTTCAAATGTTATTGCCTCATCATTTTTGATGGGCAAGTCGCTAGTTGCATAATATTTATTATATTTTGGAACTATGCTGTCCTCTCTAGACTAGGGCTTTATTAGCTATAGCTTTATGTCTGCCAACTAGTGGAGTCCTCCAGAATAGAGGTATCCCCTCAGGGATCAAAGTCCTTACACTACCTAGAAATTACACACTTCCATAAATGTTCTTGTGGTCCCTATTATTTTACTAGCGACTTTCCCGTCAAAAATGACGTTGAAAAAAAAAAGAGTTGAAATGCTGTTTGTCACACAATTTGAGTGTACTGGGTGCCTCAACTATATAGACCCCTATAACACACTAATGAACGCATGTAATAACACTATAAGTGCCATGAGGATCATCCAGGACTCTCATGACACAAAGTGTAAGCACTACACCATTTTAACCCGGTCTCTTATGGGGGTCTATACAGACCCTCATAAGCCTCTATTTAACCCCATTAGTCCCATAAGGGTATTTAAAGAACCTCATGGGACAGTTAAAAGCCTAACATTACCCCGTAAGTGCTATGAGGGTTCTCCAGTAGCCTCAAGACACTAAGTACAAACACTACACTGCACTAAACACACCCCAATAAACCATTAAATCTAAACTAACACCCCTCTACACTAACCTATCAACACCTACACTACCTACACTACCTACCTACCCCCTAATAACCCCCCCACCACTCTAATTACAGAAAATAAAAAAAAACTAAGTCACATCAAATAAAAAAGGAACATTACAGAAAATAAAAAAATATGTTACAACCCCCCGCATTACAAAAAAAAATGTTTACACACCTGAAAAGGAAATACATATAGAATACATACAATACAATACAAATAAAATACAATACCCCCCATCTATCTAACATACAATCAATCCTATCTATCTAAAATACATCCCCAATCTATCTAATATACAATAAATCCTATCTATCTAAAATACATACACCTATCTAACATACAATAAATCCTATATAATATACAATAAATCCTATCTATCTAAAATACATACCCCTATCTAACATACAATAAATACTATATAATATACAATAAATCCTAACTATCTAAAATACATACCCCTATTTAACAAACAATAAATCCTATCTATATAAAATACTTACCCCTATCTAACATACAAGAAATACTATCTAAATACAGAAACCCTAATTCTAACCTAAAATAAAATAATTAAGACCACTTACCTTTGCAGATGTCCCTTCAGATCACCAACCTAGGGGGAAAAAATAAATTAGTACAACACATTTTCATACAATAAATAAAGATTATAAATAGTATTCTACTCACCTTTCCAGCATGTCCCGCCCTTCTTTTCTTCTTCTCCTACGCGGCCCCTGTACTTACCTCCCCGCAATGTCCCCGGCCTCCTCCTCTTCTGCCCCGGCTGGGCCTAGGAACACTCTTAAAAAAAAACTAACAGAGAAACGCACTCGCTGACCCCCCCCCCCCCCCCCCCCCCCCCGATACTAATGAGCCTCCTACAGATTTTTCCAGAAGAAAATTATCAATGGCGGCTTCTGATTGGCTGAAAACACTGTCTATCAAATTCAGCCAATCAGAAGGCACCAATGTGTGAGCCAATCAGAATGGGATACACCCCAAAATCCCACTCTGATTGGATAATGCCCCTGTCAATCTTTATTTAAATCAATCAGAAGTCTTTATTGCCATCAGCCAATCACAATGGGATACACCCCCACTTGGTGATTGGCTGAAGACATCTGCACCTTGTCATTGGCTGTAATACTGATTGACATTGACAACAGCCAATCAGAAGGTGCAAATGCCTTCAGCCAATCACTCCGTGGGGGGTGTATCCCATTGTGATTGGCTGTTGTTGTCACTGCAACCAATCAGAATGCACAGATGCCTCCAGCCAATCACCCCTTGGGGTGTATCCCATTGTGATTGGCTGAAGGCATCTGCGCCTTGTGATTGGTTTAAATTTGGATTGACAGGTGCATTAGCCAATCAGAGTGGGCTTTTGGGGTGTATCCCATTCTGATTGGCTCACACATTGGCTTAATTTGATAGACAGTGTTTTCAGCCAATCAGAAGCCGCCAATGACAATTTTCTACAGGAAAACTCTGTAGGAGGCTCATTAGCGTCAGGAAAGTCCGCAAGTCTTTTTTTTTTTTTTTAGAGCGCGGATTGTTCCAGGGCAGGGCAGAAGAGAAGGAGGCCGGGGACATCGCAGGGAGTTAAGTACAATGTATATTATGTTTATTTTATTTTGTTTTATGTTTATATGTATATTGTACTAATGTAATTTTTTTCTTAACAGGGGCCGCGCCGGAGATGAAAAGGAGACGGACGGGGTGCTGGACACATGCTGGAAAGGTGAGTAGAATATTTAGAATATTTAGAATGTTTATTTATTTTATGTAAATGTGTTGTACTCATTTCCCCCCCCCCCTAGGTTGGTGATCTGAAGGGACATCTGCAAAGATTAGAATTAGGGTTTCTGTATGTAGATAGCATTTATTGTATGTTAGATAGGTGTATGTATTTTAGATAGTTAGGATTTATTGTATATTATATAGTATTTATTGTATGTTTGATAGGGGTATGTATTTTAGATAGATAGTATTTATTGTATGTTAGATAGGGGTATGTATTTTAGATAGATAGGATTGATTGTATGTTAGATAGATAGGGCGGTATTATATTCTATTTTATTTGTATTGTTTGCATGTATTCTATATGTATTTCCTTTTCAGGTGTGTAATTTTTTTTTCTGTAGTGGGGGGGTTGTGACATGGTTTTTTTATGTATTATGGGGGTCTGTATTGACCCCCATGAGTGACAGGGTTAATTAGGGGTTTATGGGTGTCTGTATTGACCCCCATGAGTGTGGGGGTAATTAAGTGCTTTTGGGGGTTTGTATTGACCCCCATGAGTGACAGGGTTAATTAAGGGTTTATGGGGGTCTGGATTGACCCCCCCCCATGAGTGACAGGGTTATCTAGGGGTTGATGGGGCTCTCTATAGAGCCCCATGAGTGATAGGGTAAAAAAAAAAGATTACCGGTCCTTTAAGGACCCGTAAGGTAGGAATTTAGAATTTTGATTGCAGCGGGGGTCCCCACTGCAAGGTTTAATGTGGGGTTAATGCGGGTTTCCGAGATTATCTCGGATCCCTTCAAGGGTAAGTTGTATGTGGCTGGGCGGTGCAGGGTCGTGGAGCCTCGTTTTAATTTTTTTCGGTGCCCATTTTTTTCCTTGCTTAGTCGTCACGATGGAATTTGGGATTAAATTTGCGTGTAACCTCACTTCCAGATGTCCTGGCTGTCCCCTCGTGCTGTGAGTAAGTGTTTTTTTGTCATTAATGTTTTTCTTAGTGTGTTTTTAGTGTTTTTGTGTTTGCGCGATTTGGGGTTAGACACAGTGGAGGGAGAGGAGGAGGGGAAGGAAAGGACTAAGTGCTGCGAGTTTAGAGGTATGTGGGGTTGTGTTGTTTGCAACTCATGCGCCAAAAAGCCTCTACCTTCCTTTAATGCGGCCCCTCACTTTGCAAGGGTCCGCATTTGCGGCCCCCACTACATCCCTCGCTTTGCAAAGGGAGATACAGTTCTTGCGTGACGACGTTTCGTAGTTTGACAACTATTATATGTGATTGTATATACACTTTATTTGGTAATATGCGGCCTTCTCTTTACTAGGGCGATAGTACGTTTCGAGGCTGCTCAGTAGTGGAGCTTTCCAGGAAGGAGGCATGTTCTTGAGGATCATTGGCCTTATACACTACTTAGATAAACACATATATATTATTATTATTATAGTTCATTTATAACGCGCCAACATATTCCGTAGCTCTGTACAAGTTAAGTTCAGACAAAGATAAATACAAATGAACAAATAGCAAAGCAAGGAGGGTCCTGTCTTTGAGCTAGAAATACAATGTCCATGGTGCTTTCCCAAAGAACTTAGGATAGAAACTCGCAGACTTACAATCTAAGGTATAGTGAGAGGTAAAAGAGGGAGAGAGAGGTGATAAGCGTGTTAGGGTGGAAGGTGATACGCTTCTTTAAAGAGATGCGTTTAAGTGAGGTTTTAAAGGTTTTGAGGTAAGAGGATATTCTGGTGGAGCAAGGCACGGATTTCCAGAGACTAGGGGCAACACGAGAAAAGTCCTGGAGGCGGGAATGAGAGGAGGTGACAAGAGTTGTAGAAAGAAGAAGGTCATTAGCAGAAATATATTTATTCCACGCTTATTCAATTTATTGAATATTTGGAATTTTTTCCAATTAAGAGTGCCAAGATATCATCGACTTGGGGCCTCATTCAAATGTGATTTGGCCAATTGAATAGGGCTCTATATAAGCACATAGCATTTTTTTTACAGACTTTTTTAGTTAGTGAAGACCTTGCTTTTGGATAGAAGTTCACTAACTAAAACCTTCTGTAAAAAGATATGCTCTGTGCTTATATAGAGCCTTATTCAATACGCCAAATCACATTTGAATGAGGCCTATGGAGAGGTGTTCAATACACCCAATTTATTTTGGACTTTTTAAATTGGGAGTTATAATTTTTTCTATAAAGTTGTCATTATGACATTTTTAATTATCTGGTTTCTTTTGTAACATGCTGTAACGGATCTACTGGCACCCCGACTGGGTACCTCCGTTGATGGACGCTTCCTAGCTTGCGCCGAGGACTACAAGCACTGCACCGGACACCACAACCGCCACAGACTCCACAACCACCTTAGCTTAACTGGAACCGCGCCGTCTTCCTTCCACCCTGTATGAATCTCCAGCATCCAGGATCGTATGGGGAAGACCTCTCCTCCAAGGAGAGAACATCAGGAACAAGGGTTCAGTTGTTAACTCTCAAGGGAGTATGCAAAGTGTGATATAGCAATCCCCTCCAAGAACGAGACGAGGCTTCGTTTTGAAGGGTCAAGTAGAACTCTCTTGCTGGCACACCCAGACTGGTTTTTATTACAGTCAGGTGCAAACAGAACACACCCAGGGGGGAGGTATAGATCAATCAATAACACAATAGTAACACCTACAGTTTCCCTCCCGTCTGCTTGGGAGATAATTGAGTTTATTACTGTATCTACTCAATTATCTCCCAGCTAAAACTTACACATTTTTATACATAACACACAGACATTTCACATAGAGGGACAATAGGTGGGTCACACCTCCCTGAGGCTACCTGGCAACTTTGATACAATCAGACATGGATTAGATCATCCTTCTTTGTTCTTATGTCTGAGAATATTGTATAAAATGTTTTCAGACTTCCTTATCTTATGAGGAGTCTCTGTAATAGTATTATCTTTTATGCCAAGGTCTGCAATGGTCTGGGCTAATATTCTGCAGAGCATAAACCAACATACATACAGTATAATAGTAGGATCATATTTTAACCATAATAATAACCATAAAACAGGGTAAACAGTGATGGGTTCCGTTACACACCTCCCCCGTGACCATAAGCCGGCATACACGGTCTGATCCCAACGGATCGGCCTGGGGATGTCCGGACAAAAGTATTTGTTGGTCAATTCTCTAGTTTGACAACCCATCAGCATTACTGCAATTCACATTTACTCACATTTCACATATCCCCAGATAGCTGGGACCTGAGCGCACAAAACTACCGAATAGCGCTCAGATCCTATTCACACAGTTCAATTGCCATGTAGCTAAAGTCTTTCCCCTAGTCTTTCATTATATGAATGGGCTCCATGGCATAGCTATCTGGGGTATCACCGCTCCCACACGGCAAGTACCGAAAAACCTATGTATGTAAAGGGCCAGAATGAGTGACATACACTCTGGTATGGCCGAATACTGTGTTTAAAGGGCAATATGTCCCAGGGCCATAGTCTCAGGGCAGGACGCTGGCAAACAGTCCTCTCCAAGACAAAGTGGCGAAGGGCACTTCGTCACACATCTCCCCTTTGGAGGAAGTCTAACCAGGCACCTGACCTTCTGCCGGTCAGTGCCTCCGTTAGACGATCCACCAACCCACAATAAACCAGTGCTAGAGCAGCCCCCCCACAACAACAAAGTGCAAGAGCAGCCCCCCCACAACAAACAGTTACTGCACCTGGATATTTTGCTGTGGTGATGGGGCAACACGCTGAGGGGACTTGAGGGGCAGAGGCCAGGGGCACACTGCCCTGATGCCAGCTCTTCTGCTGGTATAACCTGCAGGACATCCTGCTCTGTACAAGGGACAAAGGGAGGGCAGAGGCCGACTGCACTCTGCCCCGCTGTCAGCTCTTCTGCTGGGGTACTTGGGACATATTCCGGCTCAGTAGCCAGGGAAACGTGGGGGTCAGTGGAGGTTAACATTTCCTCTGTTAACCCTGGGGCCACATTAGAAGTTAGCTGGGGAGGGGAATTTGTACTTACCCCCTCCTCCGGTTGTCCCAGTGAGGGTAGTTGGGGATCTGGATAGGCTGTGGGCGCAGAGACCACGGTCCCATCTGCGCCGTCTGGGAGATTGGTGTCTCCCCTTGTTAGGGTAAACTGTCGCTGGGGAGGAAGGACGACACCTTCTGCCCCCTGTGGTTCACACTGCCGCTGGGGGGGAAGGACGACACCTTCTGCCCCCTGGGGTTCACACTGCCGCTGGGGGGGAAGGATGACACCTTTTGCCCCCTGGGGTTCACACTGCCGCTGGGGGGGAAGGACGACACCTTCTGCCCCCTGTGGTTCACACTGCCGCTGGGGGGGGGGGGGGAAGACGACACAGTTTCCCTCCCGTCTGCTTGGGAGATAATTGAGTTTATTACTGTATCTACTCAATTATCTCCCAGCTAAAACTTACACATTTTTATACATAACACACAGACATTTCACATATCCCCCATAGTTGGCCACACAATACACATAGAGGGACAATAGGTGGGTCACACCTCCCTGAGGCTACCTGGCAACTTTGATACAATCAGACATGGATTAGATCATCCTTCTTTGTTCTTATGTCTGAGAATGAAAACATTTTATACAATAGACTTCCTTATCTTATGAGGAGTCTCTGTAATAGGATTATCTCTTATGCCAAGGTCTGCAATAGTCTGGGCTAATATTCTGCAGAGCATAAACCAACATACATACAGTATAATAGTAGGATCATATTTTAACCATAATAATAACCATAAAACAGGGTAAAACAGTGATGGGTTCCGTTACACACCTCCCCCGTGACCATAAGCCGGCATACACGGCCTGATCTCAACGGATCGGCCTGGGGATGTCCGGACAAAAGTATTTGTTGGTCAATTCTCTAGTTTGACAACCCATCAGCATTACTGCAATTCACATTTACTCACATTTCACATATCCCCAGATAGCTGGGATCTGAGCGCACAAAACTACCGAATAGCGCTCAGATCCTATTCACACAGTTCAATTGCCATGTAGCTAAAGTCTTTCCCATAGTCTTTCATTATATGAATGGGCTCCATGGCATAGCTATCTGGGGTATCACCGCTTCCACAGGGCAAGTAGCGAATGACCCCCCTGTATGTAAAGGGCCAGAATGAGTGACATACACTCTGGTATGGCCGAATACTGTGTTTAAAGGGCAATATGTCCCAGGGCCATAGTCTCAGGGCAGGAGGCTGGCAAACAGTCCTCTCCAAGACAAAGTGGCGAAGGGCACTTCATCACACATTCTAAAATAAATTATCTGAAGTGCCACTGTAATCAAAAGTACCGTATATATTCCAGTATAAGCCGATCTGAGTATAAGCCGAAGGCACCAATTTTACCACAAAATACTGGGTAAAATGAGTGACTCAAGTATAAGCCGAGGGTGGGAAATGTGCAGCCCCCTGTGTCCCTCTGCCCCCTGGGGTTCACACTGCCGCTGGGGGGGAAGGATGACACCTTCTGCCCCCTGGGGTTCACACTGCCGCTGGGGGAGGAAGGACGACACCTACTGCCCCCTGTGGTTCACACTGCCGCTGGGGGGGGGGGGGAGACGACACCTTGTGCCCCCTGGGGTTCACACTGCCGCTGGGGGGGAAGGACGACACCTTCTGCCCCCTGAGGTTCACACTGCCGCTGGGGGGGAAGGACGACACCTTCTGCCCCCTGTGGTTCACACTGCCGCTGGGGGGGAAGGACGACACCTTCTGCCCCCTGTGGTTCACACTGCCGCTGTAGGGGAAGGACGACACCGTCTGCCCCTGGGGTTCACACTGCCGATGGGGGGGAAGGACGACACCTTCTGCCCCCTGGGGTTCACACTGCCGCTGGGGGGGGAAGGACGACACCTTCGGCTCCCTGTAGGGCCGGTAGAGAGACCTCGGTCCCATCTCTACCTGCCATCTGGAGGTCATCCCAGGACCAGTCAATGAGGTCTGGTTCTGCTTCTCGAGTAGGTTGGGGCTGCACGAAGCTGAGCAGGTGTTGGTAGTCCTGCTCCAGCTCCCACTCTCGTTACCAGGTGGGTCATGTCTTTGCTCACCTCGCCTTCGTCAACCCAGACATACATGCCCATCCGGTAGACTTAGATGTCCCAAAACCTAGATCCCTCTGTGCTGCCAAGACCAATGTCGTCCTCCAAGGCATCCCATAATAAACCCGGGCCATCATAATCATCCCCCTCCGGTAAGTCGTGTTTTGACGTCCAGGGGGTAAGTCGAACGGTATGCCACCAGAGGGCATGGTATGTGTTTTCTAGCCAGATCTCTCCCCATACCAGGGTCTCTAGTCTTGTCACTCACTCATCCAGGGGCTGCTCTCCCAATAGATACATCCGCATTGCCACACGCTTCTGTAGCCGCTGCTCATCACTGGGGAGACTCTCACCTCGCCGCCATTGGGCATATTCCAGGGCATCATACCAGAGTTCCTTTCTGTCTGCATCCCTGTAGTCTGTGGCCGCCTTCTCCTCCTCATCATGGAACGCTGTCCGAAAACTAGCCGGTTCCATCCCGCTGTAGCCAGGGGCGCTGTACGGATACTAGCGTTGCCCTCAATTTGTAACTCCAAACGTTACCAGTGTCTCCGGGCTGCTTTTCCTCTCACTAGGACGCCATCCCACCGCTGCCACCAATGTAACAGATCTACTGGCACCCCGACTGGGTACCTCCGTTGATGGACGCGTCCTAGCTTGCGCCGAGGACTACAAGCACCGCACCGGACACCACAACCACCACAGACTCCACAACCGCAGTAGCTTAACTGGAACCGCGCCGTCTTCCTTCCACCCTGTATGAATCTCCAGCATCCAGGATCGTGTGGGGAAGACCTCTCCTCCAAGGAGAGTACATCAGGAACTCTCAAGGGAGTATGCAAAGCATAGCATTCCCCAGTGTGATATAGCAATCCCCTCCAAGAACGAGACGAGGCTACGTTTTGAAGGGTCAAGTAGAACTCTCTTGCTGGCACACCCAGCCTGGTTTTTATTACAGTCAGGTGCAAACAGAACACACCCAGGGGGGAGGTATAGAACAATCAATAACACAATAGTAACGCCCACAGTTTCCCTCCCGTCTGCTTGGGAGATAATTGAGTTTATTACTGTATCTACTCAATTATCTCCCAGCTAAAACTTACACATTTTTATACATAACACACAGACATTTCACATATCCCTCATAGTTGGCCACACAATACACATAGAGGGACAATAGGTGGGTCACACCTCCCTGAGGCTACCTGGCAACTTTGATACAATCAGACATGGATTAGATCATCCTTTTTTGTTCTTATGTCTGAGAATGAAAACATTGTATACAATAGACTTCCTTATCTTATGAGGAGTCTCTGTAATAGGATTATCTCTTATGCCAAGGTCTGCAATAGTGTGGGCTAATATTCTGCAGAGCATAAACCAACATACATACAGTATAATAGTAGGATCATATTTTAACCATAATAATAACCCTAAAACAGGGTAAAACAGTGATGGGTTCCGTTACACACCTCCCCCGTGACCATAAGCCGGCATACACGGTCTGATCCCAACGGATCGGCCTGGGGATGTCCGGACAAAAGTATTTGTTGGTCAATTCTCTAGTTTGACAACCCATCAGCATTACTGCAATTCACATTTACTCACATTTCACATATCCCCAGATAGCTGGGATCTGAGCGCACAAAACTACCGAATAGCGCTCAGATCCTATTCACACAGTTCAATTGCCATGTAGCTAAAGTCTTTCCCATAGTCTTTCATTATATGAATGGGCTCCATGGCATAGCTATCTGGGGTATCACCGCTTCCACAGGGCAAGTACCGAATGACCCCCCTGTATGTAAAGGGCCAGAATGAGTGACATACACTCTGGTATGGCCGAATACTGTGTTTAAAGGGCAATATGTCCCAGGGCCATAGTCGCAGGGCAGGAGGCTGGCAAACAGTCCTCTCCAAGACAAAGTGGCGAAAGGCACTTCGTCACACATGCTAATAAGAATTATCTGAAGTGCCACTGTAATCAAAAGTACCTTATATATTCGAGTATAAGCCGACCTGAGTATAAGCCGAAGGCACCAATTTTACCACAAAATATTGGGTAAAATGAGTTACTCGAGTATAAGCCGAGGGTGGGAAATGTGCAGCCCCCTGTGTCCCTCTTGTGCCCTCTGTGTCCCCCTCTCTCCCCGTGTCTCTTCTCCCCTCTCCCTTCCCTGTGTCTCTTCTCCCCTCTCCCTTCCCTGTGTCTCTTCCAACCTCTCCCTTCCCTGTGTCTCTTCCCCCCTCCCTTATCACCCTCCTCAACCCAACTCCTCTACCTCCCTCCTCATCCTTAACCTCCCTCCTCATCCTCAACCTCCCTCCTCATCCTCAACCTCCCTCCTCATCCTCAACCTCCCTCCTCATCCTCAACCCCCTCCTCAACCTCCCTCCTCATCCTCAACCCCCTCCTCAACCTCCATCCTCATCCACCCTCCTCAACCCACCCATCCTCAACCCCCCTCCTAAACCCCCATCCTCATCCTCTCTCCTCAACCCCCCTTCCTCAACTCCCCATCCTCAACCCCCCTCCTCAACCCCTCCTCCTCATCCTCAACCTCCCTCCTCATCCTCAACCTCCCTTCCTCAACCTCCCTCCTCAACCTCAACCCCACTCAACCCCCCCATCCTCAACCCCCCTCCTCAACCGCCCATCCTCTCTCCTCAACCCCCATCCTCAACTCCCCTCCTCAACCTCAACCCCCCTCCTCAAAAAGGGCTGAAAAACTCGGCTTATACTCGAGTATATACGGTATGATGCTGTGTATTTTTTGCTACCAAAATCTAATAGAAATTCTAGTTTTAAGTCTAGTTGTGCTCATTGTTTCCTTCCCTGGATACCATCAAAGGGTGGTCAGGCACAGGCTTGTGTCTAGATAGGAGCGTTTCAGTGTCATCCTGAATTGATTGAATGAGGCTGTGAGTGCCCTGTAGGTAAAAAGGAAGAACATTTTAGAACTGAATAAAACAGAGCAGTGAAATAAATTATATTTTGGCTATATATTTTGTTTCTTTTCTGTATAAAATAAAAGTATGATTTAGAGAGTGGGTTTAATCCATGCGCTGTTTCAAATACAAATCTATACATAGTTGGTTATTTGCCTTTTGCACCAAGACATGCAGCTATGCACATCACTGATTGTGCACAATTCATGCCTTATATATGCAATAAGTACGGGATCAGACTCTGCAAGGTAAATAAATGTACCTTTCAGTTAGTTTAAAGAGTGACTGCGTGGTTTATGATGTTTCATTAATTTGTATCACCAAGTAATGGCAAAGGCAGTGATCACCTCCAGAATAATAAATCTAACTGAAGGAGACTAGCAAAGGCTAAACACAAATCAATAATGAATTGTGGCCAGTCACAGGCAGCTATAACTTTGTTGCAATGGCTGGGAAGTCCGTTTGGAGCAAATCACCATGGAATATGTAGTCTTGTTTTCCCCCTTCACAAGGAAGCAAGGAGAAGCTCAGAAATTTCTGTGTGGATTTTTGCATTGGCTTGAAGATTAGTATAGGGTTAAAAACTGTACTTGAATGCAGTGTTTCTATTAGCTAATACTAGGTGTGTCTGTTGGCATCTCTAGGTGTGAAAACCACATTTTTTTAAAATAAAATAAATCAGTGTGTGTATAGAATTACTCAATGTAATGTGTGTTTCTGATATAAGCAGCATGTGTTAGATAAGAAAAAGTAAGAGAACAGGGAAACTTAGATATACCTTTAAAATGGTAAATATAATGAAAGGTGTCATGGCTGAAGCATGCAAAGACACCAGTTGTGCAATACCTTACAGAATGATGCCCTCAGCCTTATAAGAGAGGCTTATTGTGCCAGGGGAAAGGGGCCCATTGAGATGGGTTAACATGGAGGATATTGTGATTTGTGTGTTATTCCTTGTTATGCTTAAAGTTGCCTGGGTGCCACTGGGCCCATACTGTCGTACCCATGTTTATAGTTGGGGTGTGCGCACGAACATGATGGGAGTGATGGGATGTATGTCTGTGTTGTGCTTTGGGGGCTAGCACTTACAAGGGAAATATTGTATATGCCCAATATTTCATATTAATGGAGTATCTCTCTCTATATATCACAAGCCTCAGCCTGATGACGATATGCCTATTGTATGTAATTGACCTCTACCAAGAATACAGCTGTGCCAAGGGAAAACAATGGGTGATTGTCTTAGACTGGCAGACAGGGGTAATAACGTGAGCTAGAAGACTTGGGTGTAACCATGGATGAACATTTGAATTGATTGGTCTGTTGTTGCTAAGAATGTGGTATAAATATGTCTGATGGTTTCAGTAATAAAGATGTTATACTGGATCACATAATAAAAGTGTGAATTTCATTATTAATGTTGGGAATTTTGATTGCTGGAGTAAGTTATTTTCAGAACTTAGAAAGATCCTTATGCTACACAAGACCACAGACACCTGTCAGTCTAACCTAAGGGCTGACATTTCTTTCTGCTGTACAGAGGTAAAACTAACTGATCACACCTGTGGGGAGAGGTTTGGGCAATAGGCTCTTATCATACCCCATTCAGCATACAGGTTGTGACAATTGTTGATAGTGCTGGGACCTCTATGAAATACAGGAAGATGGCAATTTACAAGGACATGATTGAGCTGAGACCAGAGGAAAGGCGTCCACATATAAGCATGAATCAGCATTGGACAGTGGGAGAAGAGAGGGGTATGCAATGGCCCGTTCCCAGATCCTGTGGATGGGGAATGCTTTTCCCCAGTGGAGACAATTTTTTGTCCTTGGAATGGATTGTCAGGAAACTACTCTTCTAAACCAATGGGTTGTGTATCTGGGACTATGGGTGGGTCACATGTTAATTGAAGGGCTGGAGGACCTAGTGGTGCAGGAAAGTGACTTAGAGTACCAGTATGCAGCCTGGATGGAGAGTCTGGGATCCCTAGTGTGGAGCTTTATTTGTCAGTAGGGCTAAAGGAGGCACTGTGGGAGCTGGCATATGTCCCTCTGGATTGTGGGGTGGGCACTTGTCAGCATACAATGGATGTGCTCGAGAGACATTGTAACTCTCTGGGGGTGGCCCCTTGGTCAGATCAGGCCTTTACACTGATGCCATTGATCCGTAAGGAATTACAACTGAAAACAGGCGCCCTACTGGAGGAAGCATCCCTAGAGGGGGTTTTGACATAAAGTTGGGACAAGTCCTGCCAGTCAGGCATCGAGGAGTGTCACCTTCCAGAGATTACAGGCACCCAGCTAAATTTTGCCAAGGCTGGGTCACAAGAGAAAGGTATGGATTGTTGGGAGAATTATAATTTCAGAGATTCTAAAATTAACAAGGATGCCTTCATGCAGTAGGGAGATGGGGAAGAAGATGAATGGGTCCCTTTCTTTAGGGGGATGAGCCTTGCCTTAGTTAGAGGCATGGGGACAGGGCCAAACCACAGCAGTGCCAGGCCAAGGAGAAGGCCTGGGGGGAGCCACTATGCTCCTGTGTTCTTGAAAGAACCAAATATGAACTGTACCCTGGAAATGGACTGTGAACATAGCATGCAGCTTCAACTGATGATAACAAATGTCAGGAAGCCAGCCACAGTTCAAAGAACAGACTCAGCAACCAGAGATATTGTGCCAGCGACCAAGGGAGCCCAGATAAGTTGTGCTATGGCTGGGTCAGATGGGGACTGAATGGACTTTGTAACCACTGAGGATGTTATGACCAGGACTGTGTCTATGTGGATTTACAAATAGGCCAGTCCCAG
Source organism: Discoglossus pictus (assembly GCA_027410445.1). Taxonomy (NCBI): domain Eukaryota; kingdom Metazoa; phylum Chordata; class Amphibia; order Anura; family Alytidae; genus Discoglossus; species Discoglossus pictus. Next base: position 49,360,261 of record CM050164.1, on the reverse strand, counting down.
GTAAATGCTACTATGAATGGGACAGATGAGGATAATAGTATTCATGATGGGTGCATACCAGAGGTAGTGGAGTCTGAATCCCAGACAGAAATAGCAGGTCAGGTGGAACCACTGACCAAGGATCCTGATGGAGCTGAATGCTATGCCCAGATGGTGGGAGACAAGAACGAAGAATATATGACATTTATCCAGCTGTCATCCCAGGAAGTGGAGCTTCCAGTCCAGGCCACCATAATGGATGCTGCTATAAGGATAAGACTGATAAGACCATGGCGTGTGGGGCTTGTACTGACAGGGAGGCTACAGGAGTTGCCCCAGGCATTTATTTTCCCCTGGAGTTGGTACAGGGGAATAAGGACAAGACTGTTTTCCCTAAGGGAGGGGAAAAGAAGGGGCATTGGCCCTGTTTTTGGGGAATAGGGTGGTGATAACCTGAACTGGTTACCCCCAGGGAACTGTTTGGATTGGTGAAACCAAATGGCCCAATGGACACCCCTTAACTCAGACACTGGTCAAGGGAGGGAGCGGACCTGGGGAGGGCGACTAGATTGCCTAATTTTGGTCACCTAGGCCCAGAGACTGTTTTAGATATCCCAGGACAGCTGTGGGGACTGGCTTTGTGGGGGGAGGTTGCTCTGGGAAAGAAATTGTGGCCCACATTTTGGATCCTGGGGCCTGCTCCAACTGGGGAATTATTGCAAGTACCTGCTAGCCTGGACTACCAGTAAGAGCCCCCCAGGGCACTGTTGCCATGTGGACCCAATGAAAAGGTGTTGGCTCAGTACTACCCCAGATTGTTTCATGCCTGGATGGGCCACATTTCATGGAGCTTTGCGTTGCAGAAATGTAACTTTACTGTGCAACATCGAAAGGGCAAGCTGCATCAGAATGCAGATGGGTGGTCAAGACAGAAGGATCACTAAACCTCAGTGTAGTTGAGTCCTCGGATCCAATGGACTCCCCATGCTACGCTGGAAAAGAAAGAGGGAGGAGTTGTCATGGCTGAAGCATGCAAAGGCATCAGCTGTGCAATACCTTACAGACTGATGCCCTCAGCCGTATAAGATAGGCTTATTGTGCCAGGGGAAAGGGGCCCACTGAGATGGGTTAACATTGTTGATGTTGTGATTGATTTTTTATTCCTTGTTATGCCTGTTTCAATTTACCTGGGCACTGCTGGGCCCATACTGTGGTACCCATGTTTATAGTTGGGGTGTGCGTATGAACATAATGGGAGTGATGGGATGTATGTCTGTGTTGTGCTTTGGGGGGCTAGCACTTACAAGGGAAATATTGTATATGCACAATATTTCATAGTAATGGACTAGTCCCTTATTAACAAGATTAGGGAGATAATTGACCCCTAGAAGTCACATGACACCAGTATCTCCCTCTATGTATCACAAGCCTCAGTCTGGTGTCTGAATGCCGATTGTATGTTATTGCCCTCTACCAAGAATACAGCTGTGCCAAGGGAAAACAATGGGTGATTGTCTTAGACTGGCAGACAGTGGTGATAACGTGAGCTAGAAGACTTGGGTGTAACCATGGATGAACATTTGAATTGATTGGTCTGTTGTTGCTAAGAATGTGGTATAAATATGTTTGATGGTTTCAGTAATAAAGATGTTAAACTGGTTCACATAATTAAAGTGTGAATTTCATTATTAATGCTTGGAATTCTGATTGTTGGAGTAAGTTCTTTTCAGAACTTAGAAAGATCCTTATGCTACACAAGACCACAGACACCTGTCAGTCTAACCTAAGGGCTGACATTTCTTCCTGCTGTACAGAGGTAAAACGAACCGGTCACACCTGTGGGGAGAGGTTTGGACAATAGGCTCTTATCATTCCCCATTCAACAATATACTGTTTTAAAGAATGACACTTGAAAATATGCACCATGTGCTTAGATTATAAAACAATGCATATTTTATATGCATTATGCTGCTGTAAAATCTGCCATATTACTTTTAACAAATAATTTCCTGATATGGTAAGTTTGTGTCTGCACAACGGAAATATGGCAGTACAAACTGGCAGTAATTTCGGCAGGACTATAGGGGATTTCATTAGTTTATAAGGACCCATCCAGCTCAGAAAGTAGCATGCAGCAACAGATAAGAACACGGAATGAATGCCTGCAAAAAATGTACAAAAAGCTGCAAAAAATGTGCATCAATTGATTTTGATTTTTAGTAACATTTTGCCCCTTATCAGATTTAATTAAACAAAAGACTATATAAAAAAAAAGGACCGCAGTAGTCATTTAAATGTGATATGACTCCTGGCAAAATCAAAAATGTAATTAATGATATAGCAGTTACATTGGAGAAATAATCATTTTATTTTCTCATTTGTTCCAATATATAAATCGAAGAGTCATTAAAGAATCCGGTGATGGCAAAACAAGAATCTCTTCACTACACCTTAGTCTTGTTGGTTTCACCAAGTTTTCTTGTTATGCAATAACTGGCAAGCCCGGAGAAAACTCTTCAGTTCTACTTGCAAGCAACTCTGTCTATAATTGCATGGAAGAAACTAAAATTAAATGCATTTATAAAACAAAACAATCCAATGGTTATGGAACAATACGGGTATGATTTATTTTGCAAAGTTAATAAGTGATCCATTATATTTATAATAAATCATATATTAACTAAAATATAATAATAGACTGACTTTAATTATAATTAACTACAGCTTAGCTTGGAATAATATCTGTGCATGTGCAGTTAATGTTATAAGTATGGTATGCTGTTCATTACAATTTTACAATGGTCAAATGAAGTTAAGTATAATGAATCAGTTATTAGATGTAACTGTGCATATGGAGATATTATTGGAATTTAACCCACCGTTCATTATAAAGGAAATTGACATTTACTGAGCATTTATATGAACCTGAAATGTATATATTTTTACTTTCTGCTCTTATTATTATTATGATTATTATTATTATTAATAATATGTTATCCTATATTATTTATAAAATGGTAACATATTCTATAGCTCTGAGTACAGGTGATACAGTGTGTATATAAGACAAATAAAAGTTACATACTGGTACAGAAGGTGTAGAGGTCCCTGCTTACAATCTAAGGGCCTTTTTCAATTTGGGGCCGTTACTTGCAAATAAAATCCTGAGAAGCTCTACTTTTACTTAGCTATTCAATTGGCCGCGGGCGCAAGTAAGTCTCCCTTCCTGATAATCGCAAACCATGCTATCGGCGGTAAGCATTTACATGCTTAAAACATGATCGTGGACGCAAGCCCGTAACTCATGGTTCAAGCCTGCAAACTCGGAGCACTGTAAATGCAAATATAAAATCAATACAGCACTGTAAATGATGGGGAACACAATGGGGGACATTAGAATTAAAAAGCACAACATTCTCAAGCTTGTACATCATGTTTTTCATCCAAAGTCCTACAGGCTTGAATGACCTCCAAGCCAGTAACTCGTTATTCAAGACCGTAGGACTTCAATGAAATATGGAGGATGGATTCCAAAGTCATACAGGCTTGGAGGTTGAAGCCCGTATGATTTTATGATGAAAATTGAACACAAAATAAAGTTTTGACTTATGCCAATTTGCGTGCTTTAGAATGTTGTGCTATGAACACTAAAACCTAACATCACTTTCACTTTTAATAAAAGTACAGGATTTTATTTGCTTTTGAAGTGCTCCGATTGGTAAGTAAGACCTTTGTGAGACCTCCTTGCTCCCAGTAACGTGTGGTTCGTGTTTAGAAATATCAAAGGCTTTGAGGCAAATGAAATTGGAACTCCGATAAAAGCAAGAAATAAGACATGGGAATTATGGGATCAATACTATGAAAATAATTAGTTATGTTTAAATACTTTCTTGTACCCACCAACATTTTTCTTTTTTTCTTTCCTTTCTATTGTATTTCTTTCGCACTAAACCTTTTTCTTTATGAAATTTAAAACTGAAACAAAAGACAATACAATATGGTCCGAAAAGTCAGAAAATAATTTCAAAATTGAACTCATTCCAACGCAAGGATGGTTAGTTTTACATTCTTGATGTCACTCTTCATAACTTTGCACCCGAATGGCTGTAAACTTTACCCATAGACTAGAGACAACACTGACTGGCTATATTTCTTATAACATTAGGCCACATTAACTAAGTTGAGAAGCTCTAGAGATGTCTAGGAAAGGTTATGACTTATAATAGACCTCTGAAGGAGTTCGCAAGACTCTCAATGTAATACATCTGGCCTACTGGGATAGAAAAACCTTAGGAATATTTATGAGTATTATAATTGTGCAATAACACTTGGCTTTTTTATCCCATTTTGAAGAGCACTTGTTACCTTTACCAACTACATAATGGCCTTTACTAGCATCAGAGCCTTAAGCAGGGAAAATAAAACAGATATTCAGTTTCATGAGCACTGCAGACAGACAGGAATGGCAAATAGGAAATGGGTATTACATATCCATACAAGCAGATGGTAATAACTAAATGTGTAGGAAATATTTCATTTTCTTGACGAATTTGTCAGAAATGACAAGGAAAACTATTACAAATCTCATAATTGCTGTTATTTTATCTCAAGGATATGTAATCCAATATATAGTGTGTAATTCTATAGAGCTGTTCATCCATCAAGTTGCTTTTTAGATCTCATAAAATAACATTGCATGACAGGTATTTTTCCTTGTGCAATATAGAAAATGCCACTATTAAATATAAAATAAAAACATGTTGCCTTAGGTTCACTCTGGTTTGTAAGAAATCCCCCTATGTTAGCAAAACACACAAAAAATACTATTAAATGTGAAATTTAAGGTTACAGTAGATTGAGTACAGAAATTCTATTGCTCTATGAAAGGAAAGCTCAGTAGGAACCAGTGATTCAATCATAATTTGTAGACAACAAACATTTAGCTAATCTACCTGTACAGTTCTTCATTTTCATTATGTGTATTTGTTATTTTAGCTCGGGTTCCTTGCAACACCATATTCATATTCTTATTATAGATTTTTATTTGCATATTATAGTTGACAACACAGTAATAGTATTCATATTAAATCAGATAGATAAGGTATATTATGGCTTAAAACATCTAATAGCATAGAGATCAAGAACAGAAACATGCAGAGCAATTCTTATTATTAGTGAACTTTTAAGAACTTCACTTGATAAAGTGCAAAATGTTTTTATAAAATCGAAATAAAGCCTTTTAACTATTTGTCACGACCGGCCAATTTGGGGGACCACCCTCACCCCAAATCTCTCTCTCTCCACGGTCGCAACTTTTTGTTCAGATCTCAACACCAGCAGACACTTCAGATGACAGCATCATTACTGCAGAGACATGCACCTCAGACCCCTATTCTTAGGATCTAAGAATCACACCCATGTACCTTGGATTAGTACAAGCAGACTCTGACACCACCTGTCTTTAGTGTGTCCAAAGTCAGACTGGCCACTTCTTTATTGTTACAAAGATATATATAATAAAACAGAAAGATGACACAAAACACCAAAGACTGCCCCCAGTTCTAGCCCATCCTCCTAGGCAAATAGCTTGCTATTCCCCCTCACCCACATGATTTCCTGATGTAGAGAGGCATCTGACTTTCTTCTAATTACACCTTTTGTTTCTCCTCCTACAGAGCCATAAAACTAGTTACCCCTTTCATGAATAAAGCCAGAGCCTTCACACGTGGCCGATCGCAGGGCCATATAAATTCCACTATCCTATTTCTAACACAGATACAGTTTTGCAATGTTAGTCAATTACAGCACTACATGCACTTATTACATCCATGACATAAATGTTAAGCAAATTGTTAGTACCTTCTAACCACACATATAATAACTGATGAACCCCAAACAGTCCAGTGGGCCCTTCTGTTCATAACAGCTAGTTTCCCCCATCCTAGTGTGGCCTAGGAATTCATCCTGACGGACAAATTTCTAGCCACACTGATCTCACTTGTGCAAGTGATGGTGATTGTAATTGCCTCACAGTCCACATTTCTTCCAATTCCAATGGGCACACAATTTTGGGCATAGCCTCCATGGCTCAATTGCCAACCGCCTTCCTTGGGCCATGGCACATGCCCCCTTCCTCCCCATCCATTGGGGAAAACAATTTAATTGGGCAGCTGCATCTAAAACAGTCCTTGGGCCTATTAGTTCACCCAGTCCAGGGTGGTACAAAATCCAGGTGACAGTTCCCAAGGTGACATGGCTCGCCCCCCTCCCAAAAACCAGGGCCAGTGCCCTCCTCTTCCCAAAGTCTGAGGGGAAACATTTTCCTTGGGAGTCCCATAAACTAACACCTCCAGGGAGGAACATACCAGTCTGATACTGAACCCAGCATCCATGATGGTGGTTTGGAATGGAGGCTCCACTTTCACCTGCACCGCAGTCTGGGCACAGTAACCCCTCTCACCTGCAGCAATGGTCTGGGCATGGGACTCCATTTCTCCATCTCCTTGGACCACAGTTGGTGTGCTGTATTCCATCTCATCTGGATTGGGCACACAATAAGGAATGTGGTCCCTCTTTAACTGATTTGCAGTGTCTCTGTTTGGCAGGATCTCAGGGATCATAACCTCCCCTGCCCCCTTGTCTGTGGCTAGCTCTCTGACATTTTTTATCAGCGGGAGCTCCATGCTAGGCCCAAAGTCCATTCCCAGGGCACAGTGAACATAGCTGCTCCTATCCAGACTGTTTGCTTGGCCTGGGTTCTGCCAACAGACCTCTGTGCCAGGGTAATCAATGTAGTTCATGGGTGCCATTGCCAGCCCACCCCTTAACAACCAGAGCCCATACACTCTTCTGCCCCACTGCATGGGTAAAACACTCCCCTGGGGTGCCCAGAAAAATAGTAACTCCAGGGGGTCATTTACTGGACGGATCTGGAAGCTGGCATCCAATGTTGTGGTCTGGTCTAAAGACTCCAAATATCTATGTGGTATCTGGATCAGCACATCACCTCCCCCTCTCTCTGGAACCACTGCCTGGTCACAGCACTCACCTCCCTTGGAATCTTTGGTCACTGTGTTCCCTGGCAGGACCTCACAGCTCTCATCCAGACATCCCCTTGGGCCATCAGTTTTACAGACATTCTCTGTCTTCTCAATTGCCTTGTTATTAGCAATTGTGCCCCAGCCATTTGGGTCTGGCTGGCCCCCTTGGTCTGACACAGTCCCAAGGTTGTTCTCGGTGTTCGCCCCTGTACCCATGGCTGGTTCCTGGACTGTAGTTATCCACGGGAACCCCATGATAGGTTCACAATCCATCTCTGGTTCTTTCCAAAACTCTCCCAGGCCCTCCATCTGGCCTGCTATTCCTGTCTGAGACTCAGACTCCACCGGTTTTGAGATGTACCCATAATGTATGGTACACTCCTCATCTGTCCCAGTTGTAGCAAAAATTAAATGTGCCTTGTCCATTTGTATCTCCACATTGGTATTGTCCTGGTCAGAGTCCACAATATCCTCTCCCCAGACCTCTGGTAACCAATCATTTTCCTCCCTGTCCGCCTGACAGGGTTCCTCCCAACTGGATGGCCAAAACCCCTCCATGGATGCCTCATCCAGCAATTCAACATACTCAGCCTCCAGCTGCAGCTCTTGCTGAATCAGGGGTTCCAGCAAATTAGCCTCCGGGGACCATGGTTCTAATCCCAGACCATGACAGTGTTTAAGAAATAAGTTATTTTTCCTCCTTACAGTCCCCATGCCACATTCAGGATCACCATCTCCCAGAGCCCATCTATTAGCTCCAATTGAACATAGAGATCCTCTTCAAGGGCACCAACAGGCCCTATCCTGACATGATACTGTTTCTCTAAGGCAATCTCTTTCCATACCAGTTTCTTCAGCCAGCATGACAGCTCATGGTCCTGCCACAATCCCAGGAACGCCATCCATTGCTTTAGAAGGGCCATTCCTCTGCAGTCCTTTGCCTCTGTCACCTGGCTCTCTTTCTCTCTGCCTTTGTAAGTAGCCATCCTTGCTGCTGGTAAAAATGCTTGAGATCTCCCACCGCTGCCACAAGCTGTCACGACCGGCCAATTTGGGGGACCACCCTCACCCCAAATCTCTCTCTCTCCACGGTCGCAACTTTTTGTTCAGATCTCAACGCCAGCAGACACTTCAGATGACAGCATCATTACTGCAGAGACATGCACCTCAGAACCCTATTCTTAGGATCTAAGAATCACACCCATGTACCTTGGATTAGTACAAGCAGACTCTGACACCACCTGTGTTTAGTGTGTCCAAAGTTAGACTGGCCACTTCTTTATTGTTACAAAGATATATATAATAAAACAGAAAGATGACACAAAACACCAAAGACTGCCCCCAGTTCTAGCCCATCCTCCTAGGCAAATAGCTTGCTATTCCCCCTCACCCACATGATTTCCTGATGTAGAGAGGCATCTGACTTTCTTCTAATTACACCTTTTGTTTCTCCTCCTACAGAGCCATAAAACTAGTTACCCCTTTCATGAATAAAGCCAGAGCCTTCACACGTGGCCGATCGCAGGGCCATATAAATTCCACTATCCTATTTCTAACACAGATACAGTTTTGCAATGTTAGTCAATTACAGCACCACATGCACTTATTACATCCATGACATAAATGTTAAGCAAATTGTTAGTACCTTCTAACCACACATATAATAACTGATGAACCCCAAACAGTCCAGTGGGCCCTTCTGTTCATAACACTATTGCATTGCATTTTCACTTTATTTGTATGAGCCATTTGCCTTCGTTCCTTAAAGAATTAGACATCACAGAGGTATGGGAGGAACTGTGGATTCAGTTGGGATTATGCATTAGCTAAATTTAGGGCTTCATTTGAAAATATGTTATGTCCATGCAGGGCCAGATACCTTGGGAGCCCTTGCCATACATACATATGTATCTTAATGTGTTTATGCTATCATGCTATACATTATAGACAATTTAAAAACATTTTGGTTCTACAGCAGTTTCCAGACACTTTTAACCATTTCTTGTCTGGGTTTTGTATTAGATAGATAGACAGACACTGACAGACAGATAGATAGACATATAGATAGATAGATAGATAGATAGATAGATACATAGTGTAGGAACCATGCATATGTGTGAGTAGGCACATGCTTAGATATATATTATAACTAGCAACTTGCCCGTCAAAAAATTACGGCAATAAGATTGTAAGGCAGGTAATGCTGTTTGGTCGAGACATTAATTTTGTTGGTGGTCCGAGATCCTTTGGTGCTCATTGCGAGGCTGTTGTTTGTTGTATTTGTTTTTCTGATAAGCGCTTTTGGTGTTATTGTTTTGTCGGCTATGTTTTTTGCGCTTATTGCAAGGCTTTGTGTGCTATGAGCAGCGTTGGCGGTCGTTGTGAGTGGCGCAGTGAATGGCTTTTATGTTTATTGTGAGAGTGTTTTTTTGTTTTGTGTATATGTTTTTTTGTATGCTAATTAAATAATTAATAAATTAATAAATTAATATACTTTACCTATTTTGAAGTAATATATGCAGGAAGCATTGTGTTGAAGAGCTGACAATCTGTTTTGATGTTCCTGCAGCATACAATGTCGGTTTGCACTGTTGTGGAGCTGATGTGTAAGTGTCAGCAATGTGTGCAGTGTGTAGTGTAAATAGGCATAGTGCGCGAGGAAAATCCGTTTGGTTACCTGTGTACTTCCGCATTGTGTAAGTTGGTGTTGTAAAATGGTGGTTAATGTGTATGTGGTATGAGGCTGTGGATGATTTAGTGTCCTTGTTAATAGTGTATCTTGGACCTCGTACGGCTTTTTGGAAAATCCGTATGTGCTTGGTGGTGTTTCGCGTGTTTAGGGTCCTGTAGCCTCATTTTCGTTTCTTTCGGCAGCCATTTTTTCTCTCGCTTAGGGGATTTTCGTCTGTCTAAACTCTTGAATTTGGACTTAAATTGAGGTGTAACTTCACTGGCACAGGTCCTGGGTGCCCCCCCCCCCCCTTGCTGTGGGTAAGCTTTTATGTATTTGTTGTGTGTATTTATTGTGTTTTTAATGTTTTTAAGTGCACGCGGTAGGGGCTTTAAGGTCGTATTTTTGCAAGCTCGTAATATTTTTTTTCTAAGTCCCGCGGCTCATATTTTTGGATGGTAAGATCAGATATTAAAATAGGGATTTGGGAGTACTTGTGGCCAACCACCTAGGTAACAGTGCTCAATGCCAAGCAGCAGCTGCAAAGGCAAATAAAATATTAGCATGTATTAAGAAGGGTATAGAAGCAAAGGAAGCAGATATAATTCTGCCACTATACAAATCTCTAGTACGCCCTCATTTGGAATATGGAGTAACATTTTGGCCACCGCTTCATAAACGGACATTTTAGAGCTGGAAAAAGTACAGAGAATGGCAACAAAACTAATAAGGGGAATGGAGGGGCTAAGTTATGAAGAAAGACTAACTAAATTAAACTTATTTTCTCTAGAAAAAAGGCGTCTAAGAGGAGATATGATTACCTTATATAAATACATCCAGGGTCAGTATAAAGAGTTGTCAAGTGAGCTTTTTGTGCCAAGAGGTTTTCAACTGACAAGGGGACATCCCTTGAGGTTAGAAGTAAAAAGAGTAAGGGTGGTTATTCTGTGGAATTCTCTACCAGAGGAGGTGGTGACAGCAGTTTCGATAGATAACTTTAAAAAAATTTTTTCTAATTAAAAGGAATTTAGGGTTATGCTGGATAATTAGAGAGAGAGAGTATTGATCCAGGGAAAAATCCGATCGCCAGTATCTGGAGTCTGTAAGGAATTCATTTTTTCCCTTTAAAACAATTGGCTAAGGTTCACTTTTTTTTTTTTTTCCTGTTTGCCTTCCCCTGGATTAATTAATAATAAAAAAAAAATGAAATAGTTGATTAATAATTAATTAACAACTAATTAATTATTAACTAATCTGCATATTGCAGATCAGAGGATATCTTAAAAGGTTGAACTTGATGGACTGAAAGTCGTTTTTTCACCCTTAATTACTATGTAGCTATCAGCCTTATTAAATTTTGATTCATCAAATTTAAAAGGGCTCTATATCAGCACATAGCATATTTTTTTTACAGAAGTTTTTAGTTAGTTAACTTCTATCCAGAAGCAAGGTCTTCACTAACTAAAACTTCTGTAAAAATATGCTATGTGCTTATATAGAGCCCTTTTAAATTTGCCGAATCACAATTTAATAAGGCTGTATATGTATATATATCCATTTGGATCAAAACAGTGACTGTCTGTCAGTAGGTCTACTGCTTTGTGCATAATCCATCCTGTGCTATGCTTGAAGCTATAGTATACAGTGAGCATATGTCTAAAAGGAGCCATGTATAAAGTGCTTTTTGGATTAAAAGAGTGGGGGTGCATTGTGGTCTCATTTGCATGTTCTTGCCCAGTTTCTCCGAGTGCAGTGCAATGACTGTATTTCTGGGAAACCTGAGCAGGAAGTAATTTTTTTTACTTATTTTTTAGACATTCAAATGTACTATTCATTTTCTGTGCTACTATATATAGTGCAAAAGTGCACCAAAATGATACTTTAATTGGAAAAGAGACTGTGTGAGAAATACTACAAATATATATTATTTTCTCCAAATTAGAGTAAATAGTATTGCACTGTAAACCCTTTAGTTACCAGATGAGACTGCTGTTTGTGTCAATTATTTTAAACCCAGAGAGCTGAAAGCTCCGTTATTTACACCGGCAAAGAAAAGTTTAAGGCTCCAATCATATCATGTAACTAGCACATGGACTCCATTGGCTTGGTCTGAACATTTTCCTCCTTTCCTGTGTCCTAGTTTTGCTCATGCTGCATGATCTGTGATTTGATTGTGATCCTTCTCAGAAAAATACTGTATGAATGACCTCAGAGTGATGTCAGATTCCCAGGCAAGTCCAGTAGTTTTGGCTCTTTTGCTTGTGATTTATACCATGCATCTCAACACAAAACTACAACTCCTGGCATGCTGCACATATTGACAGACAAGCAGACACTCCTAGACAGGTGCCTACTCTGCCTAATCGAAAATCTGGCCCTCTATCCATGATTTAGACATGGTTTACACAACTGCTAATGTTGTTAGTTTGTTACATAATTCACAAGCAAGTCAAGTTTTACCAAAACTACAGTGGGCCTTTATGAGTCAATATATTACAGTTAATAACTAGATTTGATTTTTCTAGAAGTTACTAGACCATTCATCATAGAAATATACAATCAATAGACACTTAGCAAAACATATGAAATTCACTTAAGCAATTACTTGAATGACATAGTATTAATATAAAAACAATGCTTAGGTGTAATACACAGCTCATTGGTGGATTGCTAACTATAAACATAGTTAAGAATTAGATGTAGAAAGACTCTGAGCATGTGGGAATGGGATCGAACAGAGGGATATTAAGCAATAGGCATTAATTCATTAACTTGTAAATTTCCATTTTTTTTGTCCTATGCATGTATGCAGTTTACTTGTTTACTTTATTTTGTCACTATGAGCATGTATAAGATTGGTGCAAACCTAAGTCGCAATCGTTTGCTTCTGGATAAGGCTGAAATTGAAAGTGTGGAGTTATTATTTAAACAGAGCCCATAATAACTGTGCCCATAATAAGTGCACCAAGGATGCAGAAAGGGTTGGAGTAATCACTACATCTTAGGTAGTAGACCAATTTATACCAAAAGTTTAGGAAACGTATTCTATTTGAACTTCCACTGTTAACATAGAAGTAAAATTCTATCAAGAAAACATAGGATTCGTTAATTATAGTGAGTCTATTTTGTATACTAGTATGTCGGTTTCCCAGAGGGATAATCTATTATTAAATCCACAAACCATACATTGGTCTCGAGGCAATCTGCCAGTCCATCAGATGAAAACAATTCTGTCATGCTTTCCATTAGAGAATGCAAGCATACCAGCAAGCATAACACATTCAACCACAAAACTCTGTTTACATGCCCACTGCTCCCAAGCCTAAGCCACTAAGTTCCTAGCTATGGGTCAGCTCTAGTCTAAGGGTGGCGTTTGCAGCCACCCAAGATGCCAAATATTAAATGGTGCCGTCAAGGGTGTAACATTTTGCTCAGAATAACCATATCATGTTTAGGGATAACTGCTTTTCCTTGAATTACTAGGAGCAAACCAATTACAGGCAGGTAACTAGGTGGTTTGGCAAGCCTTGACCAAAAATAAAGGTAGGGTCCATGGAACATGCCAGATAAGTTTATCTGGGTGAAGGGACACCAGAAATCACAGCTCACCATGAGCATCAGGCACCCATGAAAAAACCTTAATGTAAATACATTGTTGGGTTTACATTTGTTCCATTTTTAGTTGGTCCAAAATTTAGAGAGGTAATCTCTATAGAAAAAGAGATAAAAACTATTAAAGTGCCAAAGTGCCCACAAAATTGGCCTTTTCCTCATATACAATCAAACAGACTATTACTTAAAATGTTGGTGAATCTTGAGTAAAATTAACTGAACTTCATTCAGTCCTGGTTGACTTCTGGTTGACTTTTTTAGGTTTAATGACTAAAGCTATAATCTAAATATATATTATAATAGAGTATAATCTACTGGATTTATAGAATCTTGTATTTTGTGTTCTTGACAATTATTTGATAATAGTAAAGAAGGCATTTAAACTGAAATATATAAATATACATTTACTCACACTGTATATGTGTAGGAATTGTTACAATTATGATAATTGTTCTTTTCGGCACTGTACTCAAATGTAAAGTAGTGATTGTTCACAAAAGAAAGTAGATATTTTTTTCTCAGCCTGAAAATGCAATTTACACAATCAATAGAAATGTATTAAAAAAATGTAATATAGATATGTGCAATTTAAAATGTATTGTTCAGTAAAAAAAATATTGCTGGAGAAATTTTTGCTCACCAACTTAAGTCAGCATTTATTCTAAACAACCACTAATAATTTATGAGCTACTTTTTAGGTTTATACATGTTTTTTCTTTCAGTTTTATTTATAGTGATACTATTTAGTGTAATCGACAGCACATCCTTTTGAAACAGAAATAATAATAATGGTTTGAAAATAATTATTTTCAGCTTAAAGGCATATGCAAGTTTCCTAGATTCTGAATGCATCTGATATAGGAGAATCAGTGATGTATGCAAACATTTTTGGCATAGAAAATGCCAAAATAAACATTTACAAACTCACCCTGATGTTTGCTAAATCTTTTTAGTTTGCATGCAGCAGCTTTTGTTAGTTGACACCCCTGAAAATCCCAGCTAAGATTAGCATAACATTCATAATTTGTTTAGGCCAATCCAGAAAAAGCAGAGGTTAGCTGAAACATGTGTATCAAACTCTGGGGTTTTTGTTTTGCAAAGCAGCCTGGGATATGTAGCCTCTCTCTCTCTCTCCTTGTGCTCCGATTCAGCTATGAGCTCAGACCCCACCCATCCATCCAGAAGCAATACTTCCTTTGGTCTCTACCAGAAAGGTCAAACTCTGTATCTGGCTGCTTCTCCACTGTGTACTTGGTTATGTAAGTTCCCTGTGGGTGTAAAAAGCTGGATTTTACTTTCCTGCATTTAACTTTGTAAGTACACTGAACTTTTTTATATAACACATATTTTTATGATACTTATCACGACCCACTCTCTGGCTGGGGTCTGTTGATCGGATTTGGGTGACTCTGGACTTTTTGATTACAGGAACATCATGTCTCAGCCTAGGGTTAGACTGAGCAATATTGACAGTAAGTCTGACGAATCTTACTGCAAGCATGTGTCTCCGGGTAAATAATACATCTACACGCCACATCTTGATGAAAATTATGAACAACTTTATTTGGAAAACAACATCTTTTAAACAGGCATACAACATTACCAGGAGGGGCTACCTTTAGTCAGCCCCTAACTGCCTCTGGCCAATCATGCAGGGTCCCTACGTGGGAACCATGAGACTCCTCCCATGGGCCAACCCCAGGCGTGGCTACCAAGCTCATTCTAACCCAGACTTTCCCAGTGGACACTTCCTGTTTTTCCTCCTGGACTATGCCCCTTGTTGAAACCCCATACTAGCTCTTTGTTCAAGTCCTGGCGACACCCTGTGAGGTTTATCTTGTTCAGGATAACCCCATTTGACTCAGCTCCTGCCTCAGTGTTTACCTAATGGGGGATGGTTAACTAAATACAATCACTCCATAATACAATATACAACATAATACTAACATATTATCACCCATAACACAATATACAGTGGGTCTCCTAAACCCAGAACTCTTACTCTCCATATGGCACCAACTGTGGATGCTATACCAGCCCCAAGATGGCGGCTATTGGTATATAACAGTCCCTCCTGGTAGGCACAACTAGTGGCCAACTTGAGTTATGACAACTGCCCCCCCAAGTGTAGCCTGAGAACATCAAGGGTCCATGATTTTCTCAGCTACGCTGATACTCATAGCTCCAGTTGGCATGATAATCCATCTGCATTTTGATGGAGTTTACCCCTACGGTGCTGTATTTGGAAATTGAATGCCTGAAGTGCCAGGCTCCATCTTAGCAAACGTCCATTTTCTCCTGCTACCTTAGACAGCCAGCACAAGGGGTTATGGTCGGTGGTCACAGTGAATGGTCGTCCATATAAATAATGTTGAAGTTTGCGCAAAGCCCAAACTACGGCCAAACATTCCTTCTCCACAGTAGCATAGGCCGTTTCACGCTGGCTGCAACAATTTCCTGCTCAAATACGCAACAGGATGCTCCACTCCTTGATCATCTGTCTGGCTTAGCACAGCCCCTATGCCATACATGGAGGCATCTGTCTGGACCACAAAGGGTCGGTTATAGTCAGGGGCAGCCAATACTGGGGAACAAGTCAGAGCTTCCTTGAGGTTCTGGAATGCAGTTTGACAAGCAGGAGTCCATGTCACTTCCCTGGGCAATTTCTTTTTGGTCAAATCGGTCAGTGGCTTGGCTGTAGTGCTGAAATCAGGAATGAACTTGCGGTAATACCCAGTGATGCCCAAGAAAGCTAGTACCTGCTTTTTAGTCTTAGGGATAGGCCAAGCTGCAATACCCTCTACTTTGGCTGGTTCTGGCCTTAACTTACCACTACCTACACAGTGACCCAAGTACTGCACCTCTGCCTTTGCCCACTGGCACTTATCTGGTCTTATGGTCAACTTGGCTTGCTTAATGGCCTGCATAATTCTAGCAATATGTTCTATATGCTCCTCCCAGGTCTGACTAAAGATGGCTATATCGTCCAAGTAAGCCTGAGCATACTCCTGGTGCCCATGTAACAATTTGTCTACCAGTCGCTGGAAGGTAGAAGGGGCATTTTTCATCCCAAAATGCATTACCTTAAATTGGTATAGTCCAAAGGGGGTGACAAATGCGGACTTCTCCCTAGCTGACTCTTCCAAAGGGATCTGCCAATATCCCTTGGAGAGATCCAGCGTGGTTAAATACTTGGCAGTACCTAACCGGTCCAACAACTCGTCCATGCGTGGAACAGGGTAGGCATCCGTTTTTGTTTTATCATTCAGCCTACGATAATCCACGCAGAAGCGAGTTGTTCCGTCTTTTTTGGGTACCAATACGACAGGAGATGCCCATGGACTACTGGATTCTTCAATAACCCCTAATTGTTACATCTTGCGTGATTCTGCTTTTATGCTTGCCCTAACAGCTTCAGGGTATGGGTGTTGTTTTAATGGGGCACATTCCCCTGTCACCACTACATGAGCTGCTAGGGGGGTACAACCAGGGTCAGTAGTAAATAAGGGTTTGAAGGGTGTTAGTTTGCCTAAAAGCTGCTCCTGTTGCTCTGTGCTTAGGTTTTTGGCCTGGTGAAGGCCTTCCTCTAGCGTTTTCTGCTCTGCCTTTTGCAACATGTCTGGTATCTGCCCTTCCTCTGGGTCATCCTCTGTGGCCCTGCAAATGGCTAACATATGAGCTGCTCGCTTTACATATGCTTTTAAGCGATTAATATGGGCCACCCTGGTAACCACTCTCTCTGGATCTACCATAACCACATATGACTTGTCGCCCAGTTTTTTGCTAATTGTATAAGGTCCCTTCCACAAAAACTGTAACTTATCCTGGGGCTGAGGTTCCAACATGAGCACCTCCATCCCCTACTCCAGTTCCCTGTCACTGGTTCCTGCCTTGTAGTATCTCCTATCTCTCTCTTGCGCTTTACGCATATTGCTCCTCACAATTCCAGCCAACCTAGCCATATTTTCCCTGAAAGCTAATACATAGGTAGCCACTAGTACAGGGTGGTGACTATACTCCCCTTCCCACGTCTCCCTGATCACGCTCAAGGGTCCTCTCACCGGCCTACCATATAGAAGTTCAAAAGGGGAATATCCTGTAGATTCCTGAGGTACCTCTCGGTAGGCAAAGAGCAGACAAGGCAACAATCGTTCCCAGTCTGGCTCCTGATCAGTAAAAGTACGGATCATGTGTTTGAGTGTCCCATTGAAGCGCTCACAGAGGCCATTGGTTTGGGGATGGTAGGGGGAAGCTGTAATGTGTCTTATGCCACACATGGACCATAACTGTTCGGTCACTTTGGCCATAAATTGGGGCCCTCGGTCAGAAAAAATTTCCTGAGGAAACCCTGTCCTTGTAAAGATAGTCATTAATGCCCCTGCCACCTTAGGAGCTGAGATACTGGATAAAACCACCGCCTCAGAATACCTGGTGGCATAATCTACCATGGTGAGAATACATTTTCTTGCCGGTCTTGCTAACCCTAGCTAGTGGCCCAACAATGTCTATGGCTACCCTTTGAAATGGTATCTCCATCACAGGGAGTGACTGTAGGGGAGCTCTGCTATTTTTTTTAAACGGCTGGGTCCTTTGGCACGCATCACAGGATCGACAGTACTCTTTTACATCCCGATTTAATCCTGGCCAAAAAAATACCTCTACTACCCTACACAGAGTTTTCTTCTGCCCCAAATGCCCTCCCAGAGGAATGTCATGGGCTATTTGTAATACCTTGCCTCTAATCTGTTGTGGGACCACTAACTGCTTTCGTGGTTCCCTTTCTACCTCATCCTTCCCAGGCACCTTGATTCTGTACAACAACCCCTGTTCCCATACAAAACTATCTAGATCATCCACTGATTTGCTCTGGGCGGCCCTGTCCCTTACCCCTGCTAAAGTTTCATCTTCCTGCAATGCTATTTTAAGTTCTTCCCCCTTTGCCCAGCCTAAGGTCAATGTCGTAGCCAGCAAGTCACTTACCCTGGGTTCTGGGTATTCTGTCGGGTCCTGGTTCATCCTGCATCCATTGGCTCTGGTTTGAGCTCTTGTTAAGGGCTGTACATACTGGCTCACCATGTGACCCAAATCGTTCCGTAGCAAAACATCCGCAGGCAGGTTATCCATAACTCCTACCTCTGTAGATTTACTTCCAGTGCCCCAGTCCAATTGAATGCGAGCCATGGGAATGGAAAATTGTTTTCCCCCAGCAACCATAACCCACATTTGCCTCTTTATGCAGTCTGAGGTGCGCACCCACTTAGGTAGAACTACAGTGACTGCGGATCGTGAGTCACGGTAACCTACAGCCCTGTGACCCCGCACCCAGACTGGTTGTCTGTGCTGTTCCCCCCGGAGTCCTTCTGTGCTCTCCTCACCGTGTGGATCCCATGGCACCATCCCTCTGCTTCTGGCTCCCAGGGAGCTGCGTTGGGAGGTCCTGCGCCAGCATCCCATTCCCCCAGGTAATTCACTGCAGGCTGTCCTCTCTGATGCATCTGAAGCTGAGGACAATCTCTTGCTATGTGGCCCTGCTGGTTGCACTTGAAGCACTCTCTATTGGGAAATCTAGGCTCTGGGTGTGCTCTGGGAACAGGTCCTGACTTGATACCCCACTGTCCATATGCGTTCTGAGGCTGCGCCCAGGGCACATGGCTAGGCGCATTGCGTGCAATAGAGGCCTGTCGTGTTGTCCCCAAGTTTCTTGAGCCCCGGTCTGTATGCCCATTAGAGTTGGTAATCTGGGGAACTCTCTTAGTTCTGGTACTAACAAAATGGTCGGCCAGGCTAGCTGCCTGGTCCCCAGCTACTGGCTTCTGATCCTGCAGCCAATCCCTCAATTCTGGTGCGCAAAGTTGCAAAAATTGCTCCATTAGCACCACCTCCAAAATGTGTTCTGCTGTGGTGGCCCCTTGTGTAGACCACCACTGAGTACAGGCATGCCTTTGTTTACACATTACCTCAACATTAGTGTCCTCTGGCCCCTTGGTAGTGCCTCTGAATCTGGCCCAAAAAGTTGCAGGGGTTGGACACTCACCCCTATACATTCTTCCTGTATTTGCTGCTTTATTAGGTTCAGTCCTTTAATTGCCTCTTCCAGCGTTATCTCCCCGGGGCAAAACTCCCTGGCTTCACTGAACCTGCGTCTTGCCTCCTTTAGGATATCATCTGGCTGTCCTTCTTCCTGCTGAGATCTTGGGGTCCTTGGTAGTGTGCTTATCCCCTCACCCAACTCCTCTTGTTCCAGCTGTTCTGCATCATACCTTCTCAAGGCTGCTTTCACATCTGCTGGTTGGTCCCTTTTCTTCCGGGGAATTCCTTTTAGTTTCTGCACCTTTCTCAGTTCTGTTGAGGACATGTCCTCATACTGCTGTTCCATCCTCAGTCCTTTCCTCTAGAGTATCCCACCACTGCCACCAGTTATCACGACCCACTCTCTGGCTGGGGTCTGTTGATCGGATTTGGGTGACTCTGGACTTTTTGATTACAGGAACATCATGTCTCAGCCTAGGGTTAGACTGAGCAATATTGACAGTAAGTCTGACGAATCTTACTGCAAGCATGTGTCTCCGGGTAAATAATACATCTACACGCCACATCTTGATGAAAATTATGAACAACTTTATTTGGAAAACAACATCTTTTAAACAGGCATACAACATTACCAGGAGGGGCTACCTTTAGTCAGCCCCTAACTGCCTCTGGCCAATCATGCAGGGTCCCTACATGGGAACCATGAGACTCCTCCCATGGGCCAACCCCAGGCGTGGCTACCAAGCTCATTCTAACCCAGACTCTCCCAGTGGACAATTCCTGTTTTTCCTCCTGGACTATGCCCCTGGGGAAACCCCATACTAGCTCTTTGTTCAAGTCCTGGCAACACCCTGTGAGGTTTATCTTGTTCAGGATAACCCCATTTGGCTCAGCTCCTGCCTCAGTGTTTACCTAATGGGGGGATGGTTAACTAAATACAATCACTCCATAATACAATATACAACATAATACTAACATATTATCACCCATAACACAATATACAGTGGGTCTCCTAAACCCAGAACTCTTACTCTCCATATGGCACCAACTGTGGATGCTATACCAGCCCCAAGATGGAGGCTATTGGTATATAACAGTCCCTCCTGGTAGGCACAACTAGTGGCCAACTTGAGTTATGACAATACTCACTGCCTGTTTCTTACCAAACATTTGAAACCCAGTAAAAGTATATACCTTTAATTAATTTGTTATATATATTTTATATAAATGTATTTTAAGAATAAAATATTGTTTGCTGTAATGCTGTATTATGTTTGAAACTATGTTGGTGAGAAACCCAGAACTGCAATGAATACAGTATGAGATTTTTATCTTCACCAACATTATGACCCTTATTGAGTCATCACACCAATTTATGCACAGGGTGACATTCTCAGGGGGGTACACGCCAATCAAGGAGTCCATATTTTGCCTACTTGAAGGTCTAGGAGTGCTTGTCTTTTCCTGAACCACCAATCACCAGCCAACCCACTTCTGGTCTAATACCAATGGATGATACCTCCACATATTACATTTGTTTCACTACTTAGAAGCTGTTCCAGCCTGTCCAAATGATGGCTGGGAAGCAAACCTGTGAAACAGGTGGAAGGTTCTCTGGTGGCTATTATCCTGAGGTAACTACTCCCACCAGTCCAACTACACATATTTACCTGACAGAATTCTTGTGTCAAATGGTGTGATTGTGGATGCCGTCACTCACTCCATAATGCCCCTATTGCAGTAATGAGATTAGGCAAGATGCAAATGTCTCCCTCAGTAAACCAAAAGTAAATAAAACAGTTATAGTCTGTATTTATTTTTTGCTTCCTTGAAAAACATTTTTGCCAATTATCAAAAGAGCATATTATAAATATGACACTTCTGCAATGATTTAAAATATGTAACCTTTTAAAGTATAATTCTATTTTGTATGTACCACCTAAATTAAATTAGTTAATTACAGTAGAGACAAATGCCCTTTGGAAATTACAGTTTAAAATATTGCATAAAAACTGCTAATGAACAGATTCATATGCAATTATATTGATCATGAAAATATAAAATATGTAAAATGTATACTTTTTATCCTTTCTTAAATTTATTTTAATAATTCAAATGATTACAGTTTTTATTGATTGAATTATAATGCTTTTTTTAAAGTAAATTATAAAACAAATAATTTAAATATGTAATTTAATTTATATATATATATTATATAATTACAATGTATACTATTTATATCATGTAAATGAATCAAATTAATATTTAAACTAATATCCACAGCATTGGAATTCACATTTAAATAAATCAGTAATTGTTTAATTGAACTAGTAAAACTATTAAATCCATGCACAGTGATTGCTACATACTGTTTTAATTACCTGCTTTTCCAGAATACATTTATTATAACATTTAGATAATTCTATAATTTATAGGATTAATACAACAAAATCTGCTACCAAAATTTTTTGACTGCATTATGTATATTTAATAGACAAATTTTAAGCACGTTTTTGAAGTTAATATAACAAGTTTTTCATAATGTGGCAGTGGTTTTCTAAGCAGACACTTGCATAAGATCTGAAAAACAACATATAACTATTTTCTTTTGATATACAGATTTGCAAAAGGGTGGACATTTTATGGGACAATAGCCAAATGATACATAATTTAGGTGAGTTAAAGTAATGGAAAATAGTGTGGCAATTGACGCTCTAATGCATTACGTTCAAAATAGGACACAGGAGGTAGAATATAGAATTTATGACAATGGATTGCCAACAATCACTGAGAAAAGTGATTTAATGCATCAAATAACATGCAGACAGCAAATTAGAGGCAAAATATGTCCTGATAAGGGATTAAGTGCAAAATTATCAGAGCTGTATTCCGCCTCTTTGTCGCTTTATCTATGGAAGGAGTAATTCTGTCCTACATTGTTACCTAGGAGAAGTCATACTCCAGAGATCTTTGTCGATGTATGATGGTGCATAAATTATTTGAATTACTGCTCTGCGCTGATGCAAGTTTTAACACACAGCACTTTACATGCATTCAAGCTTTGGCAAAACCTTTAACTCCATGGAAGGGTTTAATGGGATGTTGCCCTAAACCAAAAAAAACAAACAAACACTCAATAACATTTTTTTTTATTATTATTGTTTATTTGTAACGAGCCAACATATTCCATAGCACTATACATGGGTAAGTTCAAGTGCAATTTTATTTAATAGCAATATTATCTTTGAGCTTAGAATCTAGTGTCCATAGTGCTTTCCCCCAAGATTTGAAAACTTGCTGGAGAGTGAGAGAAGTGTTGTACATGTTACGGTGGAAGGTGATCTTTAAACAGATGTGTTTTTAGTGAGGTTTTGAAGGATTTAAGGCAGGAAGATAGTCTGGTGGAGCGAGGAAAGGAGTTCCAGAGAATAGGGGCAGCAGGAGTAATGTCCTGAATGTGGGAATGAGAGGAGATGATAGGAGTGGTGGAAAGAAGAAAGTCATTAGCAGAACAAAGTATTTGGAGAAGCTGTTATGATGTGCCTTATCCGTTTTTTGTGTTCCTGACTTTTTAACTGTATTTGCCTTATTACTTTCTTGGATAAGGCGAAACATACGATAATATATCACCAATACCTACCGTGTCCCAGTGTCCATATTAAATTACCACTATATATGTTCATTTGAAAACGTTTGTGTCTGAGCAAGATCATAATTAGACAGGGAATGTCATAAACCTAGAGCCCAAATCAATTGAGCAATCCCAAGTAACTGGAGCCCGTAAGTGAGGCGTAAGTTAATTTCAATTGGCGTCTTTTTGCGGGCTCCAAATGTTTTACGGGTTACGGCTTTGAAAACCTTGCAGTTGCTAAGTCCAATCGCATATCGGACCCCTGAACCTAATTGATTGACATTTAATCTGCATGTTTTACTGCCGTAATGATGGGGGTCCAATTTTCTATTGGCTGTTTCGAAATGGGTGGTTACGGCCTTGCTTAATTGATCATGTTCCCGCCCTGAACTGCTACGCATGAGTGCATGGTTCGGCCCCTAACTTGCGGGCTTCTTCAATTGAATAGCACCAGAATCTGAGACGAATGGGAGCCTGCATCACGCCTGCAGACATACGGCCTCTATCCTGGGAGATGCGGGCTTGCAATTAAATGGGACTCCTAGTTTTTCATTAGCATCAAAATAAATGTTGCTGCACCCTTTTGAAGATTATGTGTATGAGAGTGGTACTTACATCTGTGTGTCACTTGCTTTTGGGCCTGTGAAGGGGGTGGTGTCAAATTTAATCAGATATGAATATCTAACAAATACTCCGGACCTCTCCATATTCCCCTGCTCCCCAACCCCTCCATCAACTAATAGCTGAAATAATACACCCCTCATAATCAAGCTTTCATGAAATTATTTAACAAAGGCAAGATGAAATCCTTTATTCATAAACAGAGTCTTCACAATTCTTATTCATCCTGACATAGCTGCTAATGTACTTTGTTACATATTTCACAAACACATGTCTTTTTCTGGAACTATAGTGGTCCTTTAAACATGCATGACTCACGAGCCGCAGGAGGATTTTGTCCCATGTTCCCTTGAACTTGATTATTCAATGCACTCAGCACTAATGAACCACTTTCTGCCGCAGAGCTAATGCTTGTGACATAAGATTTGCTGAGTACATTTTC
Organism: Discoglossus pictus; assembly: GCA_027410445.1. Classification (NCBI taxonomy): domain Eukaryota; kingdom Metazoa; phylum Chordata; class Amphibia; order Anura; family Alytidae; genus Discoglossus; species Discoglossus pictus. The sequence continues at coordinate 49,336,235 of CM050164.1, read as the reverse complement.
CAAAAAAAAGAATATTACCAAAAATCACGGTTCATAAGTAAGTTCTTATGTGAGACTAAAATTAATCTAACAATGTTGGGTAGCGCTGTTTAGTGATAACCAATTATTTTTATAATGTGAGTGTTCAGAAAGTGAGTTACAGCTTATTATAGCTATATTATGGCACATAAAGTAAAGTGAAATAATGACCAGTACACAGAATGTTGTTCATCATTTGATGATATGTTGCAAATAATTGAGATTGTAGTGATTTATGTATCATGTCTTTTAAACTTCCATGGAATAAATATTCTGAATGAATTCCAACTTGCAAAAATGGAAAGCGCCTTCGATGCTCATTGCAAGCATCTCCCCCCTACTTTACAGGCCTTGCGATGAGCGCCTTTGGCGCTCATTGCAGGCCTCAGCCAACCCGCCACTTTAATGCTTTGCAATGAGCACCTTCGGTGCTCATCGCGAGGTCAGCAATGATCGCCTTCGGTGATCATTGCGAGACTCTTCCGCCCTCTACTTTACTTGAATAACAAATTAGCTTTCAACCTCACTTACAGGCTCCCTGCCCCTCCCCCTGTGCTTTGTGAGGTTGTCAGTTAATTTTGTAATCAATTGGCGTCTTTTGGGGGCCTCATTTACTCTTTCCATACAACCCATACAAGCCTTTCTAGGCATTACCTCGTTCACGCTTTCCATAATTCTCAAAACCGCAGCGCTTCACCAGACTTCAACGCGATCACACTTTCGTAGCCTTCGTTCCCTCTCCTCACCATTACTTGGCCCCAGGCCCTCTTCGCAATCCAGATACGGCGTAGCGATTAGCAACACCTCAGCTAACTTGTTTCCCTGGGGTTGTGGGGGTAGTCCCTCTCCCAAATGTCTACAAGGGCATTCCCATCGCTAGAGAGCAATGGTTCGACGCACTCGATCGTTGGGAGAGGGACCCGACCAACCACAAATATATATTTATATATATATATATATATATATATATATATATATATACACACATATATTGTAAAAGCATATGTTTTTACATTCTAAGAAATTCTGCCAGTTTTAAGTGTAGTTCTTCATATCTTAATGTAAGACTATAGTAGTACTTTAATGAAAAACATATCATAAATATAGGACTACAGTAGTACTTTAATGATTCAGTAATTTTGTTCGTTTAAGCAGCTTGTGATGAACGGTTTCGCAATCCTACTCCGCTTCATCCATTACCGCAAAGAAAGCTTTGAACAAAGTTAATAAAGGAAAAGTCTAATCAATTCCCATGGATGCATTTATGTATTGTCAGCAATAGTAAATGCACAGCTCCACTTGTATTTTTACTTCTGAATATTAATATCCATAAAACCGTTCTGACTAGAGAATAGAATTTCCTGGAATGTTTCCATCACACTTATACTGCACTTTTCTACAGGTTTTGCATATTGCTGACACATGTAAATACACCTTAATAGTGCTCTTAAGGGCTAATGAAATACATTATTAATGCCCTCACATGATCTACATACAAACATGTCTGTTATACATCTCACAGAAATTATAAAACCATTTAAAAGTCTTGTCTCCAGTGTAGAAGTATATCAATATCTTAAGAGACATTGTGTGTTCAATAAAATGAGACTGTATGGAGTAGTTGAGGATCTGACAGTATCAATATTATTAAAGAAAGAAAAAAATATATATATATTGAGAGTTGAGATCAAACAATCAGAGTATAATGTCTCTTAAAAATGCTGTCATTATTTACTAAAGTGTATTAGTAACAAACAGATCTAAACCTATCACTGATACAGAAAAAAAAAGACACTGATATTTTCATAACAACTTAATTTGGTAATTTTTTTTCTTACTAATAGACCATTTGGATTAAATAAAAAATCAATAAAGAATTCCTGATTTAGGGCCTCATTCAATTGCTATTTGGCCAATTGAAAATGGCTCTATATAAGCAAGGAGCTTATTTTTTTATATAAGTTTTTAGTTAATGAGCTTATATCTAAAATCAAGCTTTTCACTAACTAAAAACTTCCAATAAAAAAATATGCTTTGTGCTTATAGATAGCCCTATTCAATTAGCCAAATCGCAATTGAATGAGGCCCTTACAAAGCTTGCAAAAGTAGTCGTTACTGCTCATTGCTTCAAAATGTAGTCTGTTCTAAAACATTTTTTCAGTTTTCAAAAACAAGAGACAAAAAAAGGCATTTATCTAGAGATATTTAAAAATAGTAAAGAAAAGAATCAAGAGTAATATGTAAAAGCTCATTTTGCTTGTTATAACCAAAAGAGACAATAGAATTAGGGCCTTATTCTATTGCCCAATTTGTAAATGTATACACACTTAAAATCACTCTTAATATTTCTACATATTCGTCAAATATTACTTATTGGCACTAATGAATTCTTAAGTTAATAGAATGCATATAAACATTTACAAAAAAAACACCCAAAGCCAAATTTATGAGTTCAAGGCATTTGCACGTAGCTAATTGAATATGGCCCTTATTTAATACCAGGCTTTAACTCAAAACCATCGTAGATTTGTGTGGAACATTTCCGACATGCAGAACATTATGGACTAGGAGATGAGATGAGGACATCCAGTTGTGCAATAATGTATGTAAAGGCTTGGCTAATGGAAATTGCACATTTACAAGCACAATCTGACCTATTACCAAAGTGTATTCTGTTGCACATGAAGTGTGGGAAGTTGGGTCCTATGTTTGAAGACAGGTCTGGAAGGTTTCTGCTGAGAGTGCCAGGTATACGCAGCATGCTTAAAGAAAAGAAGTACACCAGCTTACTAGTAAGTACTTATAACTAATTTTGAACTATTTGCAATGGAGGCGGCTTTCTTGCCCAACCATTTATATTTAAAACTTTATATTCAAAATTTGGATGGACTAGAGTCACAAAAAATAGTTATTTGAATACTTTCCTTGGCAACAAGTCAAGTAATTTGCATTACCAACTGGCCTATGAAAGTACTTTACAGGAGCAGAGTACCAAATGGAAATGTTCAAAATACTAATTGGATCAATGGCCTCCGCAAACACTTGTGTCACTACTCATGTAATGTTTTCAGTTGTTGAATACTGGTGGAGCAGGAAGATGCCATAACCTACAATTTTCATAAAACTTCCCTTTTTAATACTTAATAAAAAGTTGAAACTTTCTGCTACCCTTTTTGTTGTTAGTCTGCCCTTCCTCATTCTCATCCTAATTCTGATTTCTCTTTCTGCTTAGGAACCCGACAGATAAGATCTCAGACACCAGCTTGGATTTATGGGTTGGCTGTCAATGGTGCAGAGAATACAAATTGAGGGACACCAAGCTAATAATCAGTATTTTGTCATAATGAAATAATAATTCTTATGTCTCTAGGTATCACACCACTCCTGAAGATACTAATAAAACATTATAGAAACTTAGATTAAGATATGCTTACATTTATTCACAAATATCAAGATATCATTTTAAATAGATATAACAATGTACAAACAACTAGATCCTTTGATATGGATAATGCACAGTTCCTTGCAAAAGTATTCACTCCCTTGACTTTTTACCTATTTTGTTACATTACAGCCTTAAGTTCAATGTTTTGTTAATCTGAATTCTATGTGATGGATCAGAACACAATAGTCTAAGTTGGTGAAGTGAAATGAGAAAAATATATACATAAAACTATTTTTTAGAAATACAAAACAGAAAATTGGCATGTGCGTAACCCCATGGTGCAACAATTACATTTAGAAGTCACATAATTAGTGAACTGATGTCCAACTGTGTGCAACTAAGTGTCATTACATATACATACCATTTTTGAAAGGCCCCAGAGGCTGCAACACCTAAGCAAGAGGCACCACTAACGAAACACTGCCATGAAGACCAAGGAACTCTCCAAACAAGTTAAGGACAATGTTGTTGAGAAGTACAAGTCAGGGTAAGGTTATAAAAAAATATCCAGATCTTTGATGATCCCCAGGAGCATCATCAAATCTATCATAACCAAATGGAAAGAACATGGCACAACAGCAAACCTGCCAAGAGACGGCAGCCCACCAAAACTCACAGACCAGGCAAGGAGGGCTTTAATCAGAGAGGCAGCACAGAGACCTAAGGTAACCCTGGAGGAGCTGCAGAGTTCCACAGCAGAGACTGGAGTATCTGTACATAGAACGTCAATAAGCCATACTCTCCATAGAGTTGGGCTTTATGGCAGAGTGGCCAGAAGAAAGCCATTACTTTCAGCAAATAACAAAATGACACATTTTGAGTTTGCGAAAAGGCATGTGGGAGACTCCCAAAATGTATGGAGCAAGGTGCTCTGGTCTGATAAGACTAAAATTGAACTTTTCGGCCATCAAAGAAATCTTTGTCTGGCGCAAACCCATCACATCATATCACCCAAAGAACACTATCTCCACAGTGAAACATGGTGGTGGCATCATCATGGTGTCGGGATGTTTTTCAGCAGCTGGGACTGGGAAACTGGTCAGAGTTGAGGGCTGGGATGAAGGTTCACCTTCTAGCTGGACAATGACCCCAAACACACTGCTAAAGGAACACTTGACTGGTTAAAGGGGAAACATGTAAATGTGTTGGAATGGCCTAGTCAAAGCACAAACCTCAATCCAATAGAAAATCTGTGGTTAGACTTAAAGATTGCTGTTCACAAGCGCAAACCATCCAACTTAAAGGACCTGGTGTAGTTTTGTAAGGAGGAAAGAGGAAAAATCCTACAAAGTATTTACTTTAGGGGGGTGAATAGTTATGCACATTGACTTTTTCTGTTATTTGCTTCAAATAAAAATAAAAAAAACATCTTCAAAGTTGTGGGCATGTTCTGTAAATTAAATGATGCAAATCCTCAAACAATCCATGTTAATTCCAGGTTGTGAGGCAACAAAACACAAAAAATGCCAAGGGGGGTGAATACTTTTGCAAGGCACTGTATATACTAATGCTCTTTCTTATGTTGGGAACAGGCACCAGACAAGTTCTCAGAGTAATAATATAACATTTTAACTTCAGTATCCATCTCTCTGCAACCTAGAAATGGTCCACAAATGGAGGAAGAATTACAGTAAATTTTTGGTTCTTACAGTTCAGTCACTAGGCGCAAAGAGAATTTGTCACAAAAAAAAGAAATTATTTGAAACATTTTGAAATGATTTTAAAGCTAAACTCTTGTCATGCATACTTATGGTATTTGTCAATCTCATTGAGAAATGTGTCACAACTTTGTTTAAACATTGTCAACATTATCTGTCAGTTTCAACTTGCCATGCGATTTGTCACATTCTGTTTTTATTCCTTGTAGCACATTTATAAATGTATTAACTCAAAGCTAAGCAATGAGAAAAAACAGCAATGTTTGAATCACATATACTCTAATAAATATTGCGTATAAAATAAAATGTATAGATAATTCTGATTTTGGTTGACATGAATAAGATATGCTATTTTACATTATGTGATTTTGCTAATGCTAGTAGTCACCTAAGCTATGTAATAAGTACTGATTGCCATGTGACCTTGGAAGAAAGGAAAGCTGATTAAAATTGTAGTTTCTGGTGTCAAAGTAGTCAGTAGCTTGGTGGCACGTGTAGGTGCAGTTCTTCTAAATTCTAACAGTGGTGGAGACACTTCTATGGTGCATGACAGATGACAGGTCGCTATTGTGTGTATGTCAGCATTAAAATGGAAAATGGTACTAAAAAGAGTAAAAAGAATCAAGTGTTTTTTTGTCTGTGAGCTCACCAATTGCAACTATAGTTAACCTGATGACTTTACTATTGTGCTTAATAAAGTTTTATTATGCTTAGATCCACAATTTCTAATAAGACAAAGGGTTTGAATTGCTTTTGAAACCCCATGGTATAATTTGGATGAAGCTATTATGTGATGTCAAAAATAATGTACTGTATCCATCTACAAAACATAATACTTTTTTTGACTAAGGTAAGACTTTCTCACGAATGGAGGGGAACAACTTCTTCTAATAGTTTTTTTTTATTGTTTTTCAAATTGGAGAGATCAATTTACACTTTTATGAATAAACTGATGGAAAATATCAGAACTGGAAAGGTTTCACATCAATAATAAGAAACATCTAATCTTAGTAAATACAACCCATGGAATTAAATTGTGAGTATATTAAGTTATTTATATTGTTCTACTGTTCTACATACATTGCCAAAATATATGTGAGTTGTGCACCTTTGCAAAAAATATCCACAGACATTCAAAAGGTGAAGACACATGTTCCTACATTTAGAATGTTTCCAGAAACATGATATATATATATATATATATATATATATATATATATATATATATATATATATATATATATATATATATAATTTTTTTTTTTAAGGACTACAGAAGTCTCATATTCTCATAATTCTTTAATTTGGTAAGAAAATATTTTAAAAGTTTGTTGCCTTAAAAAAAAAATGAACTAAAGTATAAACATGGATTTGCTGTAGCACAAGCAGTCATTAGCTCAATCCTTTCTGGAGCACAAACAGCCATTGTTTCCATGACCCTCAAGACCACAGCACCCCAGGTATATCTGTCAGCCACTGTCTCTCTGAGCTCTCATATCCATATGTTACTTCTGGGAATACCATAGGTCTAAATATGCAGACCTTTTTTTTGATAATGTAATATCTTTATTTTCTAATAGATTGTCCAGACCTGTCATAGCTTTTCTCCCCAGAAGCAAAAATGTTTTAATGTCATGGCTGCAGTCACCATCTGAAGAGAGCTTGGATCCCAGGGAAATAAATATTTCACTGCCTCCACTTCTTCCCCATTTATTTGCCAGGAACTGAGATTTTGGTTTGCCACGATCTTCATCTTTTTAACGATGAGCAGCAGGCCAGCTTTTGCTCACTGTTTGTCTTTTATCATGCCCACTTTGGCATGAAAGCTTCCATTATCTATAGGAGGAATTATCTATAGGAGGGATTAATACTTTTACTAAAACCTTAACCAATGTTACAAAAAAATATAATATAATGAATCAAATCAAAACAAATCAAAGACAAAAACTGGCCCAGCTTCCACCGGAACACTACCTTTACAGATTCCTAATTATCTGGCTTCCACCAAGCTAAATCTGGGTGAAGCAAAACAAAAACAAACAGTCTAATAATTTGTTCAAAACCATTGGTCTGTATCTTTCAGAAGTCCAGATCTCCACCTACATCAGCTGCAGCCTCTCTGTCTGTATCTTTTCCCAGTTTCATACAAAACACTGCTCTGTGTGTGTTTCTTTTATAAAGCCCAAATAATCTTTGCAGCAACTCCTCTTTGTGTTTCTCTTTTCCAGTTCCAATAAATAGCACACTTCTCTTGTGTGTGGGTCTTTCTTCAACTCAGACCAACTGCAAACTTGCAAACTCCATTCTGCAGCTGTACAGACTACAGTCCACAAATACAGTGCCTTGCAAACGTATTCAACCCGCTTGACTTTTTACCTACTTTGTTACATTACAGCCTTAAGTTCAATATTTTGTTAATCTGATTTTTATGTTGGATCAGAACACAATAGTCTAAGTTGGTGAAGTGAAATGAGAAAAATATATACATAAAACTATTTTTTAGAAATACAAAACAGAAAATTGGCATGTGCATATGTATTCACCCCCTTTGTTATGAAGCCCATAAAAAGCTCTGGTGCAACCTATTACCTTCAGAAGTCACATAATTTGTGACATGATGTTCACCTGTGTGCAATACAGGTGTCACATGATCTGTCATTACATATACACACCTTTTTTGAAAGGCCCTTAGAGGCTGCAACACCTAAGCAAGAGGCACCACTAACCAAATGGAAAGAACATGGCACAACAGCAAACCTGCCAAGAGACGGCCGCCCACCAAAACTCACAGCCCGGGAAGGAGGGCATTAATCAGAAAGCAGCACAGAGACCTAAGGTAACCCTGGAGGAGCTTCTACAGCATAGGATGACAATAAGCCGTACGCTCCATAGAGTTGGGCTTTATGGCAGAGTGGCCAGAAGAAAGCCATTACTTTCAGCAAAAAACAAAAATGGCACATTTCTATTTTGTGAAAAGGCATGTGGGAGACTCCCAAAATGTATGGAGGAAGGTGCTCTGGTCTGATGAGACTAAAATTGAACTTTTCGGCCATCAAAGAAAAAGCTATGTCTGGTGCAAACCCAACACATCACATCACCCAAAGAACACCATGGTGGTGGAAGAATCATGCTGTGGGGATGTTTTGCAGCAGCCGGGACTGGGAAACTGGTCAGAGTTGAGGGAAAGATGGATGGTGCTAAATATATGTATATTCTTGAGCAAAACCTGTACGTGATTTGGTGCTAGGACGGAGGTTCACCTTCCAGCAGGACAATGACCCCAAACACACTGCTAAAACAACACTTGAGTGGTTTATTGGAAAACATGTAAATGTGTTGGAATGGCCTAGTCAAATCCCAGACCTCAATCCAATAGAAAATCTGTGGTCAGACTTAACGATTGCTGTTCACAAGTGCAAACTATCATACTTGAAAGAGCTGAAGCAGTTTTGCAAGGATGAATAGACAAAACTCCCAGTGGTAAGAAGTGGCAAGCTCATAGAGACTTATCCAAAGCGACTTGGAGCCGTGATTGCCGCAAAAGGTGGCTCTACAATGTGTTGACTTTAGGGGGTGAATAGTTATGCACATTGACTTTTTCTGTTATTTTGTCCTGTTTGTTGTTTGCTTCACAATAAAAAATAATAAAAAAAAAAAAACATCTTCAAAGTTGTGGACATTTCTGTAAATTAAATGATGCAAATCCTCAAACAATCCATGTTAATTCCAGGTTGTGAGGCAACAAAACACAAAAAATTATAGCTTCAGTCTGCTATCAGCTCTACTCAGGTGATACTAATCAACTGCTTCTGCAATTTAACTCCTTTAGCCCTCCTAGGACAAAAAGAGCTTTGGAATGTCTGTGGCTTACACAAATGCCTTGTAGAACACAGTCATATGATCTTAAATAACAAAGAGCAATTTAAAATGGTATGAGTGACAATTAGTATGCACAGAATAGAATAGTAAAGCACAAATTGTATTGATTGTATTGGATTATACTTTAAATCATATAAAAATATGCAATAAACATGTTCTTTAAATTATTGTTAGTCCTCACAGCTCAGATCCAGGTCAACTTTTTTAAGTATACTGGCTCTCTCATTTTGATTTACTTTACTGTGCTGACACATAGTTATCCAGATAATGTGGTCCGGTCCTATCCCTGGGCTGGCTTCTCTGCTAATCAAATATCCTGCCCAGTGATATAAGAGTGTAAGAATTTGTATAGGTTACACCTCGGTCTATCAGGTGTCACCCTCAGTTCCATGTACACTATTTAAAGGCATATTATTATTATTATTATTATTATTATTATCGTTTATTTGTAACGCGCCAACATATTCCGTAGCGCTATACATAAGTTAAGTTACAGGCAATGAAAAGTTCAAGATTCACACATTGCAATGAATGGAGGGCCCTGTCTTTGAGCTTGGAATCCGGTGTCCATATCGCTTTCCCTAAAGCACCTTGCAGGATTGAAACTCGCAGACTTACAATCTAAAGGTTGAAGTGTGTATGTTGTACAGTAGGGAGAGAGTAGTGCTGAGCATGTTAGGGAGGAAGGTTATAGGCTTCTTTAAAGAGGTGCGTTTTTATTGATGTTTTGAAGGATTTAAGGCAGGAAGATAGTCTGGTGAAGTGAGGCAAGGAGTTCCAGAGAATAGGGGCAGCGCGAAAAAAGTCCTGGAGGCGGGAGTGAAAGGAGGTGACAAGAGTGGTAGAAAGAAGAAGGTCGTTAGCAGAACGAAGAAGGCGTGTGTGGGAGTATTTGGAGATGAGAGCAGAGATGTATGGGGATGCGCTGTTGTTGAGGGCTTTATAAGTTAGGGTCAAGATTTTAAACGTTATTCTGGAGGCTAAGGGAAGCCAGTGAAGTGATTGACAAAGAGGAGCTGCCGACACTGAACGATGTGTACTGAAGATGAGTCTGGCGGAGGCATTTATTATGGATTGAAGTGGGGTGAGGCGAGTGATGGGCAGGTCAACAAGGAGCGAGCTGCAATAGTCAAGACGAGAAATGATGAGAGAGTGTATTAGAATCTTAGTAGTGTCTTGTGTAAGGTAATGGCGTATTTTGGATATGTTTTTTAGATGGAAAAGACAGGATTTGGTTAGAGACTGTATGCGTGGGATGAAAGAGAGGGCAGGGTCCAGTAGAACCCCGAGACAACGGGCTTGGGAGGTGGGAGTGATGATGGCATTGTTGACAGAGAGAGAGATGTGAGGAATTGAAGCTGTAGTAGAGGGTGGGAAGATTAAGAGTTCAGTCTTAGACATGTTGAGTTTCAGATGGTGGGCGGACATCCAAGAGGATATACTAGAGAGGCAGTCGGAGACATGTGCTAGAAGAGGGGGGGATAGATCTGGTGCTGAGAGGTAGATTTGGGTGTCATCTGCATAGAGATGGTACTGGAACCCAAAAGAGTTTATTAGGGTGCCGAGTGAGGATGTGTAGATGGAGAAGAGGAGGGGGCCTAGGACTGATCCTTGGGGTACGCCAATAGACAGGGGGTGAGGAGAAGAAGATGTGCCAGAGAAGGAGACGCTAAATGATCGTTCTTGGAGGTATGATGAGAACCACAAGAGAGCAGTGTCTCAAATGCCCAGGGAGGAGAGAATGTGGAGTAGAAGCAAATGGTCAACTGTGTCAAAGGCGGCAGAGAGATCCAGAAGAAGCAAAATAGAAAAGTGGCCTTTAGACTTGGCGGTGAGCAGGTCATTGGTGACTTTTATGAGGGCTGTCTCAGTGGAGTGTTGGGGCCGAAAGCCGGATTGGAAAGTTTACAGAAGAGAGTTAGAGGAGATGAAACTGGTAAGGCGGTTATAGACGAGCCCCTCCAGCAGTTTGGAAGCCAGGGGAAGTAGAGAGATAAGGCCGATAGTTAGATGCAACGTCAGAATCGGATGAGGGTTTCTTGAGAGTGGGTGTAATTATGGCATGTTTTAGAGATGATGGAAATGTGCCTGTGTTTAGGGAAAGGTTGAAGATATGTGTGAGAGCTGGGATTAGTGTAGTAGAGAGGGGAGGGATGAGCTGAGATGGAATAGGATCTGAAGGACAGGTGGTGAGGTGAGAGGATGATATTAGGATGGAGACTTCATCTTCTGTTGCAGGGGTAAAGTAGTTCACATATCTAAGTGATATCTAAGTGATATTTAAGGCATATCTAAGTGAGCTGGATTATGAACGCATATGGTAGAGGAGAATCAGTAGTGTATGCAAACATTGTTTGCATGTAACAATACCAAAATAAACATTTAAACACTTAACTTTAAAATAGCAAAATATCTTGTAATTTCTGACAGTTGAAAACAGGGTTAACACCCTCTCCCAACCCAGGCTAAATTATTATTCATTTCAAAAAAATTTGGGCCAATCAGGAGGAAGCAGAGGCTGAAACATTTGCGGTTGCTGTCTGTGCTGTAAAGCAGCCTGGGAAATGTAGACAGATTCATATGAAAATACTTTCTAACATGTGTCAATCAGTGCAGCACATAAAAAAATGCAGAAAAATTATGGTGCTACCTATCCATCAAAGCATTTGGCGCTTTTCTCAAATACAATAACTAATAATTCTCCATTATGCCCTTTTAATGGAAGCTTAGATCTGCAGTAACAAGAAAAGTGTTTTAGAAAAAAAAAAAACTAATTTAATTCTCAGTCAAACTGAAGATAGAAGAAGGCAGTGACAGAACAACAATCAAAATAAATAATAATAGATGATTAAAGAAAGACACCAGAATAACTCAAAGAAAAGAAAACTAATTAGTGCATTACAGTGATTAAAGGGTAATACAATATGAATTACATACAATACATAGACATGAGAGGAAATAATATATTAAAATAAACATATCTATAAAAAGAGGAATTTTCTGAGTTGAAAATATTAAACATTTACTAAAATACTGACATCCAAAATGTATGTCATACATTTTAGTTTCCTTTCAACATTACAAAAGGTTTTTCTTCAATAAAAATAAGTTACCATGGGCCTCATTCTATTATCGGCCGTAAAACGGCCGCAAGGCTGCGATTCCTTGCGGGGGTCCCGTTACCTTGCAATTCAATTAAACGGCCCCGCAAGGATCTCCTCTTACGGCCGGCCGTAAATCTTGCTACCGGCCGTAAGCTCAGAAATCTTAAAAGTCAAAAATAAATTGAAGACAGCTCTGTAAAGCTCTGTAAATGCTAGGGATCATATTGGGGAACATGAGGATTAAAAGTAAGCCCCTCTCAAGCTTGCACATCAGCCCAAACTCGAGTTGACATTAACTGTTTATTTTCCGGCCGCAGCGTGGGCAGGTCTGAGGTGCTCCAAGCCCTCTGGACTTTTTACATGGATATTTGACATATATTAAAAAATAATTTATTTACGGATTTAAGTATAGGGGAATGTTGTGCTATTTTTGCTAACACCTAAAATCACTTTATAGTCTCCTCAGAGTGCAGGATGGCTTTATTTGGGCTATATTTTGTGCTTAATTGGTGCTAGCGGGACCTTTTTCCTGCAAGTAAGCTGCGGCTCGCTTTTAGCCTTGCAGAGAGGGTTCCCGGAGCAATTGAATTGCAAATAGGATTTTCTTGCGGCCGATTCTCTTGCGGCCGTTTTAGATCAAAGGCTTTCCTCCGGCGCGAGCGGCCGCAAGGGATAGCAATGCGCCGGCCGCAAGCCTGCCGGAATCCCCGGCCGGAGGGGAATAGAATAGCCGAATAGCTTGCGGACGGTCCTTGCGGCCCCGCATCTCCTACGGCCGCTAATAGAATGAGGCCTCATATGTGTAAATAGTTTATTGGGGGAAATGATTACTCTTTTTCTGGCCCTGTGCTGTCAAATGATACAAAGTGGGAGGAAGACAAATTTCTACATGTAAATACTTCCATATGGCTTAAAGGACCAATGAACCCTGGAAAAAAATACATTGAATCACAATTAATAACTAATAAGTTTTATAAGTATTTTAGTGGAATATATGACACATTTTTGGCTTACTTGCTTTATATAGACAATCACATTGTTCAGTATAGAGGCAGTAATTTTGTCCAACACATTCTCCTTAAATTACATATAATATGTCACTATTGAGGGTGGAGCCATCCAAAATGCTGTGTATAGTCTATTTACAACATGACAGCAGGAGCCACTATAGCTGCTGATTCATCTCCCTAGTAGAAAAGGAGCACTTTCTTACACAAATAATATGTAATATATATTATTGTACAGAAAGAAACACTCTTCCATCAATAAGCATATACTTACATTACATTACATGTATACATATGAATAACATGTACATATAATGTATAATGTATACACATTATATATAGTTTACAATATTTGTTTGAATTATGTCAGTATTGTCATCATTTTTATTAATGGAAGAGTTTCATGTGCTGTACAATAATATATATATTGTGGCAGAGCGCCCCCTTCTGGCGGGGTTTGCGTCCTGCACTTTCTTATCTCTTTTACCCAGGGAGGAAGACACAGCAGGCTTGTCAGATTTTTACTGCTGTTTATTGGGTAGCATAAACAGAACAAAATAATAGTGCTTGTATTCAGCGATAAAATAAAACCCTACATAAACGGGCTTACTATACTCAGGAACGCCCTGACTATATCCTGCTCAGCTTATCTGTGACAGGGAGTGCCACCTTGTGGCCAGGATGCAAACAGTCTCTTATTTGTGATATATCGCCACCTTGTGGCCAGGATGCAAACAGTCTCTTATTTGTGATATATCGCCACCTTGTGGCCAGGAAACATACAGTCTCTTATTTGCCTTTTCCTCTACAGCTTCTATCAATTGTTTGTGAAGCACAGGGCCCTTGTCACCCTCTTGTAATGAGGAACTCTTACTCTCACTCTAAATGCACTCTTCTTCTCCCTGGGACCTTTGTAATCCTTCTCTGGATACAATGAGAATAATATGCATTGGCACCAACCTTTTATCCCTTGTTCCCTCCGGCTTCTTAGGGATGGTGTCTCCAGATAATCCTATCTCAGTGGAATATCTCCAATATGACAGAGGTCTTCTCTGTGCGCAAACTCTGGAACTCCGCAGCCTTCCTGACTGTCTCGCTCCAGCACAAATCCCAGCTCTCAGGATCCCAGAGGCAGCTGAGCTGTTCAGGGCTTCCTCCTGCAACACACACAGCCCACGGCTCTTAGGCCCAAGCCTAAGTGAGAGAAACTCCACCCATCTCTCTGCTGTTTTTAAAGGCAGTTCCCAGCTAGGCTGCTTCCATTTAGCCACTGATAACTGAATGAATTTAACTCTTTTCATTCTCAAGGGAGGAGTCTTACAGAGCTCTCTTGTGACCCCTAACGGCACTCCGTCACAATATATATATATATATATATATATATATATATATATATATATATCATCATTTGTTTAATAAAGTGCTCCTTTCCTAATAGGGGGATGAATCAGCAGCTATAGTGGCTTCCCCTGTCATTTTGTAATTGGGCCCAGTGGTTTGGATGGCTCCATTCCCATCTGTGACATCTTCTTTGCATACTCTATTACAAGTACAAACTAAAAAAGATGAAGTAAGATATCATAGAGGTAAAAAGTCAGGAGTAAAATGGCAAAATAAATATGAGTGGCAAAATAAATCAAGGAGGCCAAATATATCACATATTATAATTGTCAAACTGCGAGACGTCGTCATGCTTTGCGCTGTTGAGCATGACTTATGCGATGAGCTTTGAAGGCGCTCATCGCCTGCGAGCCTCGTGTAGCGAGGCTAGCAGTTGAGGCATTAAAACTTGCGGCACTTAGGCTATGAGCACCAAAGGCACTCATTGCCTGCGAGCCTCACGTAGTAAGGCGAGCAGTTGAGTCATTAAAACTCGCAACACTTAGGCGATGAGAGCAAAAGCATTGAAAGACGCGAGACTAAGACGAAATGAGTGCCGAAGGCACTCCTGCTCGCCTCGCAAAGCGAGGCGAGCCATTGAGGCACTGAAAAACGCAGGACTTAGTCTTCAAACAGTTAGGAATTGGGATTGCCTTAGGCTGCAAGCAGTTGAGGAACGCAGGACTTAGAAAAAAACTCACACACAGCACAGTGGGACAGCCAGGACATCTGTGAGTTAATTTAAGCCGAATTTGCCGAGTTTCGGCACTCAAATATCAGCTAAGCAAGAGAAAAAATGAAAACGAGGCTACACGACCTCGAACTGCGCAAAACACCGCCGTGTACCGCTTTTTCACAGGAACGTATGAGGTACAAAATACACTATTACAAAGGACGGAAAATGCTTGCGAGCCGCGTAACACATAGACAATCGCCACCATTTTACAACACTAACTTGCAACTAATAACATTAAGAATCTAAAATAGCACTGCAGCCTATTAATACTGCACAATTTGCACATTGCTGACACTTTCTCATCAGGGCAGCAACAGTACAACTGTACATTGTATGCTGCAGTTAAATCAAAAGAGATTGTTAGTTCTTCAGGATATTGATTGCTGGATATATTCATTTGAAATAGGTAAAGTATATTTATTTATTAAGTAATTAACTAATTAATTATATTAAAACAAATAAATATATATATATATATATATAAAAAAACTAATGAGCATATTTTACACTTCGGTTATTTTATGAAGACATTAATGCTTCACGCTTCCTAATACATTTGTTCATTCAAAATTAATTATTATCATACATTAATTTAATAAGTATTAATTAGTAATGGAAAATCAAAATGTAGACTTTCCACTGCACTAAAACATTTTTCATTTTTACATTGCAGTTATATATATGGCTCTGAAGCTGCTCAGAGGAGCAAAAGTACTCGAGAGGAGAGGCTCGCAATGAGTGCCGAAGGTGCTCAGAGGAGCAAAAGTACACAAGAAGAGAGGCTTGCAATGAGCGACAAAGGTTCTCAGTGTAGCAAAAGCTTTACATTGTGTGGCAAACAGCATTGCCAGGGCTTCAAATTTTATTGCCCCGTCATTTTTGACAGGCAAGTTGCTGGTTTCATATATTCATTAAAAAGTTTATAAAAAGTATAGCTAAGTTATACATAAATATATGTAGAAATAAAATAGTAAAAAAGAAAAATAAACAGATACAGATTGATATATATGTGATCAGAAGTGAGTAGTATTTTAGAGCAGTGGTTCTCAACAGCTGTTTGTGGGACTATTGCTGGTCCCTGAAGAGATATCTGCTGGTCCTCAGGAACAAAAAGGGTGGAGCAGAGTATAATATTTTAAACATACCACTACATTAGTGTCATCTGTAGATAATATTATTGAATAATCCTCCTGCACTTAAAATGTACTTTAGCTATATCAGTCAAAAACTAACTGAACATTTAGATTGCCCCATACAATATATCCCTCTTCTAAGTTTTCTGCATCTCAAACACTGTCCATGTGAGCACTGGAAGATAACCAGTTGGTCTCCAGATCAAAAAGTTTGAGAGCCACTGATTTTAAATAATTTCATATAGCTAACTTCATTGTTAGACAGAACCCTTACTAACAGAGCTTCCATCCAGCAAAACTTGGATGGAGCAAAAACAAACAGTCCAATAGTTAGTGCATAATCACTGGCCTTATGAAGTCCAGCTTTTCAGTCTGCTGCAAGTTGCTCATCAGGTCCTCACTGATGTGTGTCTGTCTTTCTATCTCCAGCACAGACTGCCTGTCCACTTAGTTAATCTGCCCTTCCCAAACTAAACTAGCATTCTTTAAAGGCTATCCACAGCTGGGGTAATCAGCTGCTGCATGAGTTAACTATTTAAGTACTCCTGTGGGAAAGAGAGCTTTGCAATATCTGTGGCTCATGTAAAGCCATGATCTCATTCTGCCACACTATAGTATTAATGTATATAGTATATGAGCATTATTTGCAGTGTTGGGGCACTCTGTGTATGTATTGATGGTGTGGGGAAGAAGCATACATATCAATAGTGTGAGGGTAAATGTGTATATCAATATAGTAGGGGTAACTGTGTACATATCTATAGTGTAGGATAACTGTTCATATATATAGAGTGGGGGTAACTGTATGTATCTATAGTGTGGGGTATCTATGCACATATGTTTAGTGTGGGGGTAGCTGTATATAACTATAGTGTGGGGGGAACTGTATATACAGTCAGGTCCATAAATATTGGGACATCGACATAATTCTAATCTTTTTGGCTCTATACACCACCACAATGGATTTGAAATGAAATGAACAAGATGTGCTTTAACTGCAGACTTTCAGCTTTAATTTGAGGGTATTTACATTCAAATCAGGTGAACGGTGTAGGAATTACAACAGTTTGTATATGTGCCTCCCACTTTTTAAGGGACCAAAAGTACTGGGACAGATTAACAGTCATAAAACAAACTTTCACTTTTTAATACTTGGTTGCAAATCCTTTGCAGTCAATTACAGCCTGAAGTCTGGAACGCATAGACATCACCAGACGCTGGGTTTCATCCCTGGTGATGCTCTCCCAGACCTCTATTGCAACTGTCTTCAGTTCCTGCTTGTTCTTGGGGCATTTTCCCTTCAGTTTTGTCTTCAGCAAGTGAAATGCATGCTCAATCGGATTCAGATCAGGTGATTGACTTGGCCATTGCATAACATTCCACTTCTTTCCCTTAACTCTTTGGTTGCTTTTGCAGTAAGCTTCGGGTCATTATCCATCTGCACTGTGAAGCGCCGTCCAATGAGTTCTGACGCATTTGGCTGAATATGAGCAGATAATATTGCCCGAAACACTTCAGAATTCATCCTGCTGCTTTTGTCAGCATTCACATCATCAGTAAATACAAGAGAACCAGTTCCATTGGCAGCCATACATGCCCACGCCATGACACTACCACCACCATGCTTCACTGATGAGGTGGTATGCTTTGGATCATGAGCAGTTCTTTCCCTTCTCCATACTCTTCTCTTCCCATCACTCTGGTACAAGCTGATCTGTCCATAGGATGTTGTTCCAGAACTGTGAAGGCTTTTTTAGGTGTTGTTTGGAAAACTCTAATCTGGCCTTCCTGTTTTTGAGGCTCACCAATGGTTTACATCTTGTGGTGAACCCTCTGTATTTACTCTGGTGAAGTCTTCTCTTGATTGTTGACTTTGACACACATACACCTACCTCCTGGAGAGTGTTCTTGATCTGGCCAACTGTTGTGAAGGGTGTTTTCTTTACCAGGGAAATAATTCTTCGGTCATCCACCACAGTTGTTTTCTGTGGTCTTCCGGGTCTTTTGGTGTTGCTGAGCTCACCGGTGCGTTCTTTCTTTTTAAGGATGTTCCAAACAGTTGATTTGGCCACACCTAATGTTTTTGCTATCTCTCTGATGGGTTTGTTTTGTTTTTTCAGCCTAATGATAGCTTGCTTCACTGATAGTGACAGCTGTTTGGATCTCATATTGAGAGTTAACAGCAACAAATGCAAATAGCACACTTGAAATAAACACTGGAGCTTGTATCTGCTCTTTGTAAATGGGATAATGAGGGAATAACACACACCTAGCCATGGAACAGCTGAGCAGCCAATTGTCCCATTACTTTTGGTCCCTTAAAAAGTGTTAGTTTCATTTCAAATCCATTGTGGTGGTGTATAGAGCCAAAAAGTTTAGAATTGTGTCGATGTCCTAATATTTATGGACCTGACTGTATATATATAGCTAGCGACTTGCTCATCAAAAATGATGGGGCAATAAAATGTTAAGCCATGGCAATGCTGTTTGCCACACAATGTACAGCTTTTGCTACACTGAGGACCTTTGGCGCTCATTGCGAGCCTCTTCTCTTGTGTACTTTTTCACATTACGAGCAGGTCTCCTTGTGTACTTTTGCTCCTCTAAGCACCTTTGGCGCTCATTGCGAGCCTCTCCCCTCGTGTCCTTCAAGTTTTGTGCTTTGCAACAATCATGTTCGGCGCTCATCGCAAGGACAGATATATAAGTCCAGTGTTAAATATACACATTTGTTAGTGCAGTGTAAATTCGAAAATGTTTTCAGGTCTCAGAGCATAATAAAGTGATTTAAAGATGTAACTGCTTTGAGAGTGCTATCGCTAGCAGCCAATGAGCAGTAATCCAGATATATAAGTGAAGTAAAATGTAAAAATGTTTTAGTGCAGTGGAAAGTAAAAAGTTTTATTTTCCATTACTAATTAATACTTATTAAATGAATGTACGTTAATAATTAATTCTGAATGAACAAATGTATTAGGAAGTGCCAAGCATTAATGTATTCAAGTAACAGCAGTGTAAAATTATTATATATATATATATATATATATATATATATATTTATTTTTTTTAAATAATAATTAATTAATTAATTACTTAACAAATTAATATACTTTACCTATTTCTAATTAATATATCCAGCAATCAATATCCTGAAGAGCTAACAATCTCTTTTGATTTTCTGGCAGCATACAATGTACAGTTGTACTGTTGCTGCCCTGATGAGAAAGTGTCAGCAATGTGGCAAGTGTTTAGTATAAATAGGCTGCGTGCGCGAGCCCAAACCGTTGGTTTAGTCGGGTAAAGCGCCATTTTAGATTTGTAATGTTATTAGTTGCAAGTTAGTGTTGTAAAATGGTGCAGATTGTCTATGTGTTACACGGCTCGTGAGCATTTTCCGTCCTTTGTAATAGTGTATTTTGTACCTCGTACGTTCCTGGGTAAAAGAGTTACCCGTGTGGCGGTGTTTTACAGGGTTTGGGGTTGTGAAGCCTTGTTTTAATTTTTTTCTGCCACCATTTTTTTTCTTGCTTAGCCGATTTTCAAGTGCCAAAACTCGCCAAATTCAAATTAAATTTACGTGCAACCTTACTCCCAGATGTCCTAGACGTCCCCCCCCCTGCAAGGTGTGTTTTGTATTTTTTTTTTATTTTTTGTGTTTTTCGATTTGTGTGGTTCGGCCGCGTATTTTTCCGACCACTTATTTATTTTTTTATAAGTCCGACGTTCCTCAACTGCTTGCAGCCTAAGGCAATCCTGCGTTTCCTAACTGCTTGGAGGCTAAGTCCCGCGTATTTCAATGCCTCAACGGCTCGCCTTGCTTTGCGAGGCTCGCAGGAGTGCTTTCAGCGCTCATTTCTGCCTAAGTGCTCTGAGTTTCAATGCCTCAACTGTTCGCTACGTGAGGCTCACAGCTATTGAGTGCCTTCGAAGCTGATCGGCTAAGTGCTCCGAGCTCGGAAGACTTCTGTGTTTCAACGGCTCGCCTCAATACACGAGGCTCGCAAGCGTGACCACTATTCACAGTTTGACAACTATTATATGTGATGTGGGTGTATCTGTAGTTGTGCTCAAAAGTTTGCATACCCTGGCAAAAATTTTGAAATTTTGTCATTTATTTTGAAAATATGACTGATCATGCCAAAAAATATATTTTATTGAAGGATAGTGATCATATGAAGCCATTTATAATCACATAGTTGTTGCTCTTTTTAAAATCATAATGATAACAGAAATCACCCAAATGGTCCTGATCAAAAGTTTACATACCATTGAATATTTGGCCTTGTTACAGACACACAAGGTGACACGCACAGGTTAAAATGGCAATTAAAGGTTAATTTCCCACACCTGTGGCTTTTTAAATTGCAATTAGTGTCTGTGTATAAATAGTCAATGAGCTTGCTAGCTCTCACGTGGATGCACTGCGCAGGCTAGATACTGAGCCATGGGGATCAGAAAAAACTGTCAAAAGATCTGCGTAACAAGGTAATGGAACTTAAAGATAAAAAATATATAAAAAGATGTCAAAAGCCTTGAAAATGCCGTAAGCAAGCCTAGGTCAGGTAGACCAAGACAGATTTCAGCCACAACTGGCAGAAGAATTGCTCGGAATACAAAGAAAAACCCACAGGTAACCTCAGGAGAAATACAGGCTACTCTGGAAAAAGATGATGTGGTTGTTTTGAAGGAGCACAATACGACGATACTTGAACAAAAATGAGCTGCATGGTCGAGATGACAGAAAGCCTTTACTGCGTCAATGCCACATAAAAGTCCGGTCACAATATGCCCGACAACACCTTGACACGACTTACAGCTTCTGGCACATTGTAATTTGGAGTGACAAGACCGAAATAGAGCTTTATGGTCACAACCACAAGCGCTATGTTTGGAGAGGGGTAAACAAGGCCTAAAGAGAAAAGAATACCATCCCCACTGTGAAGCATGGTGGTGGCTCACTGATGTTTTGGGTGTATGTGAGCTCTAAAGGCAAGTGGAATCTTGTGAAAATTGATGGGAAGATGAATGCAGCAGGTTATTAAAAAATACTGGCCGACAATTTGCATTCTTCTGCATGAAGGCTGGGCATGGGACGATCTTGGACTTTCCAGCAAAAGACTTTGCATGACCTGGAGGCATATTGCCAAGACTAATGGGCAGCTATACCACCTACAAGAATTAGGGGCCTCATAGACAACTATTACAAAAGACTGCACGCTGTCATTGATGCAAAAGGGGACAAAACACAGTGTTAAGAACTAAGCGTATGCAAACTTTTAATTAGGGCCATTTGGGTGATTTCTGTTATCATTATGAGTTAAAAAGGAGCCAAACACCAAAGTGATAATAAATGGCTTCATATGTTCTCTATCCTTCAATAAAAAATATGTTTTTTGCATGATTATATATATATATTTATATATATATATATATATATATATATATATATATATACAGCCTTATTAAATTGTGATTTGGCCAATTGAATAGTGCTCTATATAAGCACAGAGCATATATTTTTACAGAAGTTTTTAGTTAGAGAACACATTGCTTTTGGATAGATGATAACTTATTAAAAACTTCTGTAAAAAAATATGCTCTGTGCTTATATAGAGCCCTATTCAATTGGTCAAATCACAATGTAATAAGGCTGATAATGTTTGGATAACTGTATATATCTATAGTGTGGAGATAACTGTGTGTGGGGAGAACTATGTGGATATATCTATAGTTAGGGGAGGATAGAATTGTATATTTTAAGTACAAATTAGAGGACAGAAGGGTATAAGGGTGATATGATAGCAACTCTCATATATATCAGAGGATTTAATAAAGTTCAGAAGGGAAGTACCTTCCAGAAAAAAGAGGAATGGATGAACAAGAAGTCATGATTTAAAGTTGGAAAGGTGGACATTTTAAGGGTAATGTGTAAAAGTATTCTTTACAGAAAAGGTAGTAGATAAGTGAGACAGCCTTCTAATGAAAGGGGCCAACACAATTTAAAGAATGCAATTATATACAGCCTTATAAAATTGTGATTTTGCCAATTGAATAGGGCTCTATTTAAGCACATAGCATATTTTTTGGTGTGACTCTTTTAAAGAGGTGTATTTCAAACTCTGTCAAAGGTGATATATTGTTCCCACTTATGTATCTAAAATTGACAGTAAGTCGCCCAACTGTTGGAAAGGATGTATTGTCCTGGGCACCCAGGCCCACATGTGGTGGGAATGTGAATTTATTCAAGAAGTCTGGAGAGAATGTGGGACGTATATCACAAAAATAATAATGCATAAGATACAAGCAACTCCGGGGTTGTTTCTTTTTCATATGATTCCCCAATCCTTGAAACTATCCGAAACAGCTATCATTATAAACACACTTTTGGTAACAAAGTGTTTAATTGAAAAGAATTGGAAAGACTCTCATTTTCCGAAATGGGGAGAGATAGAAGCAATAATTCTATGGAAAAGACAGATTGAAAGAGATTTTCTAAACTTTAATCCCCTTGCATTGAGGTAAAGCACTAGAAAGTGGGCTTTATAGGACCAATTTACATTATGTCTCATACAAAATAAATAGCTTTGGAATCTATAGCCCTCCCCAACATCTTGGTTTACACATTGAGGATTGGCATCATGTGTTTTTGTGTATTATTGCTGTCATGTTAATATGTTTGAATGCAAGGATTTATATTTGTATTTTGTAACGTTTTGTATTAAAACTCAATAAAAAAAGGGGAAAAAAAGAACTACTTTTTGATTTTTTGAAATATATATTTTTTATTGAAAATCTGTGCTTACATATATACCAGACTGCCCACATGCTGCTGCACTACTGCAACCATCTATCTGTGCAGGACAACTATGGGCTATCTGGTCAGTGCAGTGTAACCTGAATCCACAGGATGCTGTGTTATCAATCATAGCATTCAACATAGATACTCACACAATGCACGGTGCACTTCTGCAGGAGTTTTGGTTAGCTCAGGTGAAGTACAGCCTTGAAAGCCTGAAAATTAGAGATGGGTACGTGCTCCAATTAGGCACTGTTGGGGTTGCAGTGTGTGCAGTCTCTGTATGGACTGCAGTCTGTGTGGCTGGCTGGACTACAGTATGAGAAACTGTTGAGTTGTGCATTTGAAAGAAACAATAAGGTTTAAACCTGCTGGACACAGGAACTTGAGAGAAAGCAGGAATTGCTGCACACACATTTGAAAGTCTGAACTTAAAGGTGAAAAGTCAGTGACTTTATAATTATTTATACTGCTTATGGTTTTGTTTGCCCCTTCCGAGGATTAGCTGGGAGCAGGGTCTGGTAAATAAGGGAACTAACAGTTTAAGGTAGTGCTATGACAGAGCTAGGTCTTTTATTTTCTTTATTTGTTTTGAGTGTATGTTTGTAACACTAGCAAACTTTAGTAAAGTTTGCAAAAACATATTGAAGTTTTTAGTTAGACTTTAACTTTATTACTTACCGGTATATGTTCTATGTAGATATTTGTATATTTTGCAGCAAAAAAGCTATCAGCTATATGAACAGCACATCAAGTTTTGCTGCTGACAATTTTTAGTTATAGTTTATATAATAAATAATATATAGTTTATAATATATATCATATTTTTTTATATTTATGTACATACATTACCTAAATATTATATTTGTGACTTTAAAACAATAAAGAAATATAGGTTGGGTACTTGAACTATAGACCCAAATCTTTAACGTATGTAGTTAAAATTAATGTGCTATTTGTATGGTTAATATAGTTTCTACACTTGATTCTAATTAATATTCATTACAGCTATAAGGTACAAAACTAATTACTCATTCCTATAGAGGAAACACACTGAAATTCCATGACATGCATCCATGAATTCAGAATCAATTTTAAAAAGGAAAACACTTTTACCGCACACTTTTTCACCCTCAATATAATGGTGGAGAGCATATATGGTGACCTTAGTTTAATTTTGCCTTTACTCTTAAAAGTCTTAGCAGCTGTTACAAAAATCTGTCAAGGAAGGAATAGCTGACCTTTGTGTATATGTGGAAATCTTTAAGCAAGCAGTTCCTTATTGTCTTTTCAGTTTCTAATGTTCATAGTCCAAGTGTCATGTAAAACTTTTTTTAATTAACACATTACAGGATTATTCACTATATTTCAGTGTCCTAATTAACACTTCTTTTATGATGGTAATTTTTAAAAGTGTCTGAACCACCATGAATTAAATCTATGTAACACCATTATGAAACCATTTTATTTGTCCTTACATACATTGAATGCTTGTATTAAAGCTCTTACTTTAGCATTATCCAGCTATTAAAGAAATAAGTAAAAGGTAAGAGGTTTATTATTCAATTTAGTAGGCTTCAAGTTTTAAGGTCTAAAGAAATGTTTTTTTGAACTAATAATTAACTTCTTTGTAAGAGGTCACTTTAAGGAATAGGTCATGAAATTGGACTAAAAAGGACCCTCTAACCATATTTAGCTAATGAAAAGCTTTTTCATTATCTAAAGCCTCTTAAAATGGGAAAACATGCAGAACATCCCCTAGAGATAAAGCAATTATGCAGACGAGCTAACCAATTATAAATGTATGTGGAATAATGGTTGTTGAGGCTACAGTAGAAGAGCAATTAATTACGTTCAATAAAATATGAGCATTTTCCACTGCTTTAATGTGCTCCTGAGGACGTTTGACAAGTGTAGCCACTTTACTACATAAACCAGTTTTAACAATGTTAAGTAATATTAAATGTGTTATAATATGGCTGTATAACGGAGGAGCATTACTTGTTAACATATGAAGTAAATTGGAGATATTCATTATAGTCATTTGCATCTATTATTGGAAACCTAGTGATGAAACATTGAAATGTATTTTAAAGATTTATTTTATTAGTGTCGTTGAAGTGCACCGCATGCTTTTTTGAGCACTATGAAGTAATCATTTAATCCCTAACCCAAGGAGCAACAGATTGTACAAAAGTTGTATCTACATTTGGATTCCACCTACCCAAAAAAATTCTTCTTAGGGTCATGAAAGTAGCTTTGAAATTGAACTTTCCTGACGCTCTCAATAGTTTTTGTCTTTCCATATATTTCATATATATCACATATCATCCTCCTAACCTGTTTGTGATGGGTTGGTAAACTAGGGGTCTATCTAGGTTTAGAAAAGTTTAGTCACCTATACTGTTCAACAGCTATAGGAAGTAAGTTCACACTTGATGACACTTTGCACCTTATATAATGGTCATCTTAGACCTAGATTCCAATACAGGTAAACATGGTAAGAAAATTGTCCAAATTGTAGTTACTGTAGCCCGTAATGTAGCTTGCAAAAGTTACTGCTATTAAATTGGCCTCTATTAGGCTGAAAAGCAAGTGCGGTTGTCAAAATAGTAACTCCGACCGAGCTAAACCTTTGATCTGTCAAGCCCGCAATTGCTAAAATCGTAACTCGCTACTAAATTGATTAAATTCCTCAAGCCCGCAATTGCTTTCACACCCATAAATGGCAAATGTAGCCAAAAATCCTACGAGTACTAGAGAGGACTAGCATGGGGGTTAAACACCTGTTCTAACACTATAAAGGCAAATAAAAACTCAACACTGCACTTTAAAATACGGGGAAAGTGATGTAAAACATTAGAATTAATTGCACAACAGTCTCAAGCTCGCAAATCTGCAATCAAAAATATTTTTTTTGACATTCAATTTCCGTTTTAAATCAATCTTGCGAATCAAGCAGTTAATACATATCAGGCCACCCATGTGGACTATGAAAGTTTCTTGATTTGTAAATTGCTAGAATGATAGTACGATCGCATATCGGACGTCAAAACACTAATTGATTGACGTTTGCACACCAGGTTTTACTGACGTCATGATGATGGTCTCATTTACTTTTGGTTGTTTCTAAAGCGGTAGTTATGGGCTTGCTTAATTGATCATGATCACGCTCTGAAATGCTACTTACGGGTGTAGGGTTTACGGTTTAGGCTTTTAGCCATGTGGTTGCGGACTTATTCAATTTAATTGCTCTGTAACTGCTGCAAATTTGGAATTTAATAGGGGCCCTTGCTTTATAGTTTCAGCAGATGTATTTAAAAACTGAAGAGACTGCAAGCATATGTCTTAGACCAATTATACCTGCAAAGGATGTTGCCTAAGTGTTATGGGGAGGCTCCATCAATTATTAACGTGTCTTGGCATCTAAATGATTGGAATGGTGAAAACTGGTGTAAGTCAATGCTATGAGAATCTAGAACCTCTCCAGGATGGCAAGGATAATAATATTTAACACTATATCATTATAAATAGGATTTTTATTTATTGTATCTCTTATACTTATATTTGTTTTCAACATCATGCAAATAAATGAGTTTACCAAACACTTCCAAATTGTATGTAAATGGAATTTTATCTGTTATACAATAACACAACAAAATAATCTAATGTGCTAAATTGTACAATAAAAAAAGTAAGCTTTCTTAAACTGGAAAAAACAAGCCTGTATAATCCTTTACATACCAAATCTGGTAGTCAAAATGTGTTATTTATGGTATGTTTTATCCATGTATATAATTGCTATAATTAGGCACTACTTACCGTTTATTTGTGCGATTTCAGCCTTATTTGACTATTTAAAAAATGAGGTAATACATTTTTGTGAGAAACCTTTCCTTTGATTTTCTACAATAATTTCTTGGCGTAGTGACTTGTTACTTTTTATTCTTTTGTAGGGAAATTTTCCAAATGATATTTGATATCAATTCATTCTCTAAAAATATAGTATATAATATGAATAAAATATTTAGTCAAAAATCATAACACTGAAACTGGCAAATACAGATAAACGTGTAAAACCAAGAATGTAGCAAGTGGAAAATACATCATTTGATTCAGAAGTGTCTGCAGCATAGTAGCATATCTTGCAATGCTTAAGGTATTCTTTGGAGAGTTCATTTAACTTTTCACTTGACCTGCTTGGAGTAAATTTATACAGCATACAATACCAATAAAAGTGACTGAACCAATTCCAGGTGAGGCTCTTTATTGACTTGCTTTTTAGAGTTATATATTTTAGTAGGTCATTGCAGGTCAGACTGCTGTGTAAAACATAGGTCAAGAGGCCATACAAATATTTCCAGGCTATATCCATCAACAATCCTTGTTTGGGTACATTGTGTTTAGACTGACATTATCACTACAAGAAGTAACTCCAGTACTCATTAAAAAGAAAAATATTATACACTGTAATATACTGTATATATATATATATATATTTTTTTTTTATTTTATTTTTTTTATTTATTATTATTTTTTTTATTAGAAAAATAAAATGAATGCCCCTACTGGACCCTAGAGAGATCCAAGATACATTGGTTGAAGTTGTGTTTGAGAGGGTCATTTACATTTCTGGAGAGCTATGATTACACTGTATAATGCAGGGTGCCTGCTTCTAAGGCAAGGTTCTTCCCCCTCTAACTTCGACACTCATCGCAAGCCTCCCCCCCTTTACTTTATGTGGCTCATGATGAATGCCGCTCATTCCAGGCGTCGGCCAACCCGCAACTTTCTAGCCTCGCAATGAGCACCTTCAGAAGCAGAAAGTTGCGGGTTGGCCAACGCCAAGCACGAAATGTGTTTACAATTACACGGGCTTGAAAAAAGTTTTGGCTTTACGGCCCCCATTTTTTTCCTCACTTAGCCGTCTTCAGACCTCCCAAAAACGCCAATTAAATATCAAATTAGCTTGTAAGCTAATTTTTTTAATTCATTGGCGTCTTTTGGGGGTCTTCCCACGGCTTCCGAGTTACAGGCTTAAAAAAAAATGGCGGCCATTAAATCCGTAATTTGTTTGAAGCCTGTAACTCGGCAGCCTTTTTGAGCCTCTCCCCCTCAAGCCAGTCTTCAGCACTCATTGCAGGCCCATCAAGCCAGTCAGGTACGGGCCTCGCGATGTGCACTTTGGTGCTCATCGATATGCCCGCAATGAGCGCCTTTGGCCTTCAGCGCTTATTGCAGCTCTGTCAAACCCGTAACTTTCCGGGCGCTCATGGCACAGTGCATGACCAACATGCGTAAGTACGACAATTATATATGTGATTACATTGTGAAGGATAAAAATTAATTCATGAAATACTTAAACTTAATTAAGTAACCTGGTTAAAATACTTATATAAGACAAAAATCATTTATCTAAAGATCCCCTTTAATCAATGTGAATGCAACAAAGACTAAATGGAAACCTTTGAGGTAAAATATTTAATTTTAGCTAGTTATTTTTTTAAATGTTTTTTTAAGAAGATTTATAGAAAATCATCTTAGTAAAAATCTTTATTGAGTTGGTTGCCTCCAAAGCCTTCACTGATAAAGTTCAACATCTGAAAGATTTCCCTTTGTTTAACAGAAATAGGCCATAGTAAATTATGCTAACAGTGAATAATGTGCTTTAGCACCACATAGATTTGATCATCACTGTTTTTCATACGTTATGTACATTATTTATTCATTTCTCAGTGAATGTGTAAATAGATGTACAACCTGCTACAATTTAGCAATTATTTTTTTCTTTTCAATTTAGAAGTAATAATACTAAATTACATATTACACATAGAAGTCATAAGCCCTTTTGAAAATTAGAAAAGAAGCAGTGAACTGCGATATAATAAATGTAGGCCATAATTAGTGCAAAACAGGACAATACAGTTTTCCAGGAATACAAATGAATTTTCTGGGTTTAGAGGTAAACAATCAAGACTGTTATGCATATTTTTTATAGACACATTACTGTGTTCATTGTGAATGATATTCCTTAAAGGACCTCGGTAGGGATGTGAAGTTTGCAGCAAACATTACCATTTCAGCAACAAATCCAAATGTTATGTTATGCTCTTTCTATTATGTTTGTTCAGTAAATGTTGTTGTTCAGTCAAGTCCGATTCTCGGTGACCATATGGACTCAGCACGCCAGGCACATCTGTATGTGTTTCTGGTTGTGCTTATCCATAAGGTTTTCATGGCAAAGATGCTGGCATGGATTGCCGGTTCCTTCTCCAGTGGACCGCAATTTGTCTGACCTCTCTGCTATGACCTGCCCATCTTGAGTGACCCTATATGGTATAGCGCATAGCTTCATTGAAGTATACAAGCCCCACAACAAGGTAGCGATCCACTAAAACACGGATGTACTATTTCAGAACTCTGATGCCCCTTGGATAAACAGGATTTATACCAATGTAAATAAAACATATAAATACATTAGCAGCGATGTAAGCAATAACAATCTTACTTTTAGTAGACTCTGCTGGTGCAACAGAAGTGAATAGAGTTCCTCATATTTGTCCCAGGTTTTTAGGAACAGGGTCATAATGTCTGTCATCATTAAAGCAACGTTGAATACAATAATTACAAATTAAAGACTGTATTATTAATTGTAAACGGTGTAAAAACATTTTGCGCATTATCAGTTTAAGTTCTTCAAAAGAGCATACTAAAAATATGACACTTCAGTGGTCCTTTAAGGTTAGTTATAACATAAAATATAGCCATTTAGTTTGTTTTCTACGGAGCCTGTTTACCAAGCTGGAAAACCATAACTCATCAATAGGTTCAACAGAAAACATAAAAAAGGGGATTTTTATTTCCATTTTTTTTAAACACACTTATTTACATTTTAATAAGGATACTTCACTGACTTAAGGGTATGGGAGGTCCCTACAAAAGTAGCTACTAATAATTTAATGTGTATTAAATCACATATATTTGATATCAATATATGATCTTATCAGGGCAAATAATTGGGTTATGCATATTAAATTCTAAGAAACCTCATACTACCTCACCAGCATCAGTACAGAAAGAATGGTGGATATTCAGCAATACATCTTTTGCTGGAATAGACCCTGAAATACTTTAGAGTAAAAAAGGTGTATTTGAACTTCTTCAAAGTGAACAGTTCGGTGTTATAATAATAGTAAGGCAGTTGTATATCATCTGCAATATCTAAAAAATCAGGATCTTAATAATGTTGTAAACCATTGCTTTGTTAGGAGCATTCTTTAATTGCTGTTTACATTAGTGTGTATGCAGGGACAGTATGAGCCTCATTCAATTTGTTTCCCCCTTCGATGTAAACAGGCTGTATGTCTGCGGGCCTGCTGCAGGCTCGCAGTATGCTACAAATCCGGTGCTATTCAATTGAACAAACCCGCAAGTTACGGGCCGAATGCCGAAACTCATATGTAGCAGTTCAGGGTGGGAACATGATCAATTAAGCAAGGCCGTAACTACCCATTTAGAAACAGCCAATAGAAAACGAGATCGTCATCGTTACGGCAGTATAAGATGGAGGTTACATGTCAATCAATTAGCGTTTAGAGTTCCAATATGCGATCGGACTTGCAAAACCGCAAAATACAAAATAATAAAAATGAATGCCGATACTGTTCTAGTGCATGTAGGTGGCCTGATATGTATTAACTCATTTGAGATCGATATAACCCCAAGTTAAAACATAAAAAAAATATTTTTGATTGGCGATTTGCGAACTTGAGACGGTTGTGCAATTAATTCTGTCTTTCATCGCTTTCTCATCATTTACAGTGCATTATTGATTGATTTACATTTACAGTGCTACAGACATGTCTTAAACCCCTTTGCGCGTCCCATCTGGTACCCGTAGGATTTTCTTCTACATTTGCTGTTTACAGGTGTGAAAACAGTTGCTGGCTTGCGGAATTGTAGCAATTGAATAGCGATTTGCGATTTTAGAGTCTTGCAGATGTGAAAGATCAAAGGCTTAAAAGGAGTGCAAGTTATGGTTGTAAGAACGCAGGGATTTTCACCCCGTAAACCATTTGCGGCTCACAAATAGACGTCAATTGAATAGCAAATTAGCTTACGGGCTCCATTACCGGCACCCATAACTTATTGCTCAATTGATTGAGGCTTTAAGTCTTTACAGAAAGTTAGAAAAGCATACTTTCTACTGGTGTATATGTTTCTGTGGTTAGTTCCAAATACATAGATAAAAAGACACCAAAGTTTATCAATACTCAAATTTGTGCATTGTATTTGCTCTCATATATGATGCACTTTGTATCGGAAAATACTGCTGCAGATGAACAGACCAAGTTTAGTGAAATATCAGTGACATTCTGAAAACCATCTTCTTTCTCTGACCTGCTCAATTAATCTACATCAATTTGGGGACAGAGCCGCAGGAATTATGTGAGAATGTGAGTGTATGCACATCTGAAACCACTCTCAGTAGAGAAATAAGAAAGTATGCTGAAAATTAGAGAAGGTTTTATACATATCCCCATTTGTTGATGTGTAGTTGTTCAGTCATGTCAAACTCTCCATGATCCTATGGAAGCAGCACCATAGGTTCAGTACATCTATCAGCCACTGGCCCTTTGAGTTCCATCAAGCTCATGATCATTGCTTCAATGACTTCATCTATGCCGCCTCTGCCTCCTCCTTATTCGTGAGGCTTTAATCTGTCTCAGCATCATTTTTTCTAGGGAATCTGATAGGATCAGATTAGTGAGTAATCATGTATTCTGATGTGTGTATATATTATATCTGGGTACCAAGATATAATGAGAGAAAATAATTAGTGATGTCGCGAACCTAAAATTTTCGGTTTGCGAACCGCGAACGCGAACCGCCGCAAATGTTCGCAAACCGGCGAACATCGGCGAACCGCCATAGACTTCAATGGGAAGGCGAATTTTAAAACCCACACGGACTCTTTCTGGCCACAATAGTGATGGGAAAGTTGTTTCAACGGGACTAACACCTGGACTGTGGCATGCCGGAGGGGGATCCATGGCAAAACTCCCATGGAAAATTACATAGTTGATGCAGAGTCTGGTTTTAAGCCAAAGGGCATAAATTACCTAACATTCCTAAATTGTTTGGAATAACGTGCTTTAAAACATGTCCCGTTCCTTGTCCTCACTGATGTCATTGAAGGTCTCTTCCTCCACCCAGCCACGTACAACACCAAGGGTCCCCGAAAGGTGACAACAAGCCCCCTGGGACGCCTGCTGTGTTGGTCTTCCACCTCCTCAAAGCCATCTTCCTCCTCTGACTCCTCTTCTTCAGACTCCTCTCACTGCATTGCCTCTCTCTGCATTATTATAAGGTATGTTAAGTAGTACTACTCTTATCAGTTTAAAACCTGTTAAAGCACATATCAGGGGGCGTGTATAAGGCCTGGATTTTTAGAATCAGGAGATGGAAAAAGATACTTTGTTGGTCGTATCACTTCAATTTTGGGGCACGGCACGTGCAGTCAAAGGTGCCATCAGATAGGAGTGACATGTTTGTAAGTACTACTCTTATCAGTTTAATACTTGTTACATCACCTATCAGGGGGCGTGTATAAGGCCTGGATTTTTAGAACCAGGAGATGGAAAAAGATGCTTTGTTGGTCGTATCACTTCAATTTTGGGGCACTTTGTGACATTAGCTTCTTACGCTCAAACATGTCCTTTACAGGCACCTGACTATGGGCAGATGAGCAGGCCTGATTCAACGCCCCATCCCTGCATATCCACACTCAGAGATTGAGGGGGCGACCCTTACAAGGCCACGGGCCGGAGATATAAAGGGGGGCCATCCCAAATAAGCACACAAGCGGGGACAAAGGTAGTGAAGGGGACATAAAGGCCCATGGACTGATGGTCGCCATCTTGGCAGGAAAAGGGCCCAGCAATTAAGCCAAACTGACCCAGCACAGGCAGCTACTTGAGTCAAACGCTGTACAATTACACCTTAATAAAGCTGAAACATGCAGCAGCAGGTATTCTAAACGGCCACACGGGGACAAGGAGGCTAACAGCCCCCACAGTCTCTGCACCACTCTTTTTAACAGATAACCCAATGGGCTAACCAGGAGGTTATTATTATTATTGGAGGAATTATTAGTGTCTTTACCCCCCAAGAGAGGACATAATATATGGTATCTTTAGACTACCTGATGGCCAAACCTCCTTTAGCCCCAATGCTATCCAAGAAACATTTCAAAACTTTATCTGACTGGGGGTCTATAGAGTGACATTAGTACTGACCTTTATATGACTGGGGGTCTATAGAGGGACATTAGTACTGACCTTTATATGACTGGGGGTCTATAGAGGGACATTAGTACTGACCTTTATCTGACTGGGTGTCTATAGAGGGACATTAGTAATGACCTTTATCTGACTGGGGGTCTATAGAGTGACATTAGTACTGACCTTTATATGACTGGGGGTCTATAGAGGGACATTAGTACTGACCTTTATCTGACTGGGTGTCTATAGAGGGACATTAGTAATGACCTTTATATGACTGGGGGTCTATAGAGGGACATTAGTACTTACCTTTATCTGTCTGGGGGTCTATAGGTGACATTAGTCCTGACCTCCTGCTGCAGTATTATTACTCCCAGTACTCCCAGGCTTGCTACTATTAGATATAATAACCTCAGTTTCGTTTCCTTATCTGTTGGTAACATCAAAATATGATTATTAAATATTTCATATTTGTTTGTTTTTTCTCCCAAAGTGAACCCCTTTGTGTGTGTCCCACAGATGTGGCGTTTCCACTCTGCGTATGTTGGATTTGCACCGCTCAAAAAGTATGAAAAGAGACCCCCCCCCCCTTGAAGCCCATTAATGACATCATCAGTAAATTGTATGTAACAGATTCCAGTGTTTAGGGTTTATGACCCAATACTGCGATCATATGATTTATGACAAAAATCCGTATTTGTCGTATTATTCAGACGCGCGTGCATCTTTGTGTTACATTTCCTGATACTTTTATTATCTTTTTTTTTTTAATTCTTATTTTTTTATTTTTCAAAGAATATCAGAAATGTACAGAATGCGTCAAGAATGTAACATATGTAAACATGTCCATACAATAATAAATAACTTTTCTTTTTATCACAAAACAGATCAATTAAACATCTCATAAGAAGTGAGAATAACAATTGAATCTCTCCTAGGGTTTGGGCCTTGGGAGTGGAATAGGATTTATAACCGCTATTCTAACTAAGCTATTATCCTTTCCTTTACCTCTACAAAGATTACCAGTATAGTCTCAGAGTCAATCCCTGGAGAGATAATTTTTTATAAAAACAAATAAAAACAAATACTATCTCCAATTGTCTAGTTCTGAATTAAAAGAGTGTGAGGAGTTCTCCTCCCTTCCTGTTATTCAACAAAGAATTTACATATACCTTCCGTCTCTTTTAGGCTCACCTCACCTTGGGCCTCTAATTTTCCAGATGTCCCAACAGGAGGCCCACCGTTTGTATCTCGCGTCAAGTTCCGCTGAGAAGCGACTCATGGTTTGAATATGGTCAATTTTCTGTAGTACTTCTCTAAATGTAGGGGTAGTGT
This sequence comes from Discoglossus pictus, assembly GCA_027410445.1. NCBI lineage: Eukaryota > Metazoa > Chordata > Amphibia > Anura > Alytidae > Discoglossus > Discoglossus pictus. Next base: position 49,301,461 of record CM050164.1, on the reverse strand, counting down.
GTTTCCAGTGCTTCGCTATAATGCATCTGGATGCCAGGAATATTTGGTTGGTTAGGAATTGCTCGCTTTTTGTTAGTTCCTTGTTCGGAAGTCCTAATAGTGCTTCTTCTGGTTTTTGTTGTATAGTTTTCCCCCATAACTTCTCTAGCGTGCTATATGTTGCCTGCCAAATGTGCCTAATTTTGGGACATTCCCAAAGCATGTGTGTTAATGAACCAATGTGTCCACATCCACGAAAGCACTTGTCGGGATGTGTTTTATTTGAATTGTGTAGTCTCGTTGGTGTGAGGTACCATCTCATAACTGTTTTTAGTGCGTTCTCTTTCAAGGTGATGTTTAAAGAAGACATGTTGGCCTGTTTGATAACCTGATTCCATTGTTTGTCATCTAATGTGATGTGTAAATCTGATTCCCAAGTTTCCTGATAGTGTGGCTTATCTGCACTAGACAGTTCAGCTAGGTTTTTATATATCACTGAAATGTTGCCCTTGCCTCCGGGGTTGTTAATGCAACAGTGTTCATATATTGATTTTCTGTTCTGGCTATTTAATTTTGTAGTCTGAGACAGCGTCTGTTTAATTATCATAAGGTTAATCCATTCGTTGGTGGGGATCTGATTTAGTGTGTCTACTTGAGCCCGAGTCCATGTGTCTGCAACAATAGTCAGGTTTTTTTGTATCCACCATTTCATTTGGGATCTTTTGTTTGTGTGGTCCACCTTATGTGATTGCCACAGAGGGGTTAGGCCCGAGCCTATATGTAGCATGGGGGATTTTTTATTTATTTCCTTCCAAATTTTCAGTGAGTTACGGATGCAGCTTGTAAGATTGTGAATTTTTAAATCTGAGTGTAGGCTTAGCCACAAAGCGTGTGATAATGTTATATTATTATTTTCTAAGGTTTGTTTTTCTATCTCGACCCATGTAGGGATGGCTTCTTTTTTGTACCAGCTGGTCAATTGTGCCAGTCTTGTGGCTTTGTAATAATTAACCAGGTTTGGAAAGGCTAAACCTCCTTTTTGTGTGGGTGCATGCATCGTATTTCTGTTAATTCTTGGTTTCTTGTGGTTCCAGGTGAATTTGAAGAGAGTTTTTTGTAGTGATTTTATGGCTGCTAAGTTGATTGGCGTTGGAATCGCCCTAAATAAGTATAACATTTTCGGGATAATATTCATTCTGATCGCGTTTATTTTACCAGTCCAAGATATATTGAAAGAGGACCATTTCTCTATGTCTTGTTTGATTTTACTGATAATTTGGGGAAAATTTGCTTCATATATTTGCTCCGTCGAGCCTGGGATGTTAATACCCAGGTAAGTCAGGTATTTTTGGGCCCATTTCATGGAAAAGTTTTTGTCTATATTTTCTACCACTTTCCTGGGGAGAGAGATGTTGAGTGCCTGACTTTTAGCCGTATTGATTTTAAAGCCTGAGATGGTGCCGAATTTTGTGAGTAATTGGAGTAAGTTGGGTAGGCTAGTTATTGGTTCGGTTAGTGATAGTAGAATATCATCTGCGAAGAGGTTGATTTTGTATTCTTTAGGTCCTACTTTTATACCTTTTATGTCTGGGCAGGTTCTGATTGCGGTCGCCAGGGGTTCCAGGCATAGAGCAAATAATAGAGGGGAGAGCGGGCAGCCCTGTCTAGTTCCTCTGGTGATTTTGAATTTTTTAGACTTAAAACCCTGATATGTTATAAATGCCTCTGGTTTCACGTATAGGGCCTGTATACCTCTTATGAAGGTTTCTCCTAGACCTATTCTGATCAACACTTCCCACATAAAGGTCCAATCTATTCTGTCGAACGCTTTTTCTGCTTCCAGTGAAAGTAGCATTGAGTGTATGTCGTCCTTTTTAGTTATTTCTATGAGATTCAGCACTCTCCTGGTGTTATCTGGGGCTTCTCTGCCTGTAATGAATCCTACTTGATCTGGGTGGACAACCTTTGGTAGTAACGGGGCTAGTCTGTTCGCCAAAATCTTTGTGTATAATTTCATGTCTGTGTTAATCAGTGAAATTGGCCTGTAGCTTCCACATTGGGCTGGGTCTTTACCTTCTTTAGGGATTACAATGATTTTTGCCTCCAAAAATTCCAGTATTATGGGAGGACCTTTTAAGAATTCATTAAATAATTCGTGTAAATATGGGAGTAGGTGTTGTGAGCATTGTTTGTAGTAAAAGTTTGTAAACCCGTCTGGGCCGGGTGCCCCATGTGATTTAGTTGTCTTAATCGCCTCCTTAATTTCTTCTAGCGATATGGGTCTAGCCAATTCTTCAGCTTGTGTATTTTTAATTTGTGGGAGTTCTGTTGAGTTAAGGAAGCTATTTATTTGTGAGATGTGGGTTGTGGACCCTGAATGAGGAGGGGCTGAGTAAAGTTCCTCGTAGAAATGTCGGAATGTTTCCGCTATCTCATTTGGTTTAAAGACCAGATTATTATTTTTGTTACTTATCTTAGGGATGAAGGAATTAGCCCTTTGTGTTTTTAGTTTTTTAGCTAACATAGTGTCAGGTTTGTTGGCGCTTCTGAACATTGTTGCTTGCGAACGTTGGAGAATGGTCACCATTTTTTTTCCTAAGAATTGAGTTTAGTTGTTGTTTTTGGGTCAAAATTTCGTTAAAGATTTTTGGGTCGTGTTTCCTCGTGAATTGCGCCTGTAGGTCTGCTATTCTAGATTTAATAGTGTTCATTTGTGCTTGATCTAGTTTTTTCGTCGTTGCTCCTATTTGAATGCAAACTCCTCTAATGACTGCTTTATGGGCTGCCCACACTCCCCCCCTGCTTACCTCGCCCCCATTATTGACCGCAAAGTAGTCATCTATCGCTTTGGTAATTTTATCTTTAGATCTAATGTCATTGAGTAAGTGTGGGTTTAATGTCCACGACGGGGACTGCCCCGATGGGATGATGCCGTTTATTGAGATCTGGACCAAGTCATGGTCTGACCACGCGATGGGGTGTATATTTGCGTCAATTAGGTTGTGGGCTAGTCGCTGTTGAATCAGCACGTGGTCGATTCGTGAGTGGGATTGGTGTCTAGAGGAGAAGAAGGTGTATGACCTATCTGATGGATATATTGCTCTCCATGTGTCTATCAGACCGTGGGATTTTAGCATGTGTTTGAGTGTTTTGGTAGCTGCTGGTGTGGTGTGGGTAGAGGACTTGGATGATCGGTCCCTATCTGGATCTAGTACGGTGTTCATGTCCCCCCCTATTATGAGAGTGGATGGATCCCATCCTGTCATCATTTGTGATATTTTATTGAAGAATTGTGATTGGTCCGTATTTGGAGCGTAAAGGTTAAGGAAGGTTATCTTTTGTTCTTGAATGGTCCCGTGAATTGCAATAAATCTCCCTTCTGGGTCTGATTGAGTTCTGGAGTGGCAAAAATGTAATCTATTGTGAACTAAGATTGTCACTCCTTTTTTCTTCTCTTTAGCCGTAGCGTGGTATGCTTGTCTGTAAGTTTTCCCCCAGTATTTGGGGACAGCTAATTTTTTAAAGTGTGTTTCCTGGATCATGACTATGTCCCCCCTAAGTTTTTGATATTCTTTTATTGCTATCCCTCTTTTAACGGGTTCATTAAGGCCTTGTGTATTGTGTGAGATTATGTTAAGGTTCATGGTGTGTCCTACCTTTAGGCTCTTTGTACCTTTTGGGAGGTGAGTCGTTGCGTGACAATGTTTTGATGTTTTGCTGAGACTGTCCGATAGGCCTCCTGCTGGGACCTCGTGGGGTACACCTGGAAGTTAGTTCTATTAGGGTAAACAAGAAGGTGGAAGACAATGTTAATACAAGCACTGAGATATCAATAAGCCAAAGGCGACTCTATGACTATTCTTTCTCTTGCTTTGTTGATAAGGGTTTCGGAATGATTAAGATTATAATTTAACAGTGTCACTGAGAACTAGATAGTTACACTGGTAAGTAAAAGTTCAGTTATTTTAAGTATTTTTGGAGATAGTAGTATTAAAACTTACTAGAGGGTAGCCTTCGCTATCCTCCTTAACTTGTTTGGTGAGTCCACCCGTGTCTTTATATGACACTGCGTGGAATCGCCTGTTTTGTTCTTTTTTAAACTAAAACAAAAACAAATCGCCCTTAGGGGGCTTTTTAGGAAGGCTATAATTTTTTAAAGTGAAAAGTGGTCTTACATATATCCAAGAAATTTACCTGCTTAGAGGGTTTACTGGAAATAGTCTGTTAAGAGGCCCAAGGAGGCAGTATCAACCAGGGAATTGACTCAGTAGTGCATTAGTTAACTTGTCGTTGTAGGGCTGTGGGCATGTTGTAATGTAGCTAGTTTCTAGTACTGGGATCTAAGATTATCTATTGGAAAAGCCTGATAGTGTCTTTTACAGAAACAATCCGGCGGGATGTGACGTTAACTGGTTCTATGCCCCCTTGGCTTGACTTAGTTGGGATAAAGCTTCCCTCGTAAAGACTAGAAAGACCGCATATGGAAAAGAAAGGTAAGAGAGAAAAGGCAAAATGATATAACACAAAACAGCAATTTAGGTTTAAGAGTTCATCTTGTCTGGGCGTGTGACATTTCTCTCTCTGTCACGACGAGTTGACCCTCTTCCTCTCTCTCCTCGATGTCTGTTTTCCAAGGGAAGCTCAGGATCCGTCTGCAGGTGAATGTTCCAAGAATTCAATAGACTGGTTCCCTCTTCCAGGGACCGGACCGAGAAGAATTTTATTGTCTCTTGAGATGGTCAGGCGAAATGGAAAGCCCCAAGAATATCTCCAGCCCTGAGCAAGGATGCAGTCCAGAAGGGGTTTCATATTTCTTCTTTTGGTAAGCGTTAGCTGTGATAAATCGGAAAAAATCTGAGGTTGTTGTCCTTCAATTTCAGGTATGCCTCCTCTGGATGCTTTCATAAACAGTTCCTTTGTGGTGAAATAATGAAATCTTGCGATGATATCTCTAGGTCTGTCCTTCATATTTGAGCGACCCCCCAGAGCTCTGTGCACACGGTCTAAGGTGTATTGTTCTGATTTTAGTTCTGGTAGCAAAAATTCACACAGTTCATACATGTATCCTTTCAAGTCCGTCACCGATTCAGGGACGTTGCGTAATCTCACGTTCTGTCTCCTAGATCTATTTTCCAGGTCCTCTTGAAACAGAAGGTTATTAGCTTGTTCTTCTTTTAATGAAGAGATTTCTGCCTCTAGTCGAAGGTGAGATTGTTGTAGGTCTTCATATTTTCCCTCAAGTATATTTGTCTTAGAGTCTATCTTTTTTATTTCAGACTTTAGCTCTGTGGACACTTTCAGAATTTCTGTTTTTATGTCTTCTCTAAATGTCCGAATTAGATCTTTCAAGTCTTGTATGTCACCTTTGGTGCTCGGTGTGGATTGTTCCATTGTCATTGGACCGGTGGGTCTTGTTGCTGGTGGGAGCGTCTGGGGGGATGTTGTTGTTGTCTTTGGTGGGTAGTAGGCTTGGATATTTTTGTTGCTTTTCCTTGTTGCGACTCCAGCCATATTACTTTGTAAGTCACTTTTCACTTTTATCTTTTTTTAGCGCCCCCTTTGTGTGGGCATTGTAGAGAGGTTACATCTTGGGGAGGCTGACCTCCATGTGACTGGCAAACTGTAAATCTATGGTGAAGATAGTATTTCTCCCCTCTATGCACTATTTGAGATGGACACTAGGGGTCACTGGTGTTCTATGCAATTGTCTTACAGTGACTCTCCCTTCTGTTAGGTTGAGTTTACTTTTTGCTTTTATGGCAATGTATCCAAGCTTCTCTCAATGAGTGGACCCTCGTCTAGGCAGGGGACTTCTCTTCCCCTTGAGTGTAAATTCAACCTCTGGGAGGGGGGCGGTGGTGAGCGTCTTTAAAGGGATTATATGTCTTCCTCTTCACAGAGGGATGTAAAATTTTGCCACACCTTTGTCTGCTGTTTGGAGTTGTGGATGTCGTCCTCCAGATTATAGTCAGCACCCCTGTTGCTTCACTTTATGTGTGTTCTTTATGTTGTGTTGGGGCGATTTTTGCTATACATACAGTGGGCTCCCAGAAATTAGATAAGAGAGTTATGTAATGGCCCTTTTCTTTGTGCCTCTTGAGAGTTATCACTCTTTTGTAGGGGTTTATTAAGTGGACCTTTTTTCTTATTCTTAGTTACTTAATTTCCCCCTTACGTAAGTTTGTCCCAGTGCTGTATTGTAGGTTCCAGGCTCATTAGAAAATGGCCGCCGCTGTATTTTGGCGGGAAATAATCTTGGTGCTGTTAGGGTGTGGATGGGACAAAATGGCCATCAATTATAAATCCAGGGTATGATCCTCTTCACAAAGGGGATGTGTGGGTTCCCCCCCTCGGGGCCCCGTGTCTCTCACTGTCCAGGGTTCTTTAATGTCTCTATTAGAGGAAGTAATGCCCCTGCATTTAAAGTGGGCATTGGTTAGGAGCAAAATTGTATGTTCTTTAGTAGTTGCCCTTATTTGGGTTTATATGGCATATTCTTAATATGTCCCTGGGCCTATGCAGTGTATGTGGGGGGGAATCTGGGTTTTGAACCGCCGTGACACCTTACCCTGCTGTCGCTTCTTCTCTTTCACAGGGCCTCCGGGTCTGGCGTGGCGGGAGACTCGATGACCTGGCTCTCCACCGCCGTCGGCGCCCGAATCCACTAAGTGTCTCACGGGAGCCCCGTGGACTGGCGCCTGGTAAGATGCAGTAGCTGTAATTAGGCTTACTTGTTTGGTTTCTTTCTTTTTTTTTCCCTTGTGGGTCCTGCCGCTTGTCCCGGGTCTGATTTGTCGTTGCGATGCAGCAGTCGCAGATTTTTGTGCCCTCCGTTGGGATCAGGACTGTGTCAGCGTGGTGTGCTCTGTGCTCAGGGTCTTGTGGACGGATCACCCCTCCGGGGGAAGAGGGGAGACGTCCGGCGCATCTCAGGAGCCCGTCGGGCCCGTTTCCACGAGGGTGTGGAAAAATTGCGTGTGCCGCTCCTAAAAAATATCTCCGTGGTCCTGGGGAGTATGTGGTTCTCTGTGTGGTGGTTTTGAGCTGATTTGGTGTAAATTAACCACTTTATCTTTAAACAATTCGGTCGTCTAGCCGGAGCTCCTCTGTAGCACGACCGATCAGCTCGCTTGCTGGACACGCCCCCCATACTTTTATTATCTTGATCTTTATATATTTACTAGCGACTTGCCCATCAAAAAATGGCGGCAATAAGTTTGTAAGGCAGGTAATGGTGTTTGGACAAGACATTCATTTTGTTGGCGGTCGGAGATCCTTCGGCGCTCATTGCGAGGCTGTTGGTTGTATTTTTTTTTCTGATAGGCGCTTTTGCTGTTATTCTTTGGTCGGCGGTGATGTGTTTTTTGCGCTTATTGCAAGGCTTTGTGTGCTATGAGCAGCGTTGGTGCTCGTTGTGAGGCGCGCAGTGAATGGCTTTTATGTTTAATGTGATGTTTTTTTTGTGTATATGTATTTTTGTATGCTAATGAAATAATTACTAAATGAATATACTTTACCTATTTGTAAGTAATATATGCAGGAAGCATTGTGCTGAAGACCTGACAATCTGTTTTCATGTTCCTGCATAATACAATGTAGGGTTTCAGTGCTGTGGAGCTGCTGTGTAAGTGTCAGCAATGTGCGCAGTGTGTAGTGTAAATAGGCTGCGTGCGCGAGGGGAAGCCGTTAGGGTAGCTGGGTACTTCTGCATTGTGTAAGTTAGTGTTGTAAAATGGCGGGGAATGTGTATGTGGTACGCGGGTGTGGATGATTTAGCGTCCTTGTTAATAGTGTATCTTTACCTCGTACGTCTTTTTAGGAAAATTCGTATGTGTTTCGCGTGTTTAGGGTCCTGTAGCCTCGTTTTCTTTTTTTCAACGGCCATTTTTTCTCTCACTTGGTGATTTTCAGGTGTCTAAACTCATGAATTTGGTCTTAAATGGAGGTGTAACTTCACTTGCAGAGGTCCTCGGTGCCCGCCTTGCTGTGGGTAAGCTTTTTATTTTATTGTTTGTTGTGTGTATCTATTGTGTTTTTAATGTTTTTAAGTGCGCGCGGTTCTGGCGTTAAGGTCGTATTTTTGTGAGCTCGTAATGTTTTTTTTCTAAGTCCCGTATTTTTGGATGGTAAGTCCGTAAATTTGATGGTGTAAGTCCCGCCTGCGGCTCATTGCAGCCGACGTGGGAGCCTTCGGCGCTCCTTGCCAGCAACTCTGGCCCTGGCTTCGCAAGCCCGCAGCGTTAGCAACAACCCACCTGCTCACAACTATATATGTGATATCTGCAACGTCTTCCCCAGTTGGCACTTGTAAATCGGCTAAGCGACAAAAAAAATGGCGTCCGGAAAAAATGAAAACGAGGCTACACGACCCCAAACCGCGCAAAACATCGCCAGCCATGTACGACTTTTACCTAGGAACAGACGAGGTACAAAATAAACTATTAGAAATAATGGAAACTGCTGGCGAGCCTCGTAACACATACACAATCGCCGCCATTTTACAACACTAACTTGCAACTAATAACATTACAAATCTAAAATGGCGCGTTACACGACTATACAAGCAGTTTCCCCTCGTGCACTGCGCACATTGCTGACACTTACACCTCAGGTCACCAACAGTCCAAATGTACACTGTAAGCTGCAGGAAAATCAAAACTGATTGTTAGCTCTTCAGGATATTGATCACTGGATATATTAATTACAAATAGGTGAAGTATTTTAGTAATTAATTAATTCATTATTATTAAAAAAAATATCTATAAAAAAATACGCTTAATAGCATATTTTACACTGCCGTTACTTTACATACATTAACGCTTCGCACTTCCTAATACATTTGTTCATTCACAATAGTTATTATCGTGCATTCATTTAATAAGTATTAATTAGTAATGGAAAATAAAAATGTAGACTTTACACTACACTAAAATGTTTTACTTTTTACTCTGCAGTTATATATCTGGATTACTGCTCATTGGCTGCCAGCGATAGCACTCTCAAAGCAGTTACAAATCTAAATCACTTTATTATGCTCTGAGACCTGAATACGATTTTTAATTTACACTGCACAAAAAAAAAATATATTTAACACTGTACTTATATATCTGTCTTTGCAATGAGTGCCGAAGATTGATCGTTGCAAAGCACGAAACATGAAGGACACGAGGGAAGAGGCTCACAATGAGCGCCGAAGGTCCTCAGAGTACAAAAAGCATTACATTGTGTGGCAAACAGCATTGCCATGGCTTCAAACTTTATTGCCCCGTCATTTGTGCCAGGCAAGTCACTAGTGATATAATATAACATAATGCAATACAATATTATACAGTACACATGGGTGTTGGAACTGGGGGGGTAACCCCCCCCCCCCCCCCCAGATTTCATATCGTATGTATGTATGCGTATAGAAGCTAACAGGGGAGGGGAGAGGGGGAGGAAACACAGGGGAGAGGGAGAGGAAGACACAGGAGAGGGGAGAGGGGGAGGAAGACACAGTGGAGAGGGGGAGGAAGACACAGGGCAGAGGGCGGAAGAGAAAGAGGGTTGGGGAGAGGTGAGGGGAAGAGACACATGGGAGGGGGGAGAGACACAGGAGAGAGTGGGGGGTAGAGACACAGGGGAGAGGGGGGAAGAGACTAATGGGAGGGAGTGGTGAGGATACACCGGGGAGAGGAAAGGGGGTAAAGACACAGAGGAGGGGTGAAGAAACACAGAGGAAGGGAGAGGGGGTAGAGACACAGGGGAGAGGGGGTGAGACACAGGGGAGAAGGGGGAAGAGACACAGAGGAGGGGGGAGAGACACAGGGGAGAGGGAAGGGGGGAAAGACACATGGGAGGGGGGAAAGAAACACGGGAAGGGAGAGGGGGTAGAGACACAGGGAAGGGTGGGAGAGACACAGGGGAGAGGGGGGAGAAAGACACATGGGAGGGAGTGGGGGGGAGACACAGGGGAGAGGGGGGTGAGAGAGACACATGGGGGGGAGTGGGGGGGAGACACAGGGGAGGTCTTGTGCTTTATTATTATTCTTATTATTATTACTATATAATGTGTAGATGTACAGGCTGGGCATGCTCTTGTGCATTATTATTATTATTAGTATATAATGTGTATATGTACCGGCTGGGCATGCTCTTGTGCATTATTATTATTATTATTATTACTATATAATGTGTAGATGTACTGGCTGGGCATGCTCTTCTACATTATTATTATTACTATTATTATTACTATATAATGTGTAGATGTACCGGCTGGGCATGCTCTTGTGTATTATTATTATTATTACTATATAATGTGTAGATGTACTGGCTGGGCATGCTCTTGTGCATTATTATTATTATTATTATTATTATTTTACTAATAATAATAATAATAATTCACAAGAGCATGCCCAGCCGGTACATCTACACATTATATAATAATAATAATAATAATAATAATAATAATAATAGTAATGCACAAGAGCATGCCCAGCTGGTACATCTACACATTATATTATAATAATAATAATAATAATAATAATAATAATAATAATGCATGCCCAGCTGGTACATCTACACATTATACAGTAGTAATATTAATAATAATAATAAGGCACAAGAGTCCTTCAGCACTGCACTGGACACTGAATAAACTTGCCTAGCTATGGTTTTCCCTATTGATGCAGTATCACCTACACTCAGCCTCCTCTCAGTAAGACTGCAAGTTAGTTTTGATTCCAAAATGGCTGCTGTCCATGAGGTTAAAGGGTCTGGAAGGGAGTGTATGCTGCTGATTGGCTGGAATGTGTCTGCTGACTGTGACATGCAGGGTCAAAGTTTGCTCAATGATAAAGTATTGGAGGCGGGTCGAATATCGCATATGTTCGCAGTTCGCCCCGAACGCGAACATGCTATGTTCGCCGGGAACAGTCCGCCGGCGAACTATTCGCGACATCTCTAAAAATAATGCACAGAAGTCAGTGTGTCATCAGAATAATCTCTGAGTTTATTTGGGCGGCAGCCCCTTATATAGCATAACACACGTCACAGCTAATAGCATAGTTGAAAATAGGGTTAAATTCACATTTGCAAGCAAGTGTCTTTTTCTGTCTAACTCAGCAAAACAATCTTTATCTAATCACGGCTTCAGCAGTTGCAGAGACAAAGGAGAGGAAACAGGAAACAGATGCACAAGGGAATATTACCTTAAACATTTCTACAGATAACCCACTTAAACATTCTTGTAAGATACAAGGAAAAAACAAGCTGATATACTTTTTATAATCATAATATTCTTAGCCAATAAATTCATAATGAAGAAATTAAATACCTAACAGAATCCAATCTTATCATGATGTGGCCAAAATATTTGATCTTCAGTCACATGATCATACCCACCAGTGAACAGTTGATTTATTGGACTTTAAGTAGTTTTCGCCAACACCACAATTCAAAGGAATCCATTCTACAGTGCTCAGCCTTCCTTATTGTCCAGCTCTCTTATCCATATGTTACTACTGGGAATATCATAGTTCTAACTATGCAGACCTTTGTATTATCCAGGTATCTAAGGTTGTTGAGATTTCTTTCAGCAATATTGATTACAACTTTTGAATTGTCCAGGCCCAGCCTAGATGTATTTCACTTTTAAGTTAAATAAATAAGGTTACAATATACAACCTTGTTGAACACCTTTCCATATCTTCAATTATTAAGCTGTTCCATGTTTATTTCTGACCATGGCTCCTTGGTCCACATATAGATTCCTCAGGAGACAGATGAGATAGTCTGATACCTCCATATGTGAACTTACCACCTTTTATTGTGATCCAGACAGTCAAAGGCTTTAGAATAGTCTATAAAGTAAAGGTAAATGTTTTTCTGGAACTCTCTTGCTTTCTCCATTATCCATCAAATATTGGCCATTTAATCTCTTGTGGCTCTTCCTTGCAAATCTGGTACTTCCTCGTCCATATATTTTTGGAACCAAACTTGCAGGATCTGAAACATTACCTTACTGGCATGTGAAATGAGTGCAATTGTTCTATACATTTTTGGGGGATTGGGATGTAGACTGACATTTTGCAAAATTGAGTTTTCCAAATGTGTTGATATATTGCAAGTAACATGTTACGACCGCCTGATTTGGAGATTACGCTCACCCCAATTCTTTCTCTCTATGGTTTGCAACTTTTTGTTCCAATCTCAGCATCCAGCGGGCAATTCAGATAACAGCATCATTTCTGAAGAGGCAAGCACCATCAACCCCCTTTTCTTAGGATCTAAGAATCACACACCCTGTACCCTTGATTAGTACAAGCAGACTCCGACACCACTTTTATTTAGTGTGTCCAAAATCAGATTGCTTTATTTTCCCTGACAAGTTTTACAAATCACCAAAAAAATAATACATTCTTCACACAGTTCCACCCATCCTCTTCAGCCCCACCTGGGAGCTGCCCATCCTCAGATACATCCCCCATATTAGAGATGGGACTGGGATATGGTGACTAATAGGCCTTGCATCCTGTTTTGCAATCTGTGCTTATAAGGACAGATGTAGCTGACTCTGGTATACACATCAAATAGGCCACATATCTCAGTGTATTTAACTAACTATTCTTAACCCCAAACTCCCAATTCCATTTTATGGCTTTATGACACTATAGCAGGGCCATAGGTTCCATGAGATAACCACTTACAGTCCAGGCCATCACACAACAATTTATAATGGGGAAATTACCCTGCACTCTGTAATAGTGTCAAACCTTAGCATACATTGTGCATTTTAATACTACACATGGTTGTGTTAACTTTATATTATCTAAGCATATCCTATGGACTACTTCTAACACAGTTACATTGTTTTAATGTTAATCAATGACAGTACTATATGCACTTATTACATCCATGATATAACTACATGTATGCATTACACCCATAATATAACTGTTAAGCAAGTTGCTAGCACCTTCTAAACACATATAATAACTGATTAACCCCTTGTAGGATTACTTCTCCCCTTACCTCACTAAAATAATGCATTCTTAGATACTACAGAGAACGTTGCTGCGAAAAACTCCAAACTCAATAGTGTTTCAAACTGAAACTGAAACTTACTAAATCTAGCCCATGTTTTATATTTACAGTGCTGACCATTTTGGACTATAACTAAAATGATATACAAATAAAGTACTCCATAAATAATGATATTGATACAAAATTACTGGTGCAAATACAAGTATGATAGACAATATACAATTAGAAGTATTAGCATGAAATATCAGTGCCCATGAAGGCAAACTAGGCTTGTATATTCCTTCTCCAACAGCATATAGAATATTTTTTTCCATGCATTTATAAAAGGATGCTTTAAACATTATCAAAGTTGTGTTTTGTATGAAAAAAAAATATTAATTATAACCTTTATAAACTTCATTGCAACTACCAGGGAATTCACAGAACATATACATGTACGAATTACATTGGCAGGTAAGTATGAGTCATACAGCGATATTATGCTTATTGTTGACACTGTCAAGTGCCCAAACCAGTTAAGCACTGGAATATTTTTTTTCTCCTTTGAGAGTTTTATTTGCAAAAAGAAAACACATAGTGGTGTATTATTAAATACCCTCTTTCACATGCAACACAGACAAACATGCTTTCACTGTCCCTTTAAATTCTTATATTGGTGATGTTAGTCTTTAATATCTTAGTACCTCCTAGTGGGAGATGTCTGAGAATAGTCTCCAACTTTACATTAGACAATCTCCAACCTGCACACATTTCACACCTAACTGAACACTCTTCTTATTGCCATGTCTAGCTCTTGTACAACCTTGTTATCAATGAGACATAAAGGTACTCATCGAGAAAGAAGGATGAACATCCAATGTTGTCATTCCTTATTACTCTACCTATCTCCTTATTATTTCAATTTCCAGAAACAAATCAAAATCTCGCTGTATGCAAAAGCTGTGAATGCACACATTTCAGGCGCCACATTTTTTTTAGGTATAATTGCCTTCGGTGCAATACCCATGACAATTGTGTTCTTGCATTCAAGATGTGCACAACTTGCAGGATATAGAAGTGTCTGTTTGCTAGGTCTTCCCTGTTACATGTAAAATCTTGGCATGTTCCTGAGTGTGATAAATGAACAAGTTCTATGTTAAGAACATATTTATTTTGCCTTTGAGTTCCCAATGTATCTCCAAGAAGGGACATATCACAAATAAAATTAAAGGTTCTATACCTAAATGTAATTGGGATTGAGTTTATAAGAAACTCTTGTGTCCTAACACAACATAATAGATAACCAGTACTGCCACAATACACAATAGACTATTTCATCAACATAATGCGTATCATACAATATCTATGAGGTACTATCACATATATAGTTGTGAGCGTACGAGTTGTTGCTAACGCTGCGGGCTCGCGTAGCGAGGGCCTTGGCTCGCGCAGCGAGCCAAGGCCCTCGCAAAGCGAAAGCACTGGCCGAGGGTCTCAGTTGCTGGCAAGGAGCGCCGAAGGCGCTCCTTGCCAGCAACTGAGGACCCTCGCGAAGCGAGGGCCTCAGTTGCTGGCATGGAGCGCCATAGGCGCTCCTTGCCAGCAACTGAGGACCCTCGCAAAGCGAGGGCCTCAGTTGCTGGCATGGAGCGCCGTAGGCGCTCCATGCCAGCACCTGAGGACCTCGCAAAGCGAGGGCCGCAGTTGCTGGCATGGAGCGCCGAAGGCGCTCCATGCCAGCAACTGCGACCCTCTCAAACTTCACGTCGCAACACAAACAGCACGACACACACATTACGACACTCGCAAACAACATACGACACACGTTCACACACATTACGGCCTCGCAACACTCGGACGCAACTCGCGAACATTACAAAATGTAAAACACAATACATACACACAGCACATACATAAAAACCTTACCTACACCAAGAGGGAGCACCCAGGACCTCAAAAATGCAACTTAGACCTCGATTTTACTCTAAATAAAAGAGTTTAGAGACTAAAAAAAAATCTAAGCGAGAGAAAAAATGTCCGCCGAACAAAACGAAAACGAGGCTACAGCACTCTAAACTTGCAAAACACCACAAGAAACTCGCAAAACACCACAAGAAACTCGCAAAACGCCACAAACGACCTACGGATATTCATACCACACAGTGCACACATTCAGCATGCTTACACAGCACCTCCACACCACTAATGCTGCAGCAACATCAACACACATTGCCAGCTCTTCATCACAATGCTTCAAAATAGGTACAGTATATTCATTTAGTAATGTATTACATATTTCATTATTATACACCAAACAGCATTAGCTGCCTTACAATTTCATTGCCATCATTTTTTGACGGGCAATTCGCTAGTCACATATATAGTTCTCAGCAATACGTGTCGTTGCTAACGCTTGCGGGCTCGCAAAGCGATGGCCGCAGTTGCTGGCAAGGAGCGCCGAAGGCTGGTGGAGATGAGTGCCGTAGGCAGTCATCCCTACAACCCTGTACGATTTTCGGACCCAAATGCGGACCCTCGCAAAGCGAGGGGCCACATTTGCGGAGGTGGAGGCTCCCACGTCGGCTGCAATAAGCCCGCATTTGCGGAGGTGGAGGCTCTACAGCTCCTCACAAGTGGTTACAAACGCCCACAGAAGCGGGACTGACTAAATGACTAAATACGGACTTACACAAAAAAAAATACAAGCCGCGGGTCTTATAAATAAACAATTACGACCTTGCAAAAAAACGACCTTAACGGCCGACCAGCGCACAGTGGAATACATTAAAAAAACACAAAATACACACACAAAAAAAAAAAAAAAAAATTACTCACAGCAAGAGAGGACACCCAGGACGTCTGGAAGTGAGGTTACACCTCAATTTAAGTCCAATTTAAAGAGTTTAGACACTCGAAAATCACCTAAGCAAGAGAAAAAATGGCAGAGGAAAAAAACGAAAACAAGGCTACACGACCCCTAAAGCCGCAAAACACCGCCAAGCACATACGACTTTTACAAAAACCTGTACGAGGTACAAAATACACTATTAGCAAGGACGCTAAATCATCCACACCAGCGTACCACATACGCATTTGCCGCCATTTTAAAACACTAACTTACAGAATGCGGAAGTACCCAGCAACACTAGCGGCTTCCACTCGCGCACGCAGCCTATTTACACTACACACTGCACACATTGCTGACACTTACACCTCAGCTCAACAACAGTGCAAATCTATATTATATGCTGCAGGAACATCAAAACAGATTGTTAGCTCTTAAGCACATTCCTTGCTGCATATATAAATTACAAATAGGTAAAGTATATTAATTTATGATTTAATTAATTAATTAATTAATTATCATTAAAAAAAAATACAGAAAAAAAAAAAACGCACCACAGTATCGCAAAAGCCCACAAAGCCCTTCACCGCGCGCCTCACAAGGAGCGCCAACGATGCTCATAGGACACAAAGTACACCAGGGGAGAGGCTTGCAAAAAGCACCAAAAGGAGATCAGCATGGATCTTACAATAAGCGCAAAAGCGCCTCTGATAACAAAAAATACAACAACCCAGAGGCTCGCAATGAGCGCCGAAGGATTTTAGGTGACCAAAACACTTACTCTCTGTGGCAAACAGCATTACCTGCCTTACAATTTTATTGCCGTCATTTTTGGACGGGCAAGTCGCTAGTTATTACATAGTTTGTGATGTTGTAGAATGCAATTCAGGATTTTCAAGTTTTACAAAAAGATGTACATACATTCCATTAATGAGTTTGAAGACTTAACAACATGGAATACATATACTATGTTGTAAAGGTTTAATAAATCTAATAGGATCTCTTTTAATTGGAGAAGTTTGATGTTGTTCTATGTTTTTCACTTTCCCACTGATGCGTTATATCATACATTCTTCACACAACAGCTGGCATTTGGGGGCAGTAGTTACAACAAGAACAAAGGTACATCCTAAAGTCAGAAAATGTTATGTTTTGAAAATATTGTGGCCAATCCATCCTGATACATTTTCAGAAGTGTATTTTATTTTGCCGATCATTCTTCTCAGTTGCTTGTGTTTTACTTGTGTTTTCTTCCTTTGTTAATTAGCAAGATCCCCGGTGTTCTTTCTTACCTTGATGCTGTATTTGATAGAATATATTTTCATTTGTACTGAATAATCTATTGGCATCTTTAATATGTGTCTAAAAGCCCTTTAACAATATAATGGAGCTCAGATCTTCTTTGAACATGGTTTCCTTACTATCAATGTACAATGTACTAAGGGATCCTTATAGCAAAATTGAACAATAGAAATGTCATCAGAAGAAAAATCAATCCAGTCTTTTTAATGAGATTTTTTCATTTTAGCTGGTCCTACATTAAAAATGATACTTAGATAAATAACTCCTCGGCTGGAATCTATAAATATGCCAAAAAGATTTTTTCCTCAATATCTTTTATTACCAATTGCTCAACAAACTTAATTTGTTTCATTTTAAAAAGCCCAGATTTTGTACAATGTTATATGCTGCAAACCACATTATGTATTGTTGTAAGAGTCGTATTGCATTTACTCTTGAAGAGCCACATTGATAACCCTAAGTCATTAAATTAACCAAACAAATACATTTAACCTTTTTTTACATGTGAAACAAAATCAATTTATTACTTTTTAGACATGCGTTTTTCTGTTATTTTGTCTCTCACTGCTAAAATACACCTACCATTAAAATTATAGACTGATCATTTTTTTTTTCAGTGGACAAACATTCAAATTCAGCAGGGGATCAAATATTTTCTTCCCTCACTGTATAATTCCTGTCATCACTGGATTTTGTCTTATCGCAATTTGTCTTGTCTGTTTTTGATGTACAGTGGATGTACAGTGTAGTGTCCTAGCCTATCAGGGACCACAACTCAGCAGCATGTTGCTAAATTTTGCTGAGCGGTGGTCACTGATTTGTTAGTATAAGACACAGCACAGTTAGTACAGCAGAGTCTGTGTCTTCATGAGCAGGGGATATTTGTTGATATGAGGCAGTACAAAGAGAGCTTTTAATACACATCATAATACACATCAATGCCATCAATAATAATTCCTAGGCAATACATATTCCTCAAAATGACGATTAATTGAACCATTCAGGATTAACATACAGAGATCATAGGATCATCCACTGTTCCTACCTTATATACTATTGATATCTAATTTCAGTTCAGTCTCCAATGAGACTGTGGTGGAGGCAGAGGCTAAGGCGGAAGAAGAATGAGGAGGAGGAGCAGCAGCAGCAGGACTAGACACCAAAGGAGGACCCAGGATATGAGGAGGAGGCTCACAACTGCATGTGGTCAGTGGGGGACCAGCAGGCCCATCACATTGCGGAAAAGGCTTCCTACCAACAATCAACTGTGACACGCACATAAAGACACATGCATAGGCATATGAGGTGGCACAATGTACAAATGGAAACCTTCCTGGCCAGGGCTCTGGCAAACACTACATCCTCTACCCCAGAGCAGTCCCTGAGCTATCAACAGCCTGGCCAGTCCCTCTCTGCTTCAAAGCCTCCACTTCCAACAGCGATGCCTCCACCTACATCAGAGATGACTCAACCCTGCATCTCCCCTGCGATGTAAGAGAGGTCAAAGTGGCTCTGTGGTTGAGGGCCCTGTGGCCAGACAAGGGAGAAAGGGCCTGCATGTCCTTTAATCCTTATCAAATACAGTCCTTAGTAAAAATCTATTGGTAAGAAAAATCAACTTATGCATGCCTGTCCACAGAGTCGATTATCTTGGTCTGTGTTATGGTAATATATAGTAACTATATGGTTAGCCACAATGACATATAAGGTTATGGTTAACGTTTAAGTAATTGATGGCCATTGAGGAATGCAGTTGAGAAGAGATGAGCAGAGTCCCCATTTTCGATGTTCATTTTTTCTGTTAAATCTATTTTATAGGGGTTTTTAGGTAAATTTCCCATCCATTAAGGCAGTTTGTTAATCTTCAACCAGTGCTACCAAATAATGTAAGTAAACTAAATGCAGTTGCTTTTGGGTAGTCATTCTGATAATGATATTCCCCCAGCAGAATGATCTCACACACCATAAATTATCACATATATCATGTTTCATGCAGCATGATTGACGTTACTTTATTGTGTACCAATGCACATATAGCTGTGGAATTGCATAGTCCAACAATACTATGTTAATCAATTCCAGATAGGCTTTTCTAATCTTTTTAAAAACATTAAATCTTATAACCTTTGTTTCTCAGCAATAACCATGTCATGATATCATAACAAACCCACTTATCATGTAATAACACCTGTGTACCTTTAATATGTGATGTCAATGTGGCTAAATAATATAATAGAGATAGTGATAGTACTCCTGCCCTACTGATTGTGGTCACAGCTAAGAATTCCTTGTGAGATGCCACATTATTGCAATATATTTGCAATTGGTCATGGACATTGTTTTCTCATGACAGCTACAGCATGGTTTGCACTGCTTTTAGAAGAACATCAGGTAAGTCAGTTAATTGTTACAATAACAGTATAAAGCACTGTACATACAGTTCTTGCTAGATTTTTTCCCTCCTCGTTTTCTTAGACTATGACCATACACTGACCATTTCAGAGCTCTGTCATATTTTTCATTTATTTTCAAATCACACTATATGTTTGTAATTGATTTTGATTAAAAATCCAGGATATATTGCATTTGTTTCATTGAGCATATTAAGACATGATGTAAGTGCTGTACTGTTAATTTTGATAATTAATACAATAACACTAGATATAATGTAATTTAACATATTTATTACAATTTTACTTATTCTCACATCACAACAGCAATGGTTGGGGAACTTACCAATACAGGTGTACACAAGATTCCTATTGATGGTAAGTTTCCTTCTGCCTCTCCACAGCCTCCTTCTGCTCTTGTTGGTCCCAGCAGCTACACCCAAATCAATGTGATCACTTTTGTTATTATTTGGACCTATATCCCCATGTGCCTGTGCCTATAATACCCTGTCCCTTACATGCTCCCTAACACAATCCTCTACCTGGCCTGTGCTATATAGTAATTTGCCTGTTGAATTACATACCCACATTTAGCCACAGTGTCAACTACTTCTCTCTTTAAGGCCTCAGGATGTCCATTATGACAGTTCTCACACCCTGGTGTATAACACACAATGGTATTGTGTACATGACCTATGTTCTCATAGATGTGACATAGATGCTCTCTCTCAGTAATCTGATGAGCTCAGGATCCATGCTATTGTTTAAAGTGTGGCTACCACTTTTATAGGCATTTCATTAAAGCACCTATTGTAGGCTATTTCGGTTTCCTGATTTGTATCGGTGGTACCATTCCAGTTGATATATGTTACGTGGAGGTGTATTATTGCCGATAGTTGATGTTCACAGATGTATGCACATTCACACATCATACTTTATGATTTTTTAAGTAACATTTGTGACTAAAATAATGTTCAATGTTGGTTTATTTTACACTTACATGGTTTTTCATGATTTTTTATTAGTGTACTGTCTTTTCAAATGCTTGTGACAGGTCTCACCAAGGCAGTATTCAGTACATGTAACTTTTAGAGAAAGAATCAGCTACCGTAAGCTGTTACGCTGCTTCAGTAATCAGTGTGAGGTACATAAATTTAGATTGGAATGGATCAAAATCAATGGATTTGCAGACCGTAACTTGATAAAATTGGTCGTTTAAACTAATTTTAAGGTGGATTTGCGCAACCCTGAAAAAATTGAGTGATAGAGATAGGTTTCTAAGTTATGATGCAATTTGCAACGTAACTGCCGGCGTAAAAGATTTGAATGGGACCCTTTACTAGGATGCAGAGGGCATTCGTGTATAGTTTTGCTTGCCAGTTTATTCACAAATTCAGATATATGCATGTTCATATTTTCAGGGCAATAAACAGATTTTGGGCTTCTATTGCTTGTGAGACTATATGCCAATTTATTACAATATCGTATAATGACTCTTGCAACTGATGTACACATTTACTTCCTTTTACTTCCTTTTTGTTGCCATGGTGCTTTATGTTATTTTTTATTTTCTCTTCTTTCTTTTTTCTGTTATATAAAGTTTAGGTTTATCTCTATAATCTGAAAAATTGCTTATGCCATGTAGGTTGTTTAATTTTATTTGCTTAAAAAAAAAAAAAAAAATATATATATATATATATATATATATATTACCCTGACTGGAGGTAGCTGAAAATGAGGATCTTTCCTTTGCAGTTCATGAATACACACTATGAAGTGAAGTGTTTCAAAGTAACCTGTCAGTGACCTCTCTCAAGTAGCATATTGCAGAATGTTGCCATTGATTGTATACTATGAAACAGTGCAACCCCTGTACTTAGAAATACACTGTCTTCATTAGCTTCAGTGGGTATAAACAACTTAGGAACTATTTGTAATATTTTAGGCAGAAAAAAGCAGAGTGTTAAGAGATTCATAGGTATAATATATTTGTAGTGAATCCAGAAACCTTTAATGTCCCTTTGAGAAATGCAAAATACATTGTATTTTATTGGAGTAACTTTGAAATCAGGGTATATTTGGTTAAAAGTGGGGATCACACAGTAATTTTTCTATAGGCGTTAACATTTGTTCTCACTTGAAATGAACAAGAAGTGGAGGTATTTTATATTTTAATTCTTCTTAACTCCGCTTACACTGTCTTATCACTGCTTATCCACACTTTTATCCTCACTTGTTAAATATAACCCTAATTGTCAGAAGAAATATGCCAGTCAATAATAAATGATAGATTGCTAGAAAATGTAATAGGTTATTGAATGGTGTACTTGATAATAAATAAGGGGAAGGCAGCATTATTTACTGTGTTATAAGTCAAAATAAGGTATCTGTATGTAATACTAATGTACCTGGCACCATATAAAACAATACAAAATATACTTACTACACATTTCAGAATATTCTTATCATAAAAATGTAAAACAAATTGGTTTTATCTTCATTCTGTTTTATTATTTGCAGCATGTTTATTCTTCTGGGAAATAGAGTTCTATTACATTGTAAACTTTGTCAAAATAAATGTTCTGCTTTATATATTTTCAGGAAATATGGGCAAAAAGGCACGTTCAAATGTAACATATCTTAATTATTCTATGTAAAACTGTTCATTAACACTTGAAATAATTACTTAAAATGATTAAATGATTTACTGATGTTATAAAATGTCTCTAGTGGTAAATCTATCAGTTTCTGAGCACTTTAACTAGCAAATGTAGCTTTGATATAAATGAATTTGTTATGTACAACAATTTTATGACTTTAGTAAATAAAAACATTTGGAATACAATAAATGTTTTTTGTTTGCATCTCTATGTTCTAAAAAAAGCTCAAACCAAAAATAACAAAAAAAGACATCAAGCTAAACTTTTTAATTTTTATGCTAACAGCAATGTGCGATTAAGGGAAATATCAATGAGAAGAAAAAGCAGTGACAGTCCAGTTCAATGAGTTGGAGAGCTTGTTGAGGAACTGGATCGCCCCATTGACTGTCGTGGGAGCTCCAGACCAGGATCCATCCACCGTGCCTATTTTTGACATCAGCAGCTCATTGCCTATGAAATAAAGCATGTGTTGTGAGCTGGCTTGGTGGAATGTTTTCTTGGCATTATCTGGGTCCACTCATACCTCTGGAAGGTACTCCGAAACGATTGGGTATCTATCCATCCTTGCAAATCAAGTACACCCATACATGTTGATTGTCTTCCCTGGAGCGGATAGGATCTTCCAGCAGGACAATGCAACATGTCATATGGCCAGAATTGTCTGGGAGTGGTTGGAGGAGCACAACGAAGACTTCCATGTACGTCCCTAGCCTCCAAATTGCCCGGACTTCAAGCCAATGGGATCACCTTGAAAGCCATGTACGCTGTATGGATCCTGAACCAAGCACTCTTCAGCAGCTGTTGGATGCACTGCGGTCTGCATGGCTACAGATACCCTTGCCAACCTTCCATCATTTTATTGTCTCACTACCTTGCTGTCTAGCTGCTGTCCGTGCTGTACAATGTGGTTATTCAAGATATTAATAAGTCATAATAATGTGATTCGACTGTGTAATTTACACCATGATCCACTCACATACCCTCCCATGTACACCACAAACACAAATAGATAACACATATCCAAAAACACACATCCAAAAACAATGTAAATGCTGCCCACCTATGAAAGTAAAATGTAAACTTTGTGGATTTGACTAGAGATTGATGTATAATCTGTCCCTTGTCAAATCCAGGATGCTTACATATCATTTTCATCATCATCATCAAATGTGTGTCGAATATGTACAGATAACACATTACAATGAGTATTGATAACAAAATATAATGTATTTAAAGTGAGTAAACATCCAATTGAGAGTCCATGTATGGTGGTACCATTGACAACCAATCTCATAATAGAAAGCATTGATCATATCTAGCAAATAGTAACTCCACACAATTGCAAATAATTGAACCATCTAGGTGTAAAAATCATGATGTCAGATATACAGTATAGGAACACACAACGATAAAATGATCATACAATGTTATGAACTCATATATTATTGTTCTCTTATTTCAGCTGCCAGGATATCTGGCTCATCCACGGAGCCAGAGGTGAGTGAGTCGACTCAAGAGGATGTATCATGCCCCCACCCTGCAAAATCTATGTCAAGAGGAGAAGGAGGAGCCAAAGAGAGAGGGCCTGGGATATGAGGAAGAGGATGATTTTGCACGCCATAAATAAACCAATGATTGTTGTTAGGTTTAATTTTTACCAATGCACAAATGACGGGGAACTTGCATAGTCTTTCAATAGCATGTTAAAAAAACACATTATTAATACATGCATTAGTTAAGTATGTCATCCTCTTATCAATATAACAGCAGATACTTTTGTCTGATGTAATTAACAGACATTATGGCTGATGGCTGATAACCTTTGTCTTCATCAATATCAATAGGTACGTGTTTAGACGTCATGATCTCATAACAATCAGTTATATATACAGAAAACACATGTATACCAATTGAATGTGATATCAATAGGACTAAACAATATCATATAGATATGGTGATAGTACTGCATGTGGTCACAGCTAAGTATTCCTTGTGATATTCCACATCGTTACTAATGGTCATTGCAAGAGATTTCTCATGTCATAGCATGGTTAGCATTGCTTGTAGATGCAGATCAAGGTTTATTGTCACAGTTACAGTATTTAGCACTGTACTGTACATACAGATATTGCAAGATTTTTCTCATCCTCTGTCTTTTTAGGTTATGACTATCTTTTTTTTCCGATCAAACTTTATGTGTGTACTTGAATTTGATTAGAAGTTAAATTGATGACAACATGATCTAAGTGCTATGCGCATTAATGGTTGCTTTATTATATGAAGTGATGAATGATGAGTTGTTTATTCATCTGATTATTGTTGCTGTGGTGTAATAACCACATATGACTCTGGTAGATGCTATGCATTATTATTATTATTATTATTATTATTCTGTTTAACCCTTTAGATATTTTTTTTAATTCTTTTTTTCTAGGGAATTGCGTACACCACACAAATGATATTAATCCAGGATTGGATTAATTTGACTGTGCTGTGTGTATATAATAAGCTTTTTTATTGTTATAATGTAATCACTGTGCCCCTGTGTTTCTAATGGATACTGATTTGGGACATCAGCATACATAACATTTATATAACTATAATATTTAATAAAGATAATTTGTAAATAAATCATGTTTCTTTATACCCATCCTTTTGTGCATTAGATTATTGTAAACATATGTTTGCATGTCACTACACTTATGCTAATTAGTAATTCATGCTGTCATGGCCAAGTGTTTACACATTCTATGGTAAATTTGATGTTAATATTATCTTTATTTAACATAATTTCACATACTGGTGCATACAACAACACAAATTTGCATTTATTGTGACATCCAGATGAAATATTTAACCTTATTTACTATAATAAAAAAAAACTTTGTCATGTGAACAATGCAGCCCATTACAGTAACACAGGTGGTTTAAGAGTGGTCACACATATTCATATGTCCAAAGTGTCTTCATGCACTATTTTATATGAAATTATCACAAAATTCCAAATCATGTGTGAACAACAGTAATACTAATGTTTGGAAGTTTATACTATGTCAGATTTGCATTATAACACTGTTCTGGATCACTGAAGAGTTGTTACCTAAATCACATGTATTCTTAATAATTAATTAATTTCACATATTTATTATTGATATACATTGTCACATGCACAGCAGCGATAGTGTGGGACTTGACGGACAGGTGTATCCAAGATTCTTGTTGATGGAGGCAAGTTTCCTGGGTCTCCATCTGCCTCTCCACAGCCTCCTTGTGTCGTTGCTGGTCTTCCTCAACAGCTATTACACATTGATGCAAAACACCTTGTCATGGGTTGCTCCTACAGTATATCCCCATGTCTCTGTGCCATCTAAAACCATGTTCCTTAAATGGGAAAAAGGGTGAATTTAACAGATAAGTAATGTTACTGATCAGCTTTTAGTGGTGTAATTTTATGAAATAGGGATTTGCATATTTTTTTAGACGTGATTTTGCACATGTGTATCAGTGAAAATCTAAATTTTGCCTAATTTCACCCAACATCTTTATTCAAAATTAGCTGTTTTGCTGTGCTGCAATGAAAAAACTACTTTTTACTCATTGTTATCTGACATTTTTTGTCTAACAGAATAAATACCATTGTAAAGTGTAAGTGTAGTCAAATAACGACAAAACTACTTCAGAAAGACGCCATTAAATGTCCAAACATTCTGCTACATCTGGGAAAAAGATAACAAATATGAATTTAACAGATATAATTAAATGCTTTACCTGCCATGTTCATGACCCTTTTAAATATGCTCTAAAAAAAGAATATGCTAACACCTAATTTTGTATCCAGAAATATTAAAACACACTGCAGGATGTTTAAATGAAAAATAAACTTTATATTCAATCTAATTTCATGAATTATTTTCCTGTTTGCAGCCATCAGTTTTAGGCTTTGTACTATGCAGTAGTTATTTCAAAACAACCAAGTGTTTATGCTATGATAAAGGCTTCAAAGGCATATAGCAAAAGTGTTTTTTAAGATGTTACGTTTCTTATTAGAGGTTCCAGATCTAACCAAGGTAGGGTCCAATGCTGTGCATTTGCCATGTCCAAGAAAGTAGCTGTCACACATAGCATTGTGGATATATATAACATTTGTATATATACAGTCATGTTTAGAAATAGCTCAGTGCAATGATTCTAAGGTTTAAACCCAAGTTATTAACAAAACTTCTACTGATACACAACCTCCGAGTATCACTCTTTCACCACTTGCAGAGCATTGCAAAACATTACTTCTCTCATGCAGAGTTGGAACAGAATAATTCATACTAGTTATTCTACTAATAATCTGTACACAGAAAAATAACATATTTGAATATATGAATACCATATTTGACAGAAACATTAAAGATGACATTATAGATGACAGATGATAAATTACAAGAGGTTTTTAACTCAGAATAAAAATGTAAAAATATATAAAGCAAACAAATTATTTAGGAAAATAAAAAATGAATGAAATAAAAAAATCATACTTCTCTAGTAAGTAGTGTTTAGTTTACATATACAGTACTGTGGAATATACATATATTAGAAAGGCAGTAGGCACTTGTTATTATGTGTAGGCATATTGCCACAAAAAATTAAAGGGCCCGTAGGTCACCTTAGGCTTGCCTGTGGTTGGAGGGAGGGACCACTTGACCTGGCAGGACCGGGTAGGAGCAGGAGGTGGCTGGCTTGGGGAGGTGGAGCCATTGATAAGCTTTTGGCGCCATTTCCTACCAGTATGTCCCCATCCAGCCATGCGAGCAGATGCCCACCCACCCATCCCTAACGTATTGTTGTTTAAAGTGATGTATATGTTGTACATAAAAAAAAATAGGATGAATAATGGCAAGTTGTGGATTATTCTGTGTATTGTCTGAAGCCGCTCAGTTGTTGTGGATTGTAACAGAGCTGTGTCATCAGAGGTCAATATCTAAGCTGCTAATAAATAAACAACAGATAGCCCCCAGAATAGCGATCCCTGTCCCCACCAATTCCCTCTTTCCACAATGGACGAATACACACCGTGGATTTTCAGAAACAGGCAACATTTTTAATTCTTTTACACACATATATATACCGTCAGAACGCGGGGTGAGAGTCTCCACAAACTTCCAATGGAATACTCCCACCTTTGGCCATACAAAGACCTTAATTAGTAACTGGATTATAATCTTATACACATCATCACTGGAGCCCGACTGGTTCTCTACACAATAGGGCGTTTACAAACAAAGCAGATGGATAATTGGGTTAGCTCTTCCTGTCCCTTGCAGACATTCCATTTCTACACAAAGATGATGGAAAGCCAAGATTAACCCTTGGGCCTCGTATAGTCCAGTTAACCCTTCCCTGGCCTGGCTATAATGTCCCTTGGTATAATAACAGTGATGGGTTTCTGTTACATGGATGTATTATTAAGTTATATTATATGTTATCAAAAGTTTATTTATGTTGTTGTCACAAGCAGGGTAGTGTGAGGGACAGTGGTATAAATGGGTGAGATCTTACCCTACGGTGGTACGGATGTTCCAACACAGTAGGCCCTGGATGAGGCTTCAGGGCGTAGAATGTACTGTCTCTGTCCAGGCTCCTCCCCTCGTGGTTATATTTATTTATTGTTATGGTTATTACATCATGTTGTGTTTACCAATAAGCACTGTGGCCAGTTATCTCCCAAGAAGTGGTCTGTGTCTAATCTTTATATTTAATAAATGAGTGGGTATAAATTCTTATATGCACATACCAACTGGGCCTTGCTTAGGTCAAGTAATTTACACAGGGTTGTAGCTTACACATAATATTAAAAAAAAAAAAAATCTTACATTAATTAGTTACAAAGGAATGGGAGCAGCATAATACCTAAACTCACTAAGCATGACGAAAGCAATACAGAAACTTTTTGGTGCCTTTGTTTTATGTAATGTGCAAGAGCATTAGAGCATAAAGTACAACCACGTCTCTGATAGTGGATAATTCAATATGGGAAGCCATTCACTGGAGGTATAAACTCTAATCTCAAACCTGTCAGTCCAAATTTACCTCAAAACAGAATAACCTAACAAAAACTAAAGATCACTGACAGGGTGATTCAGCTAAAATGAATGAAAATGTAACAAAATCTACAGTACACGATAATATCATAAATACCAATTTTCCATAATTTTATTGTTTAGCAATATCATTTTATTTACTGAATGATCATATTGAAAAGTCTAAGGCCTATAGCATTGTATAAATTTGACATTTATTACAAACTATCTCTTGCAAAGATATACTAGACAGACAAATTAGAAAGTTCATAAGTCAATTATCCAGCATCGAACTGTGCATTAAATATTCTTTTGGCTTTGCTCTGGTTTTGAAATTTATGGTGGCCCAAAATATTTAACAGAAATCAATTAGTGTTCAATATTGACACCACGGTTTAGTGTAAACTACTAGCTAGGTTAGTGGTGTTACTATTAGTGGGTTTCAATCTCTTGATTTGGGTACCAAATAGTTATACTAAGACTGATGCCACTGTGCACTGACTTGAATATAATATAACTGGCAGTAGTATGGTAAAAATATTTCGCTCTTCTCATTCTTCTTTGTCCATGAGAAGCGTCAGATAAGGTCTCTGTAACCGGCAGTGGTTCTATGCAGTGGAGGAGCTAGTGCATGGAGGGCCCTGGTGCAAAAAAAAAACAAACAATTTTGAGCCCCCCTCTGCACTCATGTTGATCTCCCTTCTGGTGCTATCTATCTATCTATCTATCTATCTATCTATCTATCTATCTATTGTAACAGGGCGCCCCCTTCTGGCGGGGTTTGCATCCTGCACTTTCTTATCTCTTTTATACAGGGAGGAAGACACAACAGGCTTGTCCAAAGTTGAGTTTTACTGCTATTTTATTTGTTAGCACAAAAATAACAAAAACAGTGCTTGTATTCAGCAACTACAATAAAATCCCTACATAAATGTGCTTACTATACTCAGGAACACCTGACTCATATCCTGTGCAGCTTATCTGCGACAGGAGTGCCTACCTTTGTGGCCAGGATGCAAACAGTCTCTTATCTTTGTTATATCGCCACCTTGTGGCAGGAACACAAACAGTCTCTTATCTTTGCTTATATCGCCACCTCTGTGGCCAGGAAACAAACAGTCTCTTATTTGCTTTTCCTCTACAGCTTCTATCAATCGTTTGTGACGCATAGGGCCCTTGTCACCTCTTGTAATGAGGAACTCTTACCTCCTCACTCTCAATGCACTCATTCTTCTCCCTGGAGACCCTTTGCTAATCCATCTCTGGATACAATGAGAATAACATGCATTTGGCACCAACTTTTATCCCTTATTCCTTCCTGCTTCTTAGGGATGGTGTCTTCAGATAATCCTATCTCAGTGGAATATCTTCAATACCACAGAAGTCCTTCTCTGTGCGCAAACCTCTGGAACTCCGCAGCCTTCCTGACTGTCTACGGCTCCAGCACAAATCCCAGCTCTCAGGATACCAAGAGGCAGCTGAGCTGTTCAGGGCTTCCTCCTGCAAACACACACAGCCCACGGCTCTTAGGCCCCAAAGCCTAAAGTGAGAGAGACTCCACCCCATCTCTCTGCTGCTTTTAAAGGCAGTTCACAGTCTGTGTTCCATTTAGCCTCTGATAACTGCCTGGATTTTAACTCTTTTCATTCTCAGGGGAGAAGTCTTACAGAGCTCTCTTGTGACCCCTAATGGCACTCATCACACTATCTATCTATCTATCTATATATATATACTATATATATATATATATATAATACATATAAAATAAAAATAAGAAATAAAAAAAAAAAATATATATATATATATATATTATAAATATATATATATATATATATATCTTATATGTTAGATTACAACTAGCCCAGTAACACTTAGCCGAAGCCAGTAACGCTTAGCCAAACAACTCGGGACCTCACAAGAGAAGGAACTCAGCACGTCTTGGCGGGTTGCACAACATCTGCAATGAGCGCTCATTGCAGGGCTTACGACGAGCATCAAAGGTGCTCATCTCGAGGCCCGTAAACTACACCGGGGGAGAGGCTCGCAATGCGGGGGTCTTGATGAGCGCTGAAGGCTTGCACGATGAGCGCCAAAGATGATCACGGCAAAGCAAGAAAGTTGCGGGTTGGACGACGCCTGCAAAGAGGCCCGTAAAGTAGACGGGGGGGAGAGGCTTGCAATGAGGCGCTCTTTGAGAGCCACGCGATGCGTGCCAAAGAGTGCTGTTATTTTTGACGGGCAAGTCGCTAGTATATTAGAAGTCAGATATAAAAACAATGTAAACATTGTCCTGAGTTAACTAATGTTCTGAAATTTAAAAGGTCACCTGATTTTTCTGGAATTTGCTATACACAATAGTATGTATAATAATATTGTCTGAAATGTTCTTCATATACATATTTACTATTTTTTCTTATCATGAATCTAGTTTGAGTTTTTATTTGTTTTCCATCTATATACAACACATAAACGTAAAAGCCCTGGTAATTATAGGAAATGAATCCCTCAGAAAACATCAATGTCACCTACATTTTCTTCTTATAAACTATAGAAAACTATATTGGAAAATATTGATATTCTGCCTACGGCTCACTAACGTTTGTTATCATGTTCTTACATTATATTTTTATAGTTAGAGGATACTTTGGTCCACAGGTAATATAAAATGTAAATGTGCAAAGAAATGACGCTATAAATGGTCTGCAGGTCCTTTCATTCAAAATAGTTGACATATACAAATGTCACACAAGAAAATACAGTTGACCCGCACAGTGTCTCATTATAAAGTATTCTTTTGCTGTAACTAGTGCTTAACATAAATTGATTGTTAATTGCACTAAATTTACACATTACATGTAATGAGCAAATCATTTAGTAATATTTGTAATAGACGCCAGAATTGTTGAAAACATCTAACATTTGGTAACTTATATTCTTATGTGTTTTACAGAATGGCAACCTAAATGTATATGAACATTTCCCTGTTTTTACCATTTTCTAATCTAACACATACGGCTTATATCCAAAAAACACACATTACATTGATTAATTCTATTACACCATACATAATTATTTTGATTTAAAAAATGGTTTCCACGACCCCTGAGCTGCCTACATAGCCACCTAATACTTACCACTAGAAACAGTGCATTCTGGTAATTTTTAACCCTATACTAACCTTCCAGAAAGTAGCAGTACAGTGCAGAGATCCAGAGCAGTTGCATGATTCAAGGGAGGAGAGAGATGTGTGTCATGGTAAAAGAGACTGCAAATCCCATGAAGCTTTGCTGCAGAGACTGACTTTTCATACTGCTACAATCTTGTAGCTGCATCTGATTGACTACAACAAATTATGAGTTTTATGCTAATTTAGCTTGGATTTTTGGGGGCATTCCTCCTCAAAATCTAGAAAACTAAAGAAATTATGCAGACTCTAGGGTATGTTTATTAATGTTTATTTTGGGGTTTTTTCAAGCAAATAGTGTCTGCATAAACTACTGATTCTCCTCTATCAGATTAATTCCTAATATACAGTATGAAACTACTATATGCCTTTAATGGCCAAGCTAAAATCATAATATTTTACTTGGAGAAAAAATGTTTAAAGCTAATTCAAACAATGAGTTTGAAATAAGAGAGACGAGAAATGATATGTTGATAAATTACTCTATGCTTTGGTTTTCTGATTCCATATATTTATTTCTATTAAGCTTGAGCTTTGTTAGTTGATTATTATTACTAATATGTTTTATGCATAAATGCAATATAAATGTACAAATTATATTGATGTGCTTGGGGGACATGTCCTTTCTTATTTTTCCTTTCTTATTTGACTCTAGTCCCTGCTTTGCACTGGGGTAGAGGTGAAATTCATAATATTAAAATAAAAAAAACATTGTTGGTTAATCCTAATATATAGACCCCAAATTGCTCCACATAATATGTTAAAAAGGAGAGGACCTAATACTGAATCCTTGTGAACACCACTTACCACATTAGTCCAATCTGAGTATGTTCCACTTACCACAACCCTTGGCTTTGTGTCTTTTAGCCAGCCCTCGATCCATGAGCAGATATTTACTGCAATTCCTGTATCTCTTACTTTGCACAATAGTCTTCCATGTGGCACTGTATCAAAAGCCTTTGCAAAATCCAAAAAGACTACATTCACTGAGATGCCTTGATCCAGGTTCCTACTGACCTCCTCATAGAAACTTATTAGATTTGTTTGACATGGCCTATCTCTCATAAATCCATGTTGACTCCTACTTATAATCCTGCTAAAAAAATACATATTCTTGTATATTATCCCTTATTAACCCTTCTAAAAGCTTTCCCACTACAGAAGTGAGGCTCACTGGTCTATAATTCCCCGGATTTGCTTTTGCTCCCTTCTTAAATATAGGTATCACCTCTACTTTTCGCCAGTCATCTGGTAGCGACCCTGTGTTGAGTGAATCTTGAAAAATTAAATATAACGAGCTATGACAGAACCCAGTTCCCTCAGTACCCTTGGATGTATTCCATCAGGAACCTGGGGCTTTATTACCATTTATTTTTTCCAACCTCTCTGAATTGTCTTCCCTGCATTAACCAATTATTTGGTGAAAGATATTGTAGCCCCAATTATGTTGCAGTGTCCCAACCACTGGTACCTCCCCTTGTGAAACCAAAGCAAAGAACCTATTTAGCTCATCTGCCTTTTTCTGGTCACTAATTATCAGATGGCCTGTTTCACATCTGTAATATTCCTATAGCTTCCTTCCTTGTCTTTTTAACATTAATATATTTTAAAAAATATTTTAGAGTTAGTCTTACTCTATTTTGCCAAACTAATTTTTCATTTCTCTATTTCAGCCAGTCTAATAGCCCTTTTGCAACAACCTTGGTGATTTCTTTTGTACTTACGTAAGGCAGCTCTGGTCCCCTCTTGTTTGTTATAATTTAAATGCCTGTTTTTACTCTGTATCCTTGATCTTTAAATCATTGTTAAGCCACCATTGGATGTGATTTACCTCCTTTTTACTCTTTATTCTCACTCATGGTATATGGTGATGCATATGTATGTTTAGTAAAGGATTTTTAACTGTTTTCCATTTATGTTCAAGTATTTTACCCACCAGTTCTCTGTCCCAGTCTATACATTGTATTGCTGCCCTTAGACCTTTAAAATCTGCCCTTTTAAAATTAAGAGTTTTTGTTCGCCCCTTACAGTTTTGTTTTTTTATTTCAATGTCAAATGAGACTGTGTTGTGAACACAGTTTCCCAAATGTTGCCCTATTTCAACATTTGATACCATACCATATCAATATTATTTTTGATAACTAAATCCATGATAACTTAATTTCTAGTAGACACTTGTATAACCTGGGCCAGGTAATGATCCTTGAGTGTACTCAAGAACATGCTCCCCTTCGCGGAACTGCTTGTCTCATTTATCCAGTTTATTTCAGGGTAATTCAAATCTCCCATTATTAGAACTTGCCCATGCTTAGCTACATTTCTGATCTGTAACAATAATTGCATTTACTGGCTTCCAATTATACTTGGGGGTTTATAGCATACCCCAAAAATATCCATTTGGAATTTACTATTTACCTTTACCCACAAACATTCAATATTACCGCTAGTACCAGCATAAATATCTTCTCTTACTATAGGGTTAAATTCAGGCTTAACATACAGACAAATCCCTTCTCCTCTTTTACCATTTCCCTTGTCTTTCCTAAAAAGTTATAACCATCGCGATTAATAGTCCAGTCATGAGTTTCACCCCACCATGTTTCAGTAATGCCTATTAAATCCAATTTTTTGTTAATTGCCAATAATTCTAACTGTCCCATTTTTCCTGGCAAGCTTCTGGCATTAGCAAGCATACACTTTATGTTATGAGTTTTATTGCCTATATAGGAAATTTACACCATGAAAAAGATCAAACTAAATATCCCAAGTTATTCTATTCCCCCATTGCAGCATCATACTACTATGGCAAGTCAGAGATGCAAAATACGGCAAACCTTCCTATTGTATTTCATACATCAGATACTTTATGGGTTGCTTGAGTTCCCAAAAGCTCTGCAATTCCAAATAACTTAAAATTACTTGGCACTCGCAACTATACAGAACCCGTATGGTACGTCTATTAATCCCATACATACCATGGCGGTCTAAACAGGTAGTCTATACAAGTAGTCTAAATTAACCATGACACTCTAAGTAAAGCACTACACTGAACTATTAAACGTAACCCCCCCAATAAGCTACAAAAAAAATTCAAAAATCAATAAACCTCCTAAATTACAAGAAATAACAAAACCCCTAAATTACAAAAAATAAAGAATCTTTAAATTACCAAAAATAAAAAATAATTACAATTTAAATAAAAAATAATTACAATTAAAATAAAAACATATTATAAATTTAAAAGAAGATAAACCTGTAAAATAAAATAAATTAATAATACTTACGTTGGCCTAATGATCATCCAGCGATGATCATTGATGCCCTGGTCATTAATCTTCTGCCCTGGACTGGGTGGGCTATCAAAGTTGAATGAAGAGTTTCTGGTCCGCTTCTTTCTTGCTTGAAGCCCATGGTCCTTATCTACTGGGCCAGGAAAGGGCGCTCCATAAAAAATACTGCCGCTCCTGCCGCAAATGGCACTTTCTTTCTGCAGCTTAAACAGAGTTTTTGAGTGTTCTCATTGGCTGAAACAAATCTCAATAATATTTTAGCCAATTAGAATGGATTTAGAGTTGTCACCCTGCTCCATATGATTTTTGAAATTATTTCGACCAATCAATTTGCTCAGATTTTAGGTTCCTCAACCTGCAAGGATTCATTTTTTAGGTGCCACGGTGGTCCAGGTTGGATCCTTGTGGCAAAGGTTTACTTCTTAGATGGGCCCGCAACATTGGGGTTAATTTTAGGTTCTTTAAGAACCTCCTTTGCATGGGGCTAACATTTTAGTTGCCAAGGGCGGGGGTCTCTTTGTTATGTATATGGGGTGATCAAGGGGATGGTTATTGAGCTGGGAAGGGAGTGTCTTAAGGGAAGTGAACCGGGGTAGGAAATCCCTGTGGATTCATTCCCTCCTCTTGTATGAATGGAGGGAATCCCCATGGATTCTCTTCAGAGTCAGACGGTAAGTCATTTTCTCGCAAAACCTGAGCCTTGTAACTTTACTTCAAGAATTGGGTTTAGGAGATTTGGCTGTGCACAGTATCATAACAAACTATTCACCCAACATCAAATAAAAAAATGTCAATTCTTATTTGGTGCAACTCTCTTCTATGTCGTCAAAGTTAATGTATTCACATACTAGCCCACAGCCTGCCTTCTAACTCTATATAGACTGTAACGTGCCCCTTATATTGTAAGTTTGGGAGTTTTCAATCTTGTGTCAGTGCCTTGGAAACAAGCTATATGTACATTATATTTTATGCCTCAAAAACAGGGCCCTCCATTTTTTACAAGGTGTTTAATTTGTTTTCTGCTATGTACTCAACCCCTGTACAGCGCTACGGAATATGTTGGCGCAATTTAAATATAAATATTTAAAGATAATAATAATAATAATGTGCAACTTTTCTTTAATCTCACTGTATGTTTCATTTTCAGAGAAGTCAAAACATTCTACAATTTCTAACATTTTATTTTCTCATTCATTTTCTGGTTTATGTGTCATTTTATGCCACTTCAACCCTATCAATAGATATTTTTAGCTTTATTTATCAACACCTCTAGAGCGTTCCCTAGAATGTTTTAAATGATAAATTAATTCAACAAACTCAAAAAAAAACATGTCTGTTTCATCACAGGTGGATTGCAAGCTCTAAAAGGATTAAAGACAGTATTTATTCACAAGTGAATTAACATATTTGATCACTGATGAGTTATTAGCATACAGCTGTGAACCTATTAGATAAAATGAATGCAATTAACAAACCACTTAAAAAAACAACCGTCCCATCTTTTTCATGTTATAATTTAAGTAGTAATGCACTGCAGAAGAAGTGAAAGTGACATCAAGTATCAAATAGAGCCTCGAAATATGACTTTGTAATTTGAAAAGAAACAATTACAAGATGCGCAATTCGTTATGGAATTCTTTCAAAAGTTGTTTACGAGTTTTTGAAGTTGTTTTTTTTTTATTATGACGAATGTTTCATCTTTATAAAAAAACTTAGAAGCAGCTAAATTATGTAAGATGTAATTATTATTGTTTATTTGTAACGCGCCAACATATTACATAGCGCTATACATGGGTTACGATCAACGGCAAAAAATGATAGCAGTATTAACACATTGCAAAGGATGGAGGGCTCTGTCTTGAGCTTAGAATCCCAGTGTTCCCAAAGCACCTTGCATATTGGAAACTCACAAACTTACAAAATATGTATTGCTACATTTAATAGAGTTCCACAATTAAATTTAAAGAACAAATATAGAAGCAAATGCTTCGTTATTGATTGCATGTATAACTATGATCTCTGATATACAAATAGCTCTGACACTACTTACATATGAAATGTTTGAAATGCCAATTATAAAATACCAGTTGTGTATAAGTGTCAGTAGAGGGAATTGATGGAATACACAACAAAGCTATGGTTTCAACATCATAACATGGTTATTCAGCAGATTATGTTACAAGAAACAAGGGAAGAAAAAGCCATAATGTTTTATATGACCCATAAATCTCATTGGTGATTCTCTATTAGGAATATGTAACTGGCTTAATATTATTATTATTATTATTAATAATAATAATAATAATAATATATTGTTATTATTATTTTTATGGTTAATTATATAGCATTGTTGTTCCAAAAGAGACACAAAGTGCTTTAAAATTACACTCACCTCATGTGAATTATTGTTTTGAAAAACTTACAAAACTCAAAAATGCATAAATCATGTAAATTATACAAATTAGGGAAAAATGCATATAACTGTCTACAATGCAAAGATAAACAGTGCATTTTTAAGCCCTGCAATGAGTGGCTTCGCTTATTGTGCATGCGCAAGTCCGTAACTTTTAACGTTGCGTGACGACAACCAGTAGCAAGTGTTATAGTTGATATATTTTTTAATGTAAATTTTAACTCTTGTGCTGATGACTGGAGACTTCTGCTTGTCCAAGATGTTATAGGTGGAGTGTTGAGGAGGAAGTCTGTTGGAAGTAAGATGAAAACTGGGAAAGAGAAAAGGAAATAATCCTTGAAAGTTATCTGAGAAAGAGTTATACAGAAGCTCTGTAAAACTAGGTACGGTACACATGAATAAACTACCAGATGAACAACTAATCCGCATATTACAGATCAGGGAGAGCTTAAAAGGTTGTACTTGATGGACTATAAGTCTTTTTTCAACCTCAAATACTATCAGCCTCATTAAACTGGAGGCCAGTAACTCCAAAGTGAGGCCCGCAATGGCTGTGGGCTTGACATTCCCCCGTGTTACAGGGCTATTAAATTGGAAATGGCTACGTGCTACGGGCCGGAGACGCATAACCCGCAACGCAGCCTGACGCACGTTGAACAGTATCAATTACTCTAACCCGCAGTAAAGGGTTAGACGTAGCCAATGGCAAAATAGAAATAGGGAACCGCTGCAGGCTCCCTACATCAGCCCTTGCCCATGGGACCCCCACCGCAGTGAAACAACGATCCCCTGTTGCAGGGGGTACTTCAAGTACCCCTCCTGGCACCTAAAGTTAACCACCATCAGGACCCCAGCAGTGTCCCCATATTACCCCTTGCAGCGGGGGTCCTGACCTTGACCCCTGCTGAATATAAAAATTAAAATTTCCCACCTTGTGGGTCCTGAAACTAAAAAATGAATCCCTGCCCCAGAGGTACTATATGTACCTCACCTGGCACCTAAAATTAACCCCATCCCTCATGAGGGTCTATATAGCCTCTATATAGCCTCTAATTAACCTTATCAGTCCCCTCCCCATCCCCCCATGCCAGTCTCTCCCCTCTACATCCTATGTCTGTCTTTCCCCTTAGTCTCACTCTTACCATTCTTTATCTGCCTCTCTTACTTCCTGTTTCTTTCTTATCTTTCTTCTCCTCTCTGGTTCTCCGCCTCTTTCTTCTCACCATCTTTCTGTCACCCATTGTTCTTAGCCTAATTATGTCACATCTTCTTTGTTATCCCTTTTCCATATGTTTCTCATTCTCTTCTATTACCACTTTCTCATCGTTCTGTTCCACCCACTCTCCTCTTTTCTACCGTTTCACTCAATTCCCTTCCTCTCTCCCATGTTTGCTCTTTCTTTATATCAATTTGATCTCTTTTCTTTCATTTACTTTCTCCATCTATGGTCTATCACCCCTTATCTTCCTCCCTGCAATTCTGTCCCTCTCCTCTTCTTTCCTATTCCCTTTCTCCCTTTCCTTCCTCTTATTTCAATTCCTGTTTGTCCTTTTTGGTTTTCTCTTTTCCTTTTCTCCCTCTCTCCTCTCATCTGCCTCTTCTTTTTTCCCTCTTGTCCTTCCCCCTATATTTCACCTTTTCTTTTCTTTCCCACCATGTTCTTTTCCCTATCTATTATCTTCTGCTTCTGGTCTCTTGTCCTGTACTCTTTTTTTCTATGCCTCCCCCTTTTCATGTCATTACCTCTTCATCTGTATCTGACGCTTTCTTCCTTTCCATGCCTTTTTCTATCTCTTTTTCTGCCTATTTTTTAATTTTTATTATCCCTCTTCTCCTCTCTCCCTCATTCTTTGTTTTTGCTTTTGCTTTTTCCCCTGTTTCTGCAGTGCCCTTTCTTTCACTTTCTTCTCCTCTCTTGTCTACCCTCTCTTTACTCCCCTTCTTTCTCTCTCTGTCATCTTCCTTGTCTTTTCATTGCTCTTAGTCTTCTCTGTCTTAGTTTACGTTAATCTTCTCTTTATTGTCATCTCCATATTTTAATATATAGAAATCTGAAGAAGTACCTCTCCCTTCATCTTAATACTCAGATATCATGATACTTTATTCTCCCTCTTTCTAGTACAGAGACTAGTAAGGGGATGGCGTCTGGCCCAGAAAACCTACAGGGAGAGATTATAGAAGAGGAGAAGACCCTGGGATGTGTAAAGGAGATGGAAGGTCAGAGCAAACGGCTGACATCAAACAGGTGAATGAGGGGGGTAAACTGGATGGGGACTGTTTTAGGTGAGAACAAGCAAGAGGTGCAAAGCATTACAAGTTAATTATCTGAGATGGTGTGTAAAGTAAATATATCTGCACATTTATGTGTAATGGGGTTTCAGTAGCACACATGATTTATACATTGACATTTTGTTGGCCTTACATTTCATCCCCCCAGATTTTTGTGGGCTCCTACACCCCTGGTTTGGAGGTTTGATATACGATCGGACTCGCAAAAGCGCAAAATACAAAATAATAAAAATGAATGCCAATACTGTTTTAGTCCATGTGGGTGGCCTGATATGTATTAACTCATTGATTCCCAAGATTGTAATAAC
The DNA here is from genome assembly GCA_027410445.1 of Discoglossus pictus. Lineage (NCBI taxonomy): Eukaryota > Metazoa > Chordata > Amphibia > Anura > Alytidae > Discoglossus > Discoglossus pictus. The sequence continues at coordinate 49,261,731 of CM050164.1, read as the reverse complement.
CCCAAAATGACACATGAAATAATATTTTTTTATTGCCGATTTGCGAGCTTGAGACTGTTGTGCAATTAACTCTAATGTCTTTCATCGCTTTCCCCGTTATTTACAGTGCAGTATTGATTTTTTATTTGCATTTACAGTGCTACGGACAGGGGCTAAACCTTTTTGCGGGTCCTCTCTAGTACTCGCAGGATTTTCATTTGCCGTTTACGGGTGTGAAAACATTTGCAGTCTTGGGGAATTGTGACAATTGAATCGCGATTTGCCATTTTAGCGATCGTAACTCTTGCGGACGGGAAAGATCAAAGGCTGTGAGGAGGCTGTAAGTTCGAGGTTTACCCACCGCAAAGTTTTCAAGCCCATAACCCGCGAACCATCTAGAGCCCTCAAGACGCCAATTAAATAGCAAATTAACTTATGGCCTCACTTACAAGCTCCAGTAACTTACGATTGATCAATTGAATCAACCTCCGAATTTGCAGTGACGTTCTATTAGAAAAATACTTTAAACTAATGGAGATCCTCCTATCCTCCTCAATGGCTTTTGTTGTGTTTTTGCGGCTTAGATATCAATTGTTGTGGCTTATGATTGGCTGAAATATGTGTTACATGTATTTCAGTCAATCAGAATAGATTTTTTTATGTCAGTATGCTCTTTTTTGATGGGAAAATTGTTTTAACCAATCACAATCCTCAGATTAATAAGACCCTTGAATCAAAAGTATTTTTTTTTTATAGTGGATATAATATAGTGGATAATGTAGATTGTAGGTGGAAGGCACTTTCCAAGCCCCAGAAGAATGATCAACACTGGCTTCAATCAGCAATGAAGAGGACTTGATTCTTCAAGCACATTTAATAACCTGTTTGATCCAAGGCAGAAGATTGAGGACAAGGGCATTAATGATCAACACTTAATGGACATTAAGAGCCCATAAGAATGGGATTTTTCTTCAAACAGGGTTAATTTTCTAATATTATAAGTAGTTTATTTTTTTATTTGATTGTAATCAAATACATTTTTATTTTGCTGTTATCCTTTTTTGTAATTATGTATTTTTTTTATTGTAATTTAAGTTTTTTTATGTCACTTTTTTTAGGTTAATTGTAAGTTTTTATCTTATTTCTAAAGTGTAAAAATACACTAAGTACTGGTACTTAGGGTTAATTTCTAGTACTATGGGGGTCCTTATGAGGACCTTTTATGGTATAAAGTTACTAATGTAATTGACATGGAAGTCCCTGTAAGGCATATATCCTTATTGTAGGTGCCGTGCAGGACCTCCATGGCTAGGTTATTACCTAGATGCCTTGGGGGTCATTATAGGACCCCTGTGGCATTGGGGTTGCCGTGTAAATTCATTAGAGACCACCATGGTAGGGGGTTTTGTTAGGTGTCACGGAGGTCCTTAAAGGACCTCCATGGCATGGGGTTAATAGTTTATTGTAGAGATTAAGGTGAGAACGGGATGGAAACGCCAGGGGATTTCCTTCAGGTGTGGGAGAAAAGGAATCCACAGGGTATCCCAGGCTTATAGGGCTGATCGGCAGTGGGGTCTTATTTTCAACCCCTTACCTGCTATGTAGATAGATGGGGAAGGAGAATGAGAGGTTTATACTGCAGCACAGCTGTGGAAACTACTGAGCTAACAGCTGAGTGACTCCTGCAGACTCCTGTGTGGGGACTGTAGGGAATAGGGACTGTGTTGAAACAGCCTTAGTGTGTGTGCCCTAGTTACTGGAGAGTTTGTAGAGGTTACGATTGGAATTAATATCTAATTTGTGCAAAAAAGCTCCCCTTGGTACAAGACAGCATCTTTGCACAGCTGGATATCGGATTGGAATGGGGCCCTATGTTGTTACTTTGGCAACTTAAAAAATTGGGTGGGGACTAGCGAATAGCACTTCATACCTCATAATATACAGTATATACAGTATACTAGTAACTTGCCTGTGATAAATGACGGTATCAAATGTTATGTTCAATTGTCTGTTCTGTCTCTCTCTATGTGCTGTCTCTCTCTGTGTGCTCTCTCTCTGTGCGCCCTCTCTTTCTGTGCTGTCTCTCTCTCTGTGCTCTGTGTGCTCTCTAACTCTCTCCCTCCCCTCCCTCTCTCTACCTCACTTTCTGTCCTGCCTTCTCTCTCCCCTCCTTCTCTCTCTCTCCCCTCCCTCTAACCCACCTTCTCTCACCTCTCTCTCTCCCCCTCCTTCTCTCTCTCTCCCTCCCTCTCTCCTTCTCTGCCTCCTCTCTTCCACTCCTTCTCTCTCTCTCTGCCTCCTCTCCCCTCCCACTCCTGCACCCTTCTCTCCCCCTACATATCTCTCCCCTCCCTTTCTCTCACCCCTCCCTCTCTCTCCCCTCCCTCTCTCTACCCCTCTTTCTCTTTCTCTCACCCTCTTTCTTCCCATGTCTCACTATCCCTTTTTCTCTCCCCCTTCTTCTCTCTCCCCCTTCTCTCTGTCCCTCTCTCCCATTCTCTCTATCCCCTTCCCTCTCTCTCTCCCCCTCACTCTCTCCCTCTCAGTCTCTCTCTGCCTCTCTTTCCCCTTCCCTCTCTCTCTGCCTTCTCTCTCCCATCCCTCCCTCTCTGCCTCCTCTCTCACCTCCCTCTCTCACCTCTCATTCTCTCTCTGACTTCTCTCTCCCCTCCCTCTCTCACCCCTCCTTCTCTCTCTGCCTTCTCTCTCCTCTCACCTCTCATTCTCTCTCTGCCTCCTCTCTCATCTCCTTCTCTCTCCCCCTCCCTCTCTCTCCCCCTCCCTCTCTCTCTCACCTCACTCTTTCTCTTCCTCCTCTCCCCCTTCCTCTCTTTCTCTGCCTCCCCACCTCACTCTCACTCTCTGCCTCCTCTCTCCCACCCTCCCAGTGCTGTGGCTCTGCTGTGCCTGTGCACTCCATGGGCGCAACTGCACACTTCGTGGTTCCTCGCAGTTGTGAGTAACGTTGGCAAGTCTGCGCAGACGTTACTCACAACTACTAACTATTATATATATACTAGCGACTTGCCCGTCAAAAAATGACGGCAATGAGATGTGTGTGTTTGGAAAATCTTCGTCCGATGGTCTTCACGCAGTGTCTGTTGTAAAAGAAAAATTATACATTTATTTGATTTGAATTTATTTGTAATGAATAATATATTCCATTATTTTGGTCTATTGTATCTGTTATGGTGAATTTTTCTGCTATGCTGTTTTTTGTGCAACCTTTTAAAAATACTTTAATTGTATTTGTATATTCCAGTTATCCTTTTTTTATACTGTGATTATTTATTTATTTTTATTTTGGATATGATTGCAATGTTTTTAGCATTATCCTGTTTTGTGTCCACCACTTTTGCTATGCTAATTTAGACTTCTTTGTAAGGCTATATAGCTTCTTAAACAGTAAATAGGAATATTAATTTAATTTGCTATGTATTTGTGTGATTTTTGGTACAATCCTATTTTGTGTCTACCATATATTGCATACTTTATTTGATTAATTAATATTTTTTATGAAGGTTAAATGTTTTTCCTATTTTGGATATGATGGCTATGTTTTTAGCGTTATCTTATTTTGTGTCCACCACTTTTGGTATGCTTATTTAGGCTTCTTTGTAAGGCTTATAGATTATTAAACATTAAAGGAGAATATTAATTTACTTTTCTATGTGTTTGTGTGATTTTTGGTACAATTCTGTTTTGTGTCTCCCATATGTTACATACTTTATTTGCTTAATTAGTCTTTTTTATGAGGATTAAATGTTGTTGTACATGGAAAATTAATGTTTTTCCTATTTTGGATATGATGGCTATGTTTTTAGCATTATCCTATTTTGTGTCCACCATATGTTGCATACTTTATTTGCTTAATTGGTCTTTTTTTTGAAGGTTAAATGTTTTTTCTACAGTGAAAATGAATGTTTTTCTCTATTTTGGTAGATTATGGCAATGTTTTTAGCATTATCCTATTGTGTTTTCACCACTTTTTGGTTGCTGCATTTGTTATATTGGCGGCCATTAAACATATATAGTTCATTTATTTTTTGTACTTGTTATACTTTACCTTGATTGAAGTGTTGTTCTTGTGCGAATGACAGAGGGTCCCCTTCCAATCTTAATCCGCCAGTCTTCTTGTAGTGTCTTTTTGAAAAAGAACGTGAAATGGTTAATTGTATATTTCTTCTTTTTGATTTAGCAACGCATGGTCTTTTTCAGCATGTAATGTATTTTTCTATCTTACCTCTTCTTCTTTCTTTGTGTTCATTAAAAGGGATTCTGGTTTACAATGCACGGTGCAAATTCTTGAGTAACACTGTTGATGCAGAGTCTGTTTGAATCGTAAAAAAAAGGAGAAAGATTGAGTTTTAGGTTATATATTGAATTGCAATAAATTAATGTAATTTAAATATACTTCTTTAATTAATTTCAATTAACATTAGTTTGTTTTAGGGCCTACAGACATAAATGTGCGTGTCAGATGTCACTATACATGATACACATATATGTGCATGTCATGTTTTTTTTTTAATGTCATTTAAATATACTTGTTTAATTAGTTTGGGTTAAGATTAGTTTGTTGTAGGGGCTATATACATAAATGTGCGTGTCACATGTCACTATACATGAATCACATTTTCATAGTTAAAGTTTTTTTTTTTTTTGTCCTGTCTTGCTAATAAAATGTAATATATTTTAGCTTACCTCTCAGTTGTAATTTGCACAATGTAAAGTAGGAAATTAGGAAACAATTCTCTTCTCAAGTAACAGCAGCAGTTAACTATCCAGTCACTCCGTTCATCACCTGAGTAGAAATGTAGAATTTTCTGGAAAGTAGGCAGTATTTATAAACTTTCAAATGCCTCAGACAGTTAGAACGCAATACACATGCGCTATTTGCGTTCCAGCTTACAATTTGCGTTCCATCCTCCATTTTATGCGTAGTAGTTTTAAAAATGGTGGTTAATATCAGTGTGGTACGTGCCGCATAGTATGTGTTTCAGTTTTGCGAGTCACTGTAGTATAGTTACGTCTGAAGCCTCGTTTTCGTTTTGTTCTGCGGCCATTGTTTCTCTCGCTTAGGTGATTTTCGGCAGTTTAAACTCGTTTTTTTGGACTTAAATGGATGCCCCCCCCTTGCTGTAAGTAAGCTTTTTATGTGTTCGTTGTGTTTATTTCTTGTGTTTCTGATGTTTTTATGCGCGCCATTTTCGTCCGGTTTTGCATGTTGGGATTGGGTCGTTTCGCGGCCGTATTTTGTTGCGAGGCGTCCGTATTTTTTTTTCGAGGGACGCAGTTGGTTTTTACGTGTACGACACAGTTGATTTTTTTCTAAGTCGTGCGTGTGTGTTAACAACAACACAGTCGACGTTAGACGCATTTGCGGACAAACACAGCCGACGTTGGACCTTCCACCACCGCAAATGCGCCCCTTGCTTCGAGAGGGTCCGCATTTGCGAACAAACACAGCCGACGTGGGATGCTCCACCACCGCAAATGCAGCCTCTCGCTTCCGCAAAGCCCGCAAGCGTTAGCAACAACTCGCATGCTTACAACTGTATATATGATATATATAAGCAATTTTAGTGAATACTATAATAAAGAGGGCTATGCTGAAATAATTTACTGTAGGACTTCCATTTAGCCTTTGTAAATCTAGACTCAGTGTATAGGAAGTTATGGTTAGTATAGTATAGTTAGCAACATATTTCTCATCTCTACATAAATACATGTTTTATTTCGTAACTCAAGTGTTTTCTTCAAAATAAACAAGCATTTGTTTTAAATTCTAAATATTTATGTGAAGTACATTATTTGGATGAATTCATTTGTGAGTTTAAGGGCAAAACAATGCTTACACTATATAAATTATATAAAAAAAAATAGCTTCTGGTTCTCATATTCCCTATCTACTACCAGTAAATGCTACATTTTTGGCTGCTGGCAGGTTTCAGCAAGCCCAGACCGCAGGGAAAAGCTATACAGTAAATCAGGCTACATCTGTGCTTCTGTGATATATTACTGTTCTGATCTCATCTTTACTGTGGTTTTCAGAAAACATTTAAGGAAAACTACAATATTACGTGATTGGCATTTGAACTAAATAAAAGTAACAAGAGGCATATTTTTTATTTATTTTAGTTTTTTTACTTATTTTTGAGACATGTTACAGTCTGCATCTTCCTAGTGCATTGTATATATATGTATTGCAACCCTACAGAATATGGGCTAATGCTAATCGGGTGGTGCAAATTGTGGCATTGCTACAGCTTTTTTCCCCACATTACATGTTAAGGTAAATCATTAGCACTCCCACATTACGACACTCAGCCCACATCTGTAAATCTTATCTGCAGGAGATTTCAGTGTAGGGAATACCCAAACAAAGTTTTACTGATGCGAAATAGCTCTAGGGACCAAAAGTAAAAGAGAACCTCAAGTGCTGTAACTGCGGCAAGAAACCATTATAGGTATATCTATAAATGTATTATATTTTTAATATTGTATATATGTGACAATTGTATTTATAAATTAAATGTATATAATACTGTTTATTTGGTGTTTATATATATATATATATATATATATATATATATATATAGAGCATTTTTTCCTAGACAACACGATTTCCTGATATGTATTAACCCCTTGAGTACTGATCACTTGTTTAACTTCTCTATATACTCTATTTGATGGCTGATCCATTTTTTATGTCAGACTTGATCCTTTTTTCCAATGTCCTATTTTGAATTGTGGCATGTTTGAGTGCAAATAAAGTTTTTTAAAAATATTTGTTTAATGTATATCTCAATATCCATGTGGAGCATTAGAAAAATTATTGATTACTATTTGGCTATCATTCTGAGCTACCTACCAGTGATCACACTGGAATATCTTAAAAATATGCCCTTGCTCAAAGTCACATGAACTGGTGTAGGACAACCACAGCTTAATACATCTTTCCTGAATTTCAGTGAGGAAAATATCATAAATTATATGCAAATTAAGATACTTGCCAATAAATATATGATAAATGGTTTCATAATTCATTTATTTACCTTCATTTGCACAGATATACTAATAACTTCTTATTTCATTCTAAGAGGTATATTTATCAGGCTAAGCAGAGTTAAAATTAGCTAGGTGAAATTAAAACATAAAATATCCTTACTTCCTATGTTTTCAAACTGATATATAAAAGCATATCAAAGATTCATGGATTAATACATTTCTGCAATCCTTAGGCAAAAAACAGCCTATATGTATGTAGCACATCTCATAAAATATTTTATTTGTATCAATACTTAAAAATCCCTCTAATTATTATGGTTGTCTGAACAGGCATCTGCCCCCCTCCACAATCAGCATGCAGCATCAAGGGAGCAATATTAGCCAACTATTTACCTGCTGTTGCTTCCTCAGACAATCTCCTTGCAGCTTTCTGTATGTCAGCAGCAATAGTTAGCACATATCAGTGATAAACTACATATCCTAGGCTGCTTTGCATAACAAACAAGAACCCCAAGTGTTAATTCAAAAGTTTCAGCTAACCTTATTTGCCAGAACAAATCATTTTAAATGTTATGCTAATTTAGGTTTGCAGGGTGTTAACCCTAATTTGCAACTGTCAGAAATTACAAGACATTTTGCTGACTTCAAGGTAAGTGTTTAAATGTTTATTTAGGGATTTTTTTTATGCACATTTTTTTTGCATACACTACTAATTCTCCTCTATCAGATACATTTATAATTCAGCAAACCTAAGTATGCCTTAATTTAAAGGTGGGAGTTTTGCAAAAGAACAAGTTACCCTTATATAAAACAGTTAATTTGTAGAATTTTAAATATATCTGTAAAAGAATTTGCACTTGCCTTTATTACAAGACTTCGGTGTGTTAAGTGATGTAAGCTGCTAAAGAATAAACAAATATGAATGTAAGTGCTGCAGCTTAGAACTCAGCTGCAGTTTGACTGACTCTAGAGCTACGTCTTGAACTGTTGGCCCAATCAGCCTGACATTTTAACTGTCAGTGAAAAAAGTAACTTAAGATGGTAGCTTTTAAAAATGGAGGTGTAATTGATGAATTATTCTCTAAGATACCTCTTACTTGTCCTTTAACTCTTACTTTGATAAATATACATCTTAGACATGAAAAACAAATGTTATATCTGTGTTTTATTCTTCCAATATACCGGTACAGCTATATGTCTAGGCAACACATTTAATGCATTACTATCTTTTTATAAGGACTTGCTGAACCCAAAGCCTTTGAGAGCTGACAGATCATTAACAACAAAATTCAATTTCAGTTCATCAGGGCAGAAACAGTTCTATGTACAAAATCCTTCACATTCACACAAGCAAAGATCCAAAGGAAAACAAGCAGGTGGCTTTGTGCTCATGGAGAAAAATACTTTTCAGTATAGTTGTCATGTGGGAACAGAAGAGGCCAATCATGAAATCATACTCAAAAAATCTTAATCATCTCAACCCACTCGTAAAAAAGTAATAACATTTGTGTAAATACAGATGTTATATATGTATTACAATAACAAATAAAATGCGTATGTTAAGTGATATATAAATAATTCCATGTATAAATGTACATTCACACTCACAGGTGCCTGGCTTGGGTTAGTGTCACACTTTTTGAATGTTAAGACCCCAATTACATTCCTGAGCTAAGTTTTTAAGTGTAAAAATCACATGCACAAATTAACATAGCTATAGCATTCAATCTGTAAACCCTTGTCAGTGACACCTATATGCAACTTGCTCACTCAACTAAGGGATCTTTCAACAATACAGTTCCTAAAATAGAAAAGGGATTTTTCATTGAAACTAACAGAAATAGAGCATAGCACCTACATATTTTGTCCATCTAGTCAGTACATGTCCCAACCCTGGAACTGCCCGATCAGCCACCTAGAAGTCCAGCTGCTTGAGTCCACTGTACAAATCTGGACAAGCCGATGGATGTATTACACCAAGCACACAACCCAATAAAGACATTCAATATATATGTCCCAAATAGAGCATAACTTTATTGTAAAAAAATACTCTTTTTATACCTCTGTACACAATACATACTCAGTTGATTAAGTTAACAAAACAAACTTCAATAAAATAAGTTAATAAAAAGTTTTCCCAGGGTCTGACAATCCTTAGGCAAAATCTTCTGTCCAGTGCTACTAGGTGGGCTACGCGACTGCTATATGTTATGCAACAGGCCCTTGGTGTCTATATTTCTGGTTATGTGCTACTTGAGAGGATTGCCCCTGATTGGACCATGTGATAGCTTTTGGCCGGGCAGGGTGACTTTACTAAAGACGGTCAGTGTATCAGGTATCAGCCTATATCATCCCAAACTTTGATTTTCGCTGATAGCAGTATATGGAAGATAGTTACTCTTAATAGCCTTGGGAGAATATGCCAATATGTGGTTAATGTGGTTAAAGGGTTATTAGTAACAGCACTTAATGTCTGCAGTGTCCCACAACAATCGCTATTGGTACTGACAGTGCTGCTGGTGCTGGCAATGCAGATGGTGGTTGTGGTGTAAATGGAGGAGCAGGATCCCAATACCTCTGTACAAGGCGCCCGTAGAAATACTGTTGTTAGATTGAGTAGCCAAGAGATGAATCAATTTGTGGGAGGAGGGACTGGTTGGGATAAAAGTCCAGTGGACATATTCAATTTGAAGCCTGCAACTTGATCGCGACAGGCGAATGTCTGCGAGTTTGTTGTGGGCTCCTGTACGATGCTATTCAATTGCTCAAGCCCACAAGTTACGAGCCCAAAGCCAAAACCGTAAACCATGCACTGTGTGGTAGCATTTCAGGGCGGGAACATGATCAATTCAGCAAGCCCGTAACCTCCCATTTCAAATCAGCCAATAGAAAATGAGACTGTCATTATTTCGGCAGTAAAACATGGAGGTTACATGTCAATCAATTAGGTTCGGGGTCCGATATGCAATCAGACTCGCAAAACCCCAAAATAAAGAATTATGAAAATGAATGCCAAAACTGTTCTAGTCCATATGGGTGGCCTGATATGTATTAACTCATTGATACCCGAGATCGATTTAACCCCGAAATGAAACATAAAAATAAATCTAAGATGTTGACGATTTGCGAGCTTGAGACTGTTGTGCAATTAATTTTAATGTCTATCATCGCTTTCCCTGTTATTTACAGTGCAGTAGTGATTTTTTTATTTGCATTTACAGAGCTACGAATAGGTGTTTAACCCCCTTGCGGGTCCTTTCTAGCACTCGTATTTTCTCCTTCATTTGCCTTTTAATGGTGTGAAAACATTTGCGGGCTTGGGGAAATTGAACAATCGAATAGCGATTTTTGATTTTAGCCTTGCAAAAGTGAAAGATCAAAAGCTCCTGGAGGCTGTAAGTTATAAGTTTAACCATCACCATTTTCTCAAGGCCGTAACTCGCAACTGGAGCCCGGGCTCCAACTGGAGCCTGCAAAAAGACGCCAATTGAATATTAAATTAGCTTGCAACCTCACTTACGGGCTACCGGATTTCCTGAAAGCTCAATTGAATGTGGCTCCAGGTGTGGCTGAAGGGCCAGACATATTCTCCTTCAGCCAGTGAATGTTTTTGTCCCCCTCCTCCTGCTGAGTGGTTCTGTTGAGGGGAAAAAAAGGGTTTGTGTGAAATGTTTGCAATTATGTGCTGCATAGGCAAGGGTTTGGAGACACCTTGATAATATTTATAACAGTGAATTTCTAGGTAATGGTTTGGGGGGTTGACAATACCATCTTGCTCTTGTAGCCAAGGTTTCACCTAGAGGGTTATGTTCAAACACTGGTTTGTGGACTATTAATATTAAAGCGATTACTAGGATACAGAGTCCCACTAGAGATTCACACTATAAATCCAGTACTAAAACAACTAAAGTCAATTTCTGAAAAAAATATTTTTATTGATATATAAGGACAGCGACACAAGTTAAAAACAACATAAAAATATCTAAAATCATTATCACATATGTAGTTGTCAGCATGCGGGTTGTTGCTAACGCTTGCGGGCGAAGCGCGGGGCCGCATTTATGGAGGTGGAGGCTCTACGGCGCCTCACAATCGGTTACGAACGACCACACAATCGGGACTTGAAAAAAAAACATAAACACGCAATGACTAATTACAGACTTAGACAAAAAAATACGAGCCGCGGGACTCGCAAAAATACGACCTTAACAAACAACCTGCGCACAGCGGCAAACATTAAAAATCATAAAAATACACAAAAAAATAAAATAAAAACCTTACCCACAGCAAGGGGGGACACCCAGGACCTCTGCAACACTGCTTAAACTTCGATTCTGGCAAATTTACAAAGTTTACACACTCGAAAATCCCCTAAGCGAGAGAAAAAACGAAAACAAGGCTACACAACCCCTAAAGCCGATAAATTCCACAAAGCAAAGCTTACAAAAACCCGTACGACCTACAACATACACCATTGGCAAGGACGCTTCATCATACAATCCCGCCTACCACATGCACATTCGCTGCCGTTTTACAAAACTACCTTACAGAATGCGGAATTACCCAGCTACACTAACGGCTTCCCCTCGCGCACGCAGCCTATTTACACTACAGACTTGCTGACACTTACACCTCAGCTCCACAACAGTGCAAACCTACATTGTATGCTGCAGGAACATCAAAACAGATTGTCAGCTCTTCAACACAATGCTTCCTGCATGTATTACTTACAAATAGGTAAAGTATATTAATTTATTAATGTATTACTTATTTAATTAGCATCACAAAATACATATACACAAAAAATAAAAACACTATCGCAATAAACGCAAAAGACATTCACTGCGCGCCTCACAACGAGCGCCAACGATGCTCATAGCACACAAACTACACCAGGTGACAGCCTTGCAATAAGCGCAAAAAGCAGATCAGCGCCAACCTTACAAAGACAGCAAAAGCTCCTCTGATAAAAAAAATACAACAACCAAGAGGCTGGCAATGAGCGCCAAAGGCGCGCAGCATGAGGCTCGCAATCACCGCCAAGATTTCAGACCACCACAAAAAATAATGTCTGTGCCAAACACCATTCCTTGACTTACAATTCTATTGCTGTCATTTTTTGCCGGGCAATTCGCTGGTACTACATATTCCTTTGATATTAGTATGAGGATCTACCTTTATGAGTGATATTTCCCTCTTATTCAATTTCAGTGACACCTCTATGTCTAACGGTAGATAGAAAAATATAAATATATATTGCACAGTTTTATATAGATCTCCCTTATTCTTAGATCTCTCTCTACTACTGATGTTAAGAAGAGGCCAGGATCAGATTTTGTTATACAATGTATCACTGTATGTATTAAAACAAATATATATATGTATATATTTTTCATGCAGGTACTTTAACTCTAATTGGTATCAGATATCTTGTTCTTGGATCTCCCTGTAACCTTTCTTGTAATATCTCAGTTATTATTACACTAATATAGCCTTTTAGTAGGTTAAGCACTATTTTGGGTGTGCAACCATACGTCACACGAGATATCTCAAGCTGGTATTCCTATTGTAATGTACCATGTCTCTTAATGATGGTGCTATAAGCTAATCAATTTGCAGGCTCCCATATGAGCTATAGACGGCTACAAAATAGGATTACCGTCTCATCTCATTACCGGCAGGCAGTGTGTTAACGCAGCATTTGCCTATGCTATATATTCATCAAGGCTGTTCTCTTAGATGGATGAATTTAGAGAAAGTACCTGTGTATATACCAAGGAAGTGTGTCTTCTAGTTTAGGACACACATTAATGTAAACGCAAATGATTGTATAATATCAATTGTGTTGCATGTTTGTACTGCAAGCCCACCTTGCAGGGTCTCAGGTCAATCTTTATCCAAAACAGTGACCAAGGGCATTATGGTCTTCTGAAGTTCTTCCCACTCATTGTACTCCACTACTTCTGCGGGTCCACAACCAGTTGCATGGCTTTAGTAGCTTCCATAGCCATATTTCTTATCAACTGTTCTGGTAGTCATTATACTAATACTTTATTCTTTTGACATCTGTCTGGCACATTCCCACAGTGTTGACTGTGCTACCTCTCTCTGTATCTTAGCCCTCAGCTCAGCTCCTACATGCCTATCTCCATGAATAATGTTAGACCTATCATAGATGACCTTTAGGAGCACAAGAAACTCCTCCATGGTACACTTGGGACACTGTGTTTCTTTTCAGCCTCTTTCCCCTGGCTATTCCAGTGGTTTTCACCAGCACTCTACTCATCGTCCCTGAGGACTGAGAAACCCGATCCTGTTGTCTTGTCTAACTCATTCCACTCACTGGCCCTGGCTCTTGTATGACTGAGCTACCTGCTACTACAGCCTATTCATTAGCTACTCTCTTCTCCATTGCTCTTGCCCCCCTCCTCAACTCCCTATGGCTATCCCTCCGCAATACTAATTCCCATTTCCACTTCTCCACAAATGTTATTAAGTGGGCTGGAACATAAGTGATGATATTCTACACCTAGCTGACTTGCCTGTCAAAACTAATACAGGTTCAATACACACAGCAGAGCAGAGCCAAGCTGTTTTTATAGCCCTTCTCAAATAAGTAACAAAACAACATTAGAATACATGTTTACATACAGTACATCTTGCTGAGTTTGATATTATCTTTATATCTTAATATTCCACTTTACATGTTTGTTTGTTTGTTATGTTTTTGTTTGTAAGCAATAATTTACAATTCAACAGGAGTATATAACAGGTCTCTGTCACAGTGCTATAAAACAATAAATCATCCAGAAAAAAACTAAGCATTTTCTACTGTCAACTTTAACACTTTGATGAACAAGCTCTATTGATAAATATATTGTTACATTATACAGTATTTGGTTGTCTAGTAAAAAAATACCTTGTTGGCATCATTTATATATATATATATCAGGATGGAAAAAGCAAATGCAATCTACAAAAAACTTATTTATGCTGTATTTCAATGAATTGCCAATCTGATTGCAAGATATGTAGAAGAAATATAAAATTCATTAAAAAAAGCCTAGTGGGTTAAATATTTGCCATGACATCAATACATTTCTATTTCACAAACTTGAAACTGACACATATTATATTAGTTCAGAATATTCTGGACAATTGTGGTCTCAGTTCTATATTGAAATTTGATTCTGCTTGCATATTTCGTGAGAGAGAGAAAAATAAGCAGTGATTCAGAATACATATAAACAAATGAGAATTGTATGATGTGCTGGCAATGAGAATGAATGAAGTACAGCATAGGGAATTACAGAATGATTGAAAGAGTATGTGAGCCATTAAAAAAAACAATGTGTTTTTCTTACATGAGATTGTTTTCCTTGATTAGCATTTGCTGTTTTCCCAAATGTTACTTTCCATTTTACTCAATATGCTGATTTATTTGCTTTTGCTTTGTAATATTTATTTTTTGTAAATATATTTTCTCCGCCTAACTGAAAGAAATGTGTCGTATAAAGTACCTTTTAAAACCTCACTTCTTCTAACAATCAAATATTTAACTTAATTTAAAGGGACAAAACACATTTGTACAACCATGTGGTTTTATTAAATATAAAAACGCCATACTTTAAATTCCCTTGATATATCACATATAATAGTTGTCAAACTGCGAGTTGTCGTCACGATGTGCGGACCTCGCAATGCGAGCGCCGCAACTGACGACAACTCGCAGTTTTCACAACTCCCCCTGCCATGCCCCACTGCTCCATACTCCCTGTTCTCTGATCCGGTGGCGCGCGTGCATGGAATGACGGCAGCGTGCACTTGCCCGCAGCATTAAGGTGAGGGAGGAGTGGGGGAGAGACAGGGGACAGAGGAGTGGGGGAGAGACATGGGAGGGAGAGGAGTGGGGGGGGAAACATGAGAGGAGGGGGAAGAGAGACATGGGGAAGAGAGAGGAGGGGGAAGAGAGATACAGGGGGAAGAGAGACATGGAGGAAGAGAGACACTGGGGAAGAGAGACACGGGGGAAGAGAGACATAGTGGAAGGGAGAAGATGGGGAGAGACACACAGGGGAGGTGGAAGAGAGACACAGGGGAGGGGGAAGAGACACAGAGGAAGGGGAGGAGACACAGGGGAGGAAGAGGAGGAGGGGAAGAGATGCAGGGGAGGGAGAGGAGGGGGTAAGAGAGACACAGGGGAGGGGGAAGAGAGACAAAGGGGAGGGAGAGGAGGGGAGGAATAGACACAGGGGAGGGACAGGAGGGGAGAAGAGACACTGTGGAGGGGGCGGGGGGAAGAGACGAGGAGAGGGGGAAGAGACACAGGGGAGGGAGACAGGGGTGAAGAGACACAAGGGAGGGAGATGGGGTGAAGAGGGAGAGGGGGGGAAGAGACACAGGGGTGGGAGAGGGGGGAAAAGAGACACAGGGGAGGGAGACAGGGGGGGAAGAGACAGAGGGGGGAAGAGACACAGGGGATGGAGAGGGGGGGAAGACACACAGGGGAGGCAGAGTAAGTAGAAGGGGGGCTCACAATGGGCACCGAAGGCCCTCATTGCGAGACCCGTGATAAGTGCTAAAGGCGCTCATCGCAAGGCCAGTAAAGTAGAGGGGGGGAGAGGCATGCAATGAGTGCCTCCCATCAGGTAGAGGGTTGGAGAGGTAGAGGGGTGGAGAGACTCGCAATGAGCGCCAAAGGCGATCATTGCGAGGCCGGTGATGATCGCCAAAGGCACTCATTGCGAGGCCAGTAAAAGCAGAGGGGGGAGAGGCCTGCAATGTGTGACAAACACCATTGCCAGGCTTCAAATTGTATTGCCGTCATTTTTGACAGCTTTTATTTCCTGTAAGAGGTAAGAAGGAACTGTCAGCTGTCATAAAGCACTGACATAATTGAAAAAAATATATATACCGTAGTTAAAATTTTTGGGCCCTATACACTTAGAAGCCCGTAAGTGACTCTGACCAGTAATTTTGGCTGTGAGTAGTTTTTTTTCTCAATTTCTAACATTTAAACCATGCCTTTCCAAGTAGGATTTCAGGGGGTGTGATCATATGATCTAACAATATTTAAGCAAGCCTGTAACTTACTTCTTAGACAGAGCCAATTGTAAATGAGACCGTCATCATGATGTCAGTAAAACATGGAAGTTAGACGTAATCTGCAATCAGAAGCATAGCATTAATTAGTGCCAATAAGTAATATTTGCTGATAGGGCTCGCAGTCAAGCAATCTAGCACTCTATAACATGCAGCATCTGTTCTAGTCCATGTGGGTTTCATGATATGTATTAACTTGATACTTTTTCTTGTTGTGTGTCTGACTTAATTTGCAATCTTTACGTAAAGTTGATGGAGATGTAAGCCCTAAGGTGCGTCTTTGGCTTGTCAGTAGTGATTGTGGGAGGGTACATGGATGTAGGAACTGGGGGGTATGGGGAGACAACCCACTCCCCCACAGATTTTTCCATGTTTGTATGCATATAATATAAGCTATTTTACGGCTTGTGTATACAATGAGCGGTATCCCCCCAGAATTATTCTGGCTCTTACACCCCTGGGCGGGTAACTCGTAATCAGAATTTCGAGCGGCTAATAGAATATGTGGCAATTTTATGAGCAACTTTAAGTGTATATTACATTGTGATCTTGTAAATAGAATAGGGCCATTTGCTCTGAGTACAAAGGTGTTAGCTCTGCCTATGATGATAATAATCTTTGCCGACTGGGAAAGAAGATCCCAGTAAGTTTCTGCAAATCCAGGAAATTGGTGAATTTTACAATAAACTACAGTTAACTTATAAAGCCAAGGCATGTTTTATTCATTAGGGATAAAATGCACAAATTTTAGAGCAACTCCTCAGGATTAGTGGTCTAGATCCAATACCTCTGCCATTATGATTTTACAAAAAGTTTAAAAATACAATCCAAATCCACTTCCAGTAGTATTAAAGCAAGTTAGGAATGGTTTTGAGAGCCAAATTCCTATTGGCTCTATTCATATCTTGTCATATCCCCTGCCTAGATTCTTTCCTTCTCATGTCCAGGGACCACCCAGACTTCCGTAAACAGTAGCTGCTAACTAGATATAAAGTAAAAATATCCACTTACCGATCCAGGAAAAACATGTGTGAGCTAATCTGAGTCAACCTCTTTTTTTGTGTTATATCTTATTATTATTCAAGTAATGAATCTACTCTATTGTTCTGTTTTAGTTTACAAAAGAGTTTTGTTGTCTGTGAAAGAAATAACTAATTTCTTAGCGCTCATTATTTCTCGGTTCTTTATTTTATATATGTACACAACCCTTACACTTCTTTAAGTCAAGCTAAAGAAAATGACACCAGCAGCAATAGTCATAGCCAGACGCACTTGAGCATCACCAGCTGCATTATTTTAAGCAGTCATGCCTTGCCATGAAATGCATTGTATCTCACTAGAAATGGTTTATTCAGGGATTCTCACCTTTTTATGGTGTTGCTTTAAAGACAAATAACATAAGTTTATTACAAGTTTTATAAAGTCTCATCATGATATTTTAGAATTACAGGGTTCTGTTAAAGGGATATGGAAGGTTCCTAACTAGGTATATAATATACCTATGTATCTATGTTTTTGTTGTTGTTCAGTCCTTCAGTTGTGTCTGACTCTTGGTGACCATATGAGCACAGCACACCAGGCACATCTGTCTGTGTTTCTGGTTGTGCTCATTCATATGGTTTTATTGACAAAGATACTGGAGTGGGTTGCCAGTTCCTACTCCAGTGGACTGTAATATGTCTGACCTCTCTACTATGACCTGCCCATCTTGGGTGACCCTACATGGCTCACATCTTCACTGAGGTACACAAGTCCCTTCACCACGACAAGGTAGCAATGCATCTATGTACTTTATTTTATTAAGAAGTGCTTTATTAAGTACTGCCTAGAATAAAAACAAACATTATCTGTTTCGGTTGTGCTGGATGTGCAGTGTCAGCAACATTATGTAACATGATTCTGAGACATGATCCCTGATAGGCTAGGACACTACACCGCACATCCATCCTGCAGAGTCTGTGGTTGCATATGCTACAGAGCGTAGTCTCATACAGGGACAATTTGTTTGATTTAAATCTGTAAAAACAGAGTTTATAAGAACTTCTTAATTAAATAAAGTACATTAAATAGAAACATAGGTATATTATATGCTTAGCATAAAACAAGAATCTTCCATATCCCTTTAATCCCTGTGATATTATCAATACAAAAATGTAATTGGTCTAGATTTCAAAATAGTGTTCAGTCATGTAAAACGTGTAGTTGTATTATAAATGTTATTATTATGACTACTCTTTCTTTATAAAGCACTTACATTTCCTAGAGACATTTTTTTTTTAAAGCAAGAAAGTAGAGTAGGTATGATAAATACAATGACAGAACAAATTATAAGGTATATAGAGGCATTATCACAGCACAATGCACTAATATATAACCTGATGCAACATGGTGATGGTCCCTAAAGTGTAAACCTAACAATTGGGGAATAGGTGTGCAAAGATATTTTTCTGCCATCTGCATATAGATGTGCAGGTAATAAATGGTAACAGGTCTAGGTCTGAACCAACAGTGAGTATGGGCAAAGAGTTACAATAGAGGGATATGCTAATATATTCGATTTGCAAGACAGGATGTGACCCACAAGAGAGCAATGGGGTCGAGGACACAGATATTTTTTGGGAAAAGTGGATGGTCAATTGTATCAGCAAATATATATGGAGAATTAGAATGGAAAAGTGGCCCTTTGAATTGGTGGTAAACTAGTCATTTGTGAATTTAGTGTAGGCTCTTGGAGTGTTTGGATGGGAATTGAGTTAAGCATGGAAACCAAAGGGAGTAAGAAGATACAATGGTATTTGGATGGAGAACCTTGGCAAGGTGAGTGTAATTAAGGCATGTTTAAGAGCTGTTAGAAATGTGCCCGTATCCAGAACAGGTTCAAAATATGTGGAAAAAAGTATGAGTGTAATATAGAAGATAAGATTACATAGAATAGGATGGATCATCATCTCATCCATGATAAAAGTAGCCAATTGTGCCTGGGGTTTTAGAATAGAGGACAAAATTGGTATTTATTGGGGTGTAGGAGAGAAGAATACACTTATAGTGCAGGAAATCTACTCATTCATTGGTGCTGGAGCTCCTCTGGAAATAGTGTTTGTTTAGTTGATTAAAATGCAGGGGGTGGTGGTAGAAGGAGCAGTGTCTAGGGCTGAGGTTAATGTACTGCTGAAATTTGAGGTGATGAATTTCAGAGCAGGTGAGAGTGGTGAGTGGTTCAGTATGGGTTTCAGAGCTACAGAAAATGTAGTAGTCTTCTGTATGTTCTTGTAAAGTGAGTCAGTGATGGAACACTGTGAGGTTATAGGTTAGGAGGTGGTGGTAAAATAGGGATGGGGAGATAACATAGTTGAAGATAATGCATAAATGTGTAGAAATGTGACGTATGGAGTTACCGTCACAGCATATTTATTTTTGATAGGCTGAATTACTGAGAATTCTTTTAGCATTCAGGGTAACTATTATTTCTCTGTAAAACTCTAAAACCACTAAGACAGGGCAGCAGTGGCAATTCACATTTTTAACAAGATCTGGAGTACAGTTATCTATATTGCAATCATTTTGAGGGCATTCAGATTGTCATCAATCTGGATAAGACAAAAATAAAATCTTACATTGCTTTAAAATCTCTTATGACTTTGAGTTGTAGTTTTTTAAAGGACCACTGAGCTGAGTGATTGAACAATAGTCATATGTTATGTTATTTTTCATTTGAGAATATATTTGCATTGCATAGTCAATTGTTAATAACACTGACATATAATCATTATGAAACTTGAACAAACCTAGCAGATTTTTGTTTAGTAATTAATTAACTACTTGCATAGAAATGTAGACTAACAAAGGGAGTGGTTATTGGGTAGGACATATAGAAATTAAATATTAAATATAACTGCTGTAAATGTTTTCTGAAGCAGGACTGCTATTATCACTATCTACATAGGATAACCTTTATTTTACTACATTAGTTTAGATCTGTCAATCTCGGTTTTACTCTATCCTTTTGAATTTAGCTTCAGCAATCATATGTCATAAGTTTATAGTACGTGACATCACTGTTTTAACATTTACTCTTTTTGTCATATATCATCTGTGTATATATATATATATGTGTATGTATATATATATATCACATATAATAGTTGTCAAACTGCGAGTCGTCGTCACGCTTTGTGAGCTTGCAAGAACTGCGTCCCTCGCAAAGCGAGGGACTCAGTTCTGGATGCAAATGCGTACCCTCGCAAAGCAAGGGGCCGCATTTGCAGAGGTGGAGGCTCCAATGTCGGCTGCAATGAGCCAAAGGTGAGGGTCCGCATTTGCGGATGTGGAGGCACTACGCCGCATCACTCCTGTACAAAAACCACCCAGAAAAGCCCAACTTTAAAAAAAGAAACAATGGTGCAGGACTTTGAAAAAAAAAAATACGGCTCGGGGGACTTAGAAAAAAAACACAAACACAGTGGGCTGGGCAACTCACCTCCTGCCACAGAGCAAGCGAGGGACCCCTCCTGAGTCTACGATCCCCTCCTGCTGTCCAGTAGCGCTAAGGCCGGCACAATGCTCTCCCTAAAATCTAACATGAGCAGCTCTAAGCCGATTTCGGTTAGGTGTACCTTGTCCTTTCTGTGGAACTCGTCTGCATCGACCAGTTCAAAGTCCTTGTAGAGAATGGCGACGAAGCCTAACTTCCTTACGAAGCTTGACAATTGCTGATTGATTTTTTTTTATCCAGCCCAACGTGATCCCGAGCATTTCTCCAGGAATGCTTCTTGATCATTTCGGACCATATGATAAACACGCTGGGAAACTTCTTAACTCAACCTTCAACGTCCCTCATCATGACCCTCAGCATCCTATGCATGGGGCTGTCCCAAGATCGTTCCCCCCAGCATGTAAAACTAAAAGATCGGTTGTCTTAACGCTGTGCGTACAAGTCCAATAGTCCGTCCACTTGAGACCACTGCAGGCCTCGAATCCCAAACCATCGCACATGCAAGTCCGTGACAGGAAAGCTCAGTTGTGCAATGTTTACGGTAACTGCAGCTAACCTGTGGGCCTAGTACATGTACGAATGGCCCACAACCCAGAGTTGCTTCTTTTCTCCTTGAAGCAAAAAAAAACATCTGTTAGACCACTGCTCCGGGCCGTACATAGGACCTAAACCTGTCTGATTCCCATCTACCAATACGCCTCACTGCGGTGTCAGGTAAGCCTAACCTCGCTGCCTCCGTGGCAGCCCCAATTCTGAAGGAGTGCATACCGAATTCCAACTTATCCAAGCCCAAACAGTGTAATACACCCTTTAAGACTTTCTCGAATTGATACCGAGATAAGGCTGTACCATCGACATGAATCAACAGCAAACACCGTCCCGCCGGTCGCTGGCCAAGGTACTCTGCCATGGGGGCAACACTCTATGCCAACTCTGTGCAGTAGCACCTCTCTACCTCTCCCAGACTGGTCCGTCTTGGACCTCCGCAACCATATTACGACCAAATCTTTCTTCAGACAGGTATCTACTAACTGCAAACCCCCAGAACCGTGTCTGCTATTCGCAACTAACTCCCCTATCCGAAATGCTCCGAAGAACGCCAGGAAAAGAGCCGTACGGAAAAGCAGAGATTCAAATTCGGTCCTGCAAGTTACCAACAACGTCTACCCCAATCGCAGTAACAAGGAAAAGGTAATCGGCCGCCTACAATCCGGTCTGCGATCACCGTTAAACATACCGCGTACCACCTTGCATACTATGAACTCCTTGGTAAGGTCCCTCTGCCCCGCCAGCTTTAACATAAAAGCCAGAGCCATGACCTGTCTCCCAACTATGGCTTTTGACTTGCCTTCCTCGACACATCGCAACAAGAACCAAAGTAGAATCCCCAGTGTCTTTTCCTCCGACGTAGCCCCCCCGGCCACCGTAACCAAATCATTCCACTTTGACCAGAATCTCCTGTGCGCGGCCCTTGTTGCCGGGGCAACAGACTGTCTGATGAGTCTCGTCACCTGACCGCTCCAAGCTCCAAAATCATGGTATCACCCTCGCCCTCAGGGCCAACTCCCTGAACCGCCCTTCCTGAAATTGAGAAAGAGCGTCAGCAATCCCCTTTTCGAATCCTGGCACGTGCCTGGCCTGAAACCATATATTCAAGCGTAAGCAGCATAATACCAAGTGACAAATTAGCCATACTATCGGGAGTGATGTTGCTGTGAGGCTATTCACCGCCTGTACCACCACCATGTTATCTGTGAAGAATAACACGCCGAGGTCTCGAAACTCCGAGCCCCATATGTGAACTGCCGCCACTATGGGGAATAGCTTGAGGAACGCCAAGTTCCTTGTGAGATCCGCCGCTACCCACTCCCTGGGCCATGCGGCGGCGCACCATCTCCCTTGGAAATAGGCGCCGCACTCGACTGATCCGGACGCATCTGTGTACAACTCCAACTCAGAGCTAGTAGCATTCCCTGTTTGCATAAGCGCAGTCCAATTAAACTCGGATGAGGAAAGCCAACCATATCCTTGCGCCCGAAACCTTGATGAAAGGATGAGGTATCGAGACGCCCGCTGTTGCAAGCGACATTCGCCTGCAAAATATCCTCCCCATGGGAATGATTCTGCCGGCAAAGTTCAACTTCCCCATGATAGATTGTAGACGCCACAACGTAAATGTGCCCGCCCTTTCCAGGGCACCAAGCTCCCTTTGCATGTCTGCCACCTTTTCTAAGGGAAGACTGCATTCCATTTTCATGGAATCGATCTGAATCCCCAAGAATGTAAACTTTGTCGTGGGCCCCTCGGTTTTGTTATGAGCCACAGGCACTCCGAACTCTTGGCAAATTGCGGTGAAGACCTCCAGAATAAAACGGCACGTATACTGGCCCACCGGACTGACGAACAAAAAATCATCCAGATAATGTGTAATACTCCGGAGACCTGCTACCGAGTGAGCGACCCACTGGAGGAAGCTGCTAAATGCCTCAAAATAGGTGCATGATATAGAGCACCCCATGTGCAAGCACAGATCGACGAAGTACCCACCGTCGACGAAACAACCCAAAAGTCGGTGACTCGATGGGTGAACCGGAGATAGACGGAACGCTGCTTCAAAGTCCACTTTGGCCATGAGCGCCCCGGTACCTGC
Source organism: Discoglossus pictus (assembly GCA_027410445.1). Taxonomy (NCBI): domain Eukaryota; kingdom Metazoa; phylum Chordata; class Amphibia; order Anura; family Alytidae; genus Discoglossus; species Discoglossus pictus. The sequence continues at coordinate 49,238,497 of CM050164.1, read as the reverse complement.
GAGGCGTACCATCTCGGTTGCCCGATTGAAAGACGCATATGACACGGTGGCCTGATCTTTTGAAATACCGTCGTTCACAGACCGCCCCCTGGGGTGGGATAGATGTTGGATCAGCCTGAATTTTCCTGCTTCCTTCTTTGGGACAACGCAGAGAGGAGAAACGACCATCTGACTGATGGGGGGGGGGAGCAAATGGACCCGCCATGCTGACCAGCTGGACCTCTAGATGCACTGTTACCCCTGGAAACTCTAGAACGGATTTAGATTTGCAGCCCTACTCCTCGACTCAGAGTCGCACGGGATCCGGAACCCTTCCCGGAAACCCCCTACCAGCGTTTTAGCCACGGCAGCATTGCGGGGAGGCATATAGGAGTCCTGCCCTTTGGCAGTGGGCGTATAAAAGTCCTGCCCTTTGGCAGTGGGCTCAACCAGTCTAATTCCCTCCCTGGGTCTGGCGAATCAAGCCAGAGGGTGCTCACCACCACAGTTGGAGCAAGCGTGCCTGAACCTACAATTGGGTGCCCATCTGCAGGCCCCCTAATTGTAGCCAAAACAGGTCTTGGGGACAGTGGAGACTGTGGGGGTAGGGGCCCTTGTCTCCGCCGGTCGCTCTCCGAAAGGGCGGCATGACCCGCATTGGTGTCATAATGTTTAACCAGTATGCCACCGCTTTGCCACTCCATGCTATTGATGGCCTGGATGCTAGATACTCACAGAACTCCTCGTCATACCGCCACCAAGCCATGCCCCTGTATGTCTTGTGCGCATTCCGTATCTCATCTATGTAGACAAACAGTCCTGGACTGTGCTCTGGATTTTAATCACACAAAACGCAGGCCATGATGGAAAAGGCCTGGAGTCAAGTATCGAACGCCCTATTCAGCTGCCTAAAAGACTTGCGGCGATCCTCCCCATCCCGGGACACCCTACCCGTCGCATCCCGAAATCTGGACATGGGAAATAGGGAGAACAGCTACACAAACTCTTTCCTCCAAATCTTTTCTTTGACTTCTAGGGGCAGGTGTGCCCCCAAGTTGTCTAAGGAACACAGCACAATAGGTCTCATGGCACCATCGGCGAACCCAGTACTGGTACTAGCGGGTGGGTGAAGGGGAGGGAACGTATGTGCTGGAGGTGAGCCGAATGACACAACCCCGGCCGAAGCTACTTGGCCGGAACCTCCACTAGGGGACTGTTTGGCCCATGCGTTCTTAGCTAGCCCGCCGATCCACGCCCCTATCTACTGATCACTCACTGTAATGTTGTGTGCGTTTAACAGAGACTTGAGGGATCATAAAAACCCTGTACTTGGGTGTTCCCTTTTTCCTGTATCTTCTAGTTGCCCAACCAATGTGAGCTCATCTGCTTCCAGAAGCCTCGGAGTAGAGGCCAGCAACGGAGTATCCCTGCGTCCATCCTGACGCAGGGATACTCCGATCCTGTGCAGTTGCAACTGCACCGCCATGACCTTCTGCTTCTGGATCTTGATCTCCTCCTGGACCTACGGGTGCAAGAGGTACAGTCACTAGCTCTCCGTTGCCTACGCACCCATGCCCATGCCGTCTGCTCCTCCCCTGAGGACTGCTCACGGTGACTAATAACTGCGTGGCTAAAGTTATCTGGCACCGCTGCTTCTGGCACATCTTGTACAGGGTCCTCTGGGACTTTCTTGCCCGGTATAAGGTCTAACTGTGAGTCATTGTTAGTCACGTTCTGCTGCGGCCAACCGTAACGTCATCAGTCTCAGTCCTTTGTCGCCTTAGAGGCGTGTGAGTGAATAGCAGTGGACTATACCTGCTTGTAATCTTCCAAGCCCTAGTGGGGCGCCCCGGCCTCGCAACTGTGGCTGTCACTGGCATGTCGTTGATCATCACCATGCTGTCCTGGCTGTTCATCTCGCTGATGACTCTGTTCCTCCTGTCCCACGTCTTCGTCATGCCCAGCTCCACTCCGCTCTACTGCGTCCCTGTAAAGCACCAGAAGCGCTGTTAGTATATGAACTAGAGGGGACCGCAGAGTCGGCATAGTCATGAGCTGTAGGAGCTTTTTTGGAACTCCCGGCTTTTCTATTACTACCTGCTCCCCCTTTACAAGTCGGTAACGGGGTGTTCTTTTCCCTCTGGCATGGGCGTGACCCTTTGGGCAAAGTGACGGGCGGTGGCCGGGGTTCTAGGCCCTCGCCCTCTCCGCCTGTGGGGCTGGCCCTTTCTGGCGTGGGGGGTATAGGTCCCTGCCTGTCTTGACCTGTAACCCTCCTGGACCCACCATCTACTGGATGGGGATCTACTGGCTCTGTCAGTGTGGGATGGGAAATTAACCCGTCAGCCCTTCCAGTATTGCACAGGCCGCTGGCCACCGCAGGCTGGGCCTGAGCAATGTGCTGGGTGTCCTCCACAGAAGGCATGGGTGTACCCAGCCTGTCCTGTACCCAGCGGACCCCTTGGCATAAAGCTTTATCCCTAACACCCGCCAACAGTGCTTCCAGATCATTAACATCCATGGCAGAGGCCCTCAAGCCCCCCACCCCCATGAGGAAAGAACAGACGGACACAGGAACACAAGAAAGTGAAAAAACACAAACACCCACAAACACACACCAACACACACAAACACACAAACACTGCCCCTTATATGCTGTTAATAGCTGAGTTTGCTATTTCTCAGTTTTGGACCTCCTACTTTGCTACTCATGAAGAACTCTGCACATCTTCGTCCTTTCCCGATGGAGGACCGCGCCAACTGACCCGCGAGCGAACACGGGCGGATGTCTCACCCCCCCCGACGCGACGTGATTGGCCCGACGCCTGCAGGCTCCGCTAGGTCCAGTGACACTCCATGCTGACCCAGGGAGCCTGCACAGCCTCCGCGTCGTCAAAAACTTTTGAGAATATAACAACATATCAATGAATGATCTGTGATATATCAGTGACAAACATTGATAGGTCCTCTTCTATGAATACATTATTATATCACCTCCTGTGTTAGTCATCCTCTCAATTTAACAAATACTGCAGCAGTTTGTAATAAACACAATGCTTTATTGTATTGCAGTTTGTCTTTTTCTATCTTCAAAATGATATACATATTATTTGTTACATTATGAAGATATACTTCTGCTGTTCTCTGTAGGATTAACATATCCTGTCAAACTGACTATTTACCTGCATAATAATATTGTATGTTATACAGTAGCTATACATTTCTTTTCTACTGAGTTTGTATCAAATACATGTTTTTACATAAACATTTTATAAAGGCATATAATCACAGTATCTCTTGCTTTCCCTTGTGGATATTTGACTTGCATTAAGGTATGTACCGCATATTATCTTGTGATGTTAATTACTTCACTTCCTAGTTTGCACTGGATTTTAAAACTAACTAATCATTTTCCGCTGAGACTCTACAGTTGTTTTGATCAATAAAAAGTGGATAAAATGTTCTAAACTCAACTTGATTTTGCAGTGTATAGCTTTCAACCAATATAAACATTAATATTTCCTGGTTTAAGACTGGGAAAAGTGATGTGTGTCTAACATGGGCGTAAAAGCCCCCAAAATCTGTGTGTGTGTGTGGGGGGGATAATACAACTCTACTCCCAGGATGGGAAGCAGGGGCGGATCTACTGCCAGTGCACTGGAACCCTGCTCTTTTTTTTTCATTTCTTTGTTTAAATTCTCAATACCCCCAACCCAATATAATAAAAAATTATATATATATATATATATATATATATATATATATATATATAAAAGATAAAGTATGGGTCAAAGCTTCCATGGGAAAGACATACTGTTCCATAGCCCCTCTGGTGGCCAAACCTGGTAATGCATGATTAAGTTTAATATTTTAATATTTTTTGTGTCCTCTATTTAATTAAGTTCCTACACTCCTGGGGCCTCATTCTATTATCGGCCGTAAAATGGCCGCAAGGATCTCCCCTTACGGCCGGCCGTATATCTTGCAACCGGCCGTAAGCTCAGAAAACTTAAAACGCAAAAATAAATTCAAGACGGCACTGTACAGCTCTGTAAATGCTAGGGATCATATTGGGGGACATGAGGATTAATAGCAACCCCCTCTCAAGCTTGCACATCAGCCCAAATTCGAGTTTAAATTAACTGTTTATTTTCCGGCCGCAGCGTGGGCGGGTCTGAGGTGCTCCAAGCCCGCATGACTTTTTACATGGATTTTTGACATAAATTAAAAAAAATTTTTTTTACGGATTTGAGTGTAGGGGAATGTTGTGCTATTTTTGCTAACACCTACAATCACTTTATAGTCTCCTCAGAGTGCAGGATGGCTTTATTTTGGCTTTATAATGTGCTTAATTGGTGCTAGCGGGACCTTTTTCCTGCAAGTAAGGTGCGGCTCGGTTTTAGCCTTGCAGGGAGGGTTCACGGAGCAATAGAATAGCAACCGGGCTTTTCTTGAGGCCGAAACTCTTGCGGCCGTTTTAGATCAAAGGCTTTCCTCCGGCGCGAGCAAGGTTTTCACTAACTAAAAACGTATCTAAAAAAAATATGTTATCTGCTTATTTAGACCCCTATTCAATTGGCCACATTGCCACTGAATGAGGGCCCTGGTGTCTAATATAAGTGGGGATGCTACTACTTTTTGCTATGTTATTACTGCTTGAGCTATTTAGAACTCTCGCTCACACATATATCTTCTTTCCTACACAGAGAAAATGATTAACCCTGAATGGCGTAAATTAATTTGGATAGATCTCAGTGTATTGCAGCTCATTGCATGCTGTTCACTGACGTTAATATAATTAAACATATAAATATGGATTTGACAGCAGATAAGAAGCAAAAAGGCCCATGTGGTCTGCCCATTCTATCATCTCTTCTCAACAGCATTCCTCAGTGGCAATCAATTGGTGTAATGTTAAACAGAACCCTACATGTCCACAGAGAAGAGGATCATGGACAATGTGATGGGAGGTAGCCATCTGCATACAAAATATCACCATCACATAGGCCAAGATCCAAGACTCTGTAGCCAGAGTCTTGGATCTTGGCCTATGTGATGGTGATATTTTGTAGATTAGATTAACATTGGGACCAATAGATTGTCACTGAGGAGTGCTGTTGAGAAGGCACAGACATCTGCGCAGCCCCTAGGTCCTCCTCTGCCTAGACACAGGGCCCAATCCCCCGTGGTGGCCCGCCTTCTCCCTGGTGGTGGTGGTGGGAGGGGGCAGGGGGAGGCATCCCCCGGGAGGCAGCGGCATCTGCAGTAGTGGTAGTGGAGGCATGGTGGGAGGAGAGGAGGGGACAGGCTGCGGGTGGCTGGTGTCTGGTGCATAGTGTCTGAAGTCAACCCCTGGAATGTGCTTTGGTCTGCTCCAATTCTGAGCAGCCCGGCCAGGTAAGATTCTGTCATTAGGTGGTGCCTCCTCCCTCCCTTTTGCTCCTGGCTAGGTTGTGAATTACCTCTGCATGATTGGTGGAGGGGCTGGCCTGGATCCCCCGGAGATGCACCATCTGCTACTGCATGAGGTCTAGCATCTCCGCCTGCGCAGCCTGGCCTGATGTTGGGGATGGAGACCCCGGGGGCGTGGCCTGGTGAAGAGGTGGCGGTCGTGGTGTCCAAGTGGGGACACTCTGTGGCCCGGCTGGAGCCTGCTGCATTAAGGGCGGTGATGTTGGTGGCCTGGTGGTGATGGTGGCGGTCAGTCCAACGCACTGCTATAAGGGGGAGGAGGTGGTGACTGTTTCTGATGTTCCCTCCAGTGGGAGGGCCCTTGGCGATATGCTCAGTCTCTGGAGGAGGGGGATAGTAGGGTCAAATCATGGCAGAGTGGCCGGTGGTGCTGATGGTGATCCCACTAGCCATATTATATATCCTCCTTCTCTGAACCAGGGCCCTCCGCTCCTCTTCTCTCCTCCGCTCACCGACTCCCACAGTCATGTTCTTGGCCATCATCCTCCTCACCTTGGCCCAGATGTCGTCAAAACAGTGCTTGACGGACCTCACATCCCTTGGTGCTGTGCCCACTGCTGTTACCTTAGCTGCTACCTCCTTCTATGCCCGAGCCCTAGGCCCTGGCCTAACTTCCCTCCACCTGCAAGGATCACTGGGCGGCCACGGATGGCACCAAGGAGGACCACATTCTCCTGGTGTGTGTAATTGTGGGCTCTGTGCTTGCCCTTAGCCTCTTGCCCTAACCACTGTGGATGGTAATCCTTGTCACCTTGAACCATCCCTGAGGCCTGTCTCTTCCCTGAACTACCACCCCCACTGGGATAAGGCCCCTCCCACTCTGTCTCTCTTCTACGTGTGCCTGGTGCTATGGCCACTCCTCTCCACTGTCCTCCACTTCCACCACCTCCTGCTCCTAATGTGGCTGGGGTTGAAGAAGAGTGATTAGAGGAAGATGTGGTGAGGTTGAAGGTAAGGAGGTGATGGTCAGATAGAGGGAGAGGGTGGTTGACTGGGTTGGAGGTAGGGCTAATATTGGTGAAAATAAGTGGTGAGTTGAAGAATCTGTAAGTTGTGAGAGGCAGAGGAAAGAGGTAAGTGCAAGTAGTTTGGCGGCTGCCAGGGAGGTGGGGGTGTCAATGGCAATGTTGAAGTCACCAAGTTTTAGTGTGGGAATGTTGGAGGAAAGAAAGTTTGGGAGCCAGGTGGAAAAGTGATCGAGAAATTAAGAGGGAGTACATGGGGGGGGGGGGGGGGGGTGATAGATTACAGCAACACATAGAGAGATAGGAGAGAAGAGGCACATAGTATGAGCTTCAAAAGATGAAAATTGGAGGGATGGGATAGGGGGTATGAGGTGATATGTACAGCGAGAGGAGAGTAATACACCCACACCACCACCTTGTTTGTTCCCAGGTCTAGGTGTGTGACTGAGGTGAAAGCAACCTTGCGAGAGTGGTGCAGGGGAGGCAGTGTCTGAGGATGAGAGCCAGGTTTCAGTGAGAGCCAGTAGATTGAGGGAGATGGTAATGAATAGGTCGTCGGTGAATGTGAGTTTATTGCAGATAGACCGTGCATTCCAGAGAGCGCAGGAGAAAGGTAGAGTGGAAGGTTTGTGACAAGTTATGGGTATCGGGTATTTGCTGCCCTTGGAGCGGAGAGTGGCTGAGAGCAGGTAGAATTGAGAGAGGGACCTGGGTTAGGGGATATGTCTCCAGCAGCCAGGAGAAGGAGGAGTGAGAGCGAGAGAATATGGGAGTGGGACTTACAGTAATGTTTCTGCTTATGAGTGTTAGGGAGGGGATGAGATTTTGATTGGAGGAGGGAGAGTAGCTTGTGGGATCAGAGAAGAAGAGAGGAGAGCAACCAAGGTGAGATGGGGGCATAATATGGATATATCAATCAAAGTTTGGCTGTATATGTATGATGAAAAAAAAAGTGTTTACTATGTGTATTTAATAACTGTTGGGGGATGGGGTGTGGGGAATGGGATGTGGTGTGTGTGTATGGAGTGACCTAGCTCTATGTGTCTCTATGTGTGTTCTTTAACTGTAAGTGTAAATTCGTAAATAGTATAATATAAATTAAAAAAAAACAGCCAATTACTGCTCTCAAAATACTCCTACTATCTCTCTCTAACTTAAAACCTCCAACCCCAGGACCTGCGTGCTACTTCATCAGAAAATACAACACAGTCAACGCATGGGCGATTGCAACGCAACTTTATAATCTCCCTCTGTTAATCATCTGTGGCTAGACCGCTTTCTATTGGCTGAGAGGCCTGTGTCGCACTATGTTATAATGGCCGATCGAATCTTGGCCAGCCCCTTAACAGTTTGCAGCCGCTGGAGGGATTTATGGGCTTGAGGCTTCGGCCCATAACTCACAAACTTGCTCAATTGAATAGCAGCGTAATCAGAGACGAACGGGAGCCTGCAACACACCCGCAGACATACGGCCTACAGCGATCGAGTTGCGGGTTTGTAATTGAATCAGGCTCAATATTACTATATGCATTCCCTTCTGTATCCACTTACCCTTTATGTCTGAATAGGTATTAAGAGCAACAGCTATACAAATATTTTGTTGCACTAGACACGCGATTTAACACCGAATTATCTACTGGGGAACCAATAAACATTTTTTTATTGTACAAGTTTATTCACCTTGCAAGCAATTTTCAAAGAAAAAATACACTCAAATAACAAGGGGCTTGGTCAGGGTTATTGAAATCCACTGTCTGTTTACATAGATGACTATCTATAAATAAAAATATAACAATAGAATATAAAATTATTTCTATATCTCCACAATACTAGAATTTGAAGCCTTCTGACAGCAGTGCAGTGTAAAGAAAGGGACCACAATGGTGAAAAAGAATTAGGAGAAAGTGCTAAGTTGACTTCTTTAAATAAACAGTTCCAGATGACCATCTATCTATTTAATACATTGTTTGCCATCCTGACACTGAATTGAAGAATTATATATTCAGGGTTCATAATATTGTGAGATGGGATCTTCCATTTTTTGTAAGGAAGAAGAGGCAAATTAAGAAGAGGGACAACCCTTTTTGAATGCAAATGTGGACATTACTTTTCCTGAGATGCCAAATTAAAGGACCACTGTAGTTTTTACATACTTCACATTGGTGAAATACGTGAAAAAAAATTACATTACTTGTGTAATCTATTAACATAAATCCATTTTAGGGAAAATTTTAATTTTTTGCTGTTTCTGTTTAAAATGTTTGCATATAGAATGTTCCATTTTGGCATCATATAGTGTTCCATCTTGTCTGATTTCAGTACTTCCTGAAAGTTGGAGCCTAAGAGCATGTACTTATCTACTGAAGAGTGAAGGTGGAGTTTGGGGTGGAGAGATGGGGTTGTTATATCACTGCAGGATATATTATTTTACACCTACCACTTTCCCTTCACATACTTAGAAGAAGGCAGTTGGCAAGGATAACTGCAAGCTCTGCTGCTGCAGAAATGCAAACACATTTAACATTAACAAAGGTATCATGGGTGCCTCCAAGTACCAGACATGGGCTCAAGATTTATTTTTCATATACTTAAAATATATCTTTATGGCATTGTTCCTATCTGATTATGTTAGACTCAAATATATATGTGTATTTCATCATAAGGTGGAAGTTTAATCTGCTACTGACCATAGTTTCAATCATAATACATTCATTCTCATGTTGTTCCTGTTCTATCATGCAGGATATTATGAGAGAGTACACTCATAAAGCTGGCATATGTTTATAGATCCAATCACAGGCATTTAAAGGCATATGCAAGTGAGCTGGGTTATGAATGTATTTGATAGAGGAGAATTAGTAGTGTATGAAAATATGTGTTATATAGAAAAGTTCAATTTACTTACAAAGTTATTTGCACAAAAGTCAAATCCAGTGGTTCACACCCACAGGACGCTTACATATGCCGGGTACACACAGGAAATACAGCAGTGTACCCACAGAAAATACAGCAAGATACACATTTTGACCTTTATGGTACAGAGCACAGGATGTAAATGCTGCAGTTCTGAGCACATGCCAAAAGCCACTGAGGTGAAGAATGATACAATATATTATCCTGATTCTGAATTTGAATGTTATGCTAATTGAGGTGGAGTTTTCTAGGGGTGTACACCATCAAATGCAAATGCCAAAAAACATAGGACATTTTGCCAACTTCAAGGTAAGCTAATTAATGTTTATTTTGGGATGTTTTCATGCAAAAAAAAATGTTTTCATACAGTACTAATTCTCCTCTATCAGATGCATTCATAACCCAGCTCACTTGCATATACCTTTAAAGCCAGGAATGTTAACTTAGCTGCCCTACAGACTATTTTGGTTGCAAGACGGACTGTGGCATGTGAGGGATTTGTCAGAAGATAATGCATAATAAATACTAAGGGCTGAAGACGTCCAGCCAATACTGAACAACCCAGCCCATCCAGCCAATACCTTTTTTAAAGCTCTTTATTACACTTCATCGTAAATGTTGCAAATATTGCAGCATTCGGACCGGAAATTAGTAGAAATTTCAAAAGCTGCTGAAAATGAATTGCCAGGAAGTTTAGTAGTCTCAAACACCAGCCAAGTGTAATAATATATTTTTATATGTTTATTTTATTTTACTGCTCACCAAATACATTGCACCAACAGCCTTATGTACAATAGAAACAATACACAAATTATGCACAAGATCCTATCTAAGAAACAAATTCAATATTAATATGTTTCCTTTCATTGATAAGATATAAAACCTGTCTCTGTATAAATCAAATAAATAATTATAAATTCATTTAAACTCATGCTGGTGCTTGGCTTGTATTACTGATATGTAGAGATGTCGCGAATAGTTCGCCGGCGGACTGTTCCCGGCGAACATAGCATGTTCGCGTTCGCGGCGAACTGCGAACATTTGCGAGATTCGACCCGCCCCCAATACTTTATCATTGAGCAAACTTTGACCCTGCATGTCACAGTCAGCAGACACATTCCAGCCAATCAGCAGCATACACTCCCTTCCACACCCTTCTACCTCATGGACAGCAGCCATTTTGGAATCAGAACTAACTTGCAGTCTTACTGAGAGGAGGTAGAGTGTAGGTGATACTGCATCTATAGGGAAAACCATAGCTATGCAAGTTTATTCAGTGTCCAGTGCAGTGCTGAAGGACTTTTGTGCATTATTATTATTATTATTACTACTATATAATGTGTAGATGTACCAGCTGGGCATGCATTATTATTATTATTATTATTATTATTATTATTATTATATAATGTGTATATGTACCAGCTGGGCATGCATTATTATTATTATTATTATTATTATTATTATTATTATTATTATATAATGTGTAGATGTACCAGCTGGGTAAAATACTAAAACTAATAATAATAATAATGCACAAGAGCATGCCCAGCCGGTACATCTACACATTATATACTAATAATAATAATAATAACAATAATAATAATAGTGCTCAAGAGCATGCCCAGCCGGTACATTTACACATTATATAGTAATAATAATAATAATAATAATAATATAGAAGAGCATGCCCAGCCGGTACATCTACACATTATATAGTAATAATAATAATAATAATAATAATAAAGCACAAGAGCATGCCCAGCCGGTACATCTACACATTATATAGTAATAATAATAAGAATAATAATAAAGCAGAAGACCTCCCCTGTGTCTTCCCCCCCCCCACTCCCTCCCATGTGTCTCTCTCCCCCCCTCTCCCCTGTGTCTCCCCCCCACTCCCTCCCATGTGTCTCTCTCCCCCCCCTCTCCCCTGTGTCTCTCCCACCCTTGCCTGTGTCTCTACCCCTCTCCCTTCCCCAGTGTTTCTTTCCCCCCTCTCCTGTGTCTTTTCCCCCTTCCCTCTTCCCTGTGTCACTCCCCCCTCCCCTGTGTCTCTACCCCCCTCTCCCTTCCCGTGTTTCTTTCCCCCCTCCCCTGTGTCTTTCCCCCCTTCCCTCTCCCCTGTGTCTCTCCCCCCTCATCTGTGTCTCTTCCCCCTTCTCCCCTGTGTCTCTACCCCCTCTCCCCTGTGTCTCTACCCCCTCTCCCTTCCCCTGTGTTTCTTCCCCCCTCCTCTGTGTCTTTACCCCCTTTCCTCTCCCCGGTGTCTCCTCACCACTCCCTCCCATTAGTCTCTTCCCCCCTCTCCCCTGTGTCTCTACCCCCCACTCTCTCCTGTGTCTCTCCCCCCTCCCATGTGTTTCTTCCCCTCACCTCTCCCTTACCCTGTTTCTCTTCCCCCCTCTGCCCTGTGTCTTCTCCCCCTCTCCCCTCCCCCTCCCCTGTTAGCTTCTATACGCATACATACATACGATAAGAAATCTGTGGGGGGGGGGTTACCCTTTACCCCCCCCCCCCCCAGTTCCAACACCCATGTGTACTGTATAATATTGTATTGCATTATGTTATATTATATCACTAGCGACTTGCCTGGCACAAATGACGGGGCAATAATAATAAATAATAAAGTTTGAAGCCGTGGCAATGCTGTTTGCCACACAATGTGATGCTTTTTCTTTTTGTACTCTGAGGACCTTCGGCGCTCATTGTGAGCCTCTTCCCTCGTGTCCTTCATGTTTCGTGCTTTGCAACGATCAATCTTCGGCGCTCATCGCGAAGACAGATATATAAGTACAGTGTTAAATATATATTTTTTTTTTGTGCATTCAGGTCTCAGAGCATAATAAAGTGATTTAGATTTGTAACTGCTTTGAGAGTGCTATCGCTGGCAGCCAATGAGCAGTAATCCAGATATATAACTGCAGAGTAAAAAGTAAAACATTTTAGTGTAGTGTAAAGTCTACATTTTTATTTTCCATTACTAATTAATACTTATTAAATGAATGCACGATAATAACTATTGTGAATGAACAAATGTATTAGGAAGTGCGAAGCGTTAATGTATGTAAAGTAACGGCAGTGTAAAATATGCTATTAAGCGTATTTTTTTTATATATATTTTTTTTAATAATAATGAATTAATTAATTACTAAAATACTTTACCTATTTGTAATTAATATATCCAGTGATCAATATCCTGAAGAGCTAACTAAAAAGGATTTTCCTAAAAAGCCGTACGAGGTAAAGATACACTATTAACAAGGACGCTAAATCATCCACACCCGCTTACCACATACACATTCCCCGCCATTTTACAACACTAACTTACACAATGCGGAAGTACACAGCTACCCTAACGGCTTCCACTCGCGCACGCAGCCTATTTACACTACACACTGCACACATTGCTGACACTTACACAGCAGCTCCACAGCACTGAAAACCTAGATTGTATGCTGCAGGAACATGAAAACAGATTGTCAGCTCTTCAGCACAATGCTTCCTGCATATATTACTTACAAATAGGTAAAGTATATTCATTTAGTAATTATTTCATTAGCATACAAAAATACATATACACAAAAAAAACATTATCACATTAAACATGAAAGCCATTCACTGCGCGCCTCACAACGAGCGCCAACGCTGCTCATAGCACACAAAGCCTTGCAATAAGCGCAAAAAACACATCACCGCCGACCAAAGAATAACAGCAAAAGCGCCTATCAGAAAAAAAATACAACCAACAGCCTCGCAATGAGCGCCGAAGGATATCCGACCGTCAACAAAATGAATGTCTCGTCCAAACCATTACCTGCCTTACAATCGTATTGCCGCCATTTTTTGACGGGCAAGTCGCTAGTAAATATATAAAGATCAAGATAATAAAAGTATCAGGAAATGTAACACAAAGATGCACGCGCGTCTGAATAATACGACAAATACAGATTTTTGTCATAAATGATATGATCGCAGTATTGGGTCATAAACCCTAAACACTGGAATCTGTTACATACAATTTACTGATGATGTCATTAATGGGCTTCAAGGGGGGGGGATCTCTTTTCATACTTTTTGAGCGGTGCAAATCCAACATACGCAGAGCGGAAACGCCACATCTATGGGACACACACAAAGGGGTTCACTTTGGGAGAAAAAAACAAACAAATATGAAATATTTAATAATCATATTTTGATGTTACCAACAGATAAGGAAATGAAACTGAGGTTATTATATCTAATAGTAGCAAGCCTGGGAGTACTGGGAGTAATAATACTGCAGCAGGAGGTCAGGACTAATGTCACCTATAGACCCCCAGAGAGATAAAGGTCAGTACTAATGTCCCTCTATAGACCCCCAGTCAGATAAAGGTCAGTACTAATGTTCCTCTATAGACCCCCAGTCATATAAAGGTCAGTACTAATGTCACTCTATAGACACCCAGTCAGATAAAGGTCAGTACTAATGTCCCTCTATAGACCCCCAGTCATATAAAGGTCAGTACTAATGTCACTCTATAGACCCCCAGTCACATAAAGGTCAGTACTAATGTCCCTCTATAGACACCCAGTCAGATAAATGTCATTACCAATGTCCCTCTATAGACACCCAGTCAGATAAAGGTCATTACTAATGTCCCTCTATAGACCCCCAGTCATATAAAGGTCAGTACTAATGTCACTCTATAGACCCCCAGTCAGATAAAGTTTTGAAATGTTTCTTGGATAGCATTGGGGCTAAAGGAGGTTTGGCCATCAGGTAGTCTAAAGATACCGTATATTATGTCCTCTCTTGGGGGGTAAAGACACTAATAATTACTCCAATAAAATTCTGTTTTTTTATGTGGGCAAGGTCCCTGGTTAGCCCATTGGGTTATCTGTTAAAAAGAGTGGTGCAGAGACTGTGGGGGCTGTTAGCCTCCTTGTCCCCGTGTGGCCGTTTAGAATCACTGCTGCTGCATGTTTCAGCTTTATTAAGGTGTAATTGTACAGCGTTTGACTCAAGTAGCTGCCTGTGCTGGGTCAGTTTGGCTTAATTGCTGGGCCCTTTTCCTGCCAAGATGGCGACCCCGCTTTGTCCCCGCTTGTGTGCTTATTTGGGATGGCCCCCCTTTTATCTCCGACCCGTGGCCTTCTCAGGTCCCCCCCTCAATCTCTGAGTGTGGGTATGCGGGCTGGGGCGGTGAATCAGGCCTACCTTCTTCTCTGCTCGCTGCAAGATCAACAATACCTAATTTTTCAGGCATGTGTACATGCCTAATTTTTCTGGCCTCCGGTGCTGCACTGTGCCTTCAACAACCAAACCCAAAGAAAAGGCACATAACAGGGATTAAACTGATAGGAGTAGTACTACTTAACACACCACTCATATCTGGTGTAACAGTAGTGTACATTTAAAACAAAAAACATTTTTTCTACTGTAATAGATTGCATAGCAGTTAGTTGTCTGCAAGCGTGTGTGTCAGACCTACAGCGTCTACTCTGCCAACTTCTGCAAGTGCACAGTGCCACTCATATCTGTTGTCACAGTAGCTTGGACGCATAGTACCAATCTGTCAAAACTGGTAATGATAATTGAGGTCTAGAGTAGCCTGGTTCCCTTACCCTCTACAGGTTGAGACCTAATGTTTGGGTGTCTCCAGACCAACACATGAGTACAAGCAGCACACAAACTCAAAGCCGCCATCCTCCTCCTGGTCCAGCATCATCAGACACATCAACCACTGCTGTCCTCCTTGCCCCCTCTCAACCATCCGCCACTGCGTCTCTCGCCTTGAGCAGTTCCTGCTCATTTGCCCATAGTCAGGTGCCTGTAAAGGACATGTTTGAGTGTAAGAAGCTAATGTCTAAAAGTGCCCCAAAATTGAAGTGATACGACCAACAAAGCATCTTTTTCCATCTCCCGGTTCTAAAAATCCAGGCCTTATACACGCCCCCTGATATGTGCTGTAACAGGTTTTAAACTGATAAGAGTAGTACTACTTAACACACCTTATAATAATGCAGAGAGAGGCAATGCAGTGAGAGGAGTCTGAAGTAGAGGAGTCAGAGGAGGAAGGTGGCTTTGAGAAGGTGGAAGACCAAACACAGCAGGCGTCCCAGGGGGCTTGTTGTCACCTTTCGGGGACCCTTGGTGTTGTACATGGCTGGGTGGAGGAAGAGACCTTTAATGACATCAGTGAGGACATGGAACGGGACATGGCTAGCTTGGTATCCAACCTTGTGCAAATGGGGAGTTTGCGGTTGTGCAAATGGACTGTTTGCGGTTGTTTGCGGTGCGTTAAACGGGGAGTTTGGTCTGTCACTGTAAAGCGGGTGTAACCCTTACACTACCTGATCGATACAACATCATACCTGATGTTTTAAAGCACGTTATTCCAAACAATTTAGGAATGTTAGGTAATTTATGCCCTTTATGGCTTAAAACCAGACTCTGTATCAACTATGTAATTTTCCGTGGGAGTTTTGCCATGGATCCCCCTCCAGCATGCCACAGTCCAGTTGTTAGACCCCTTGAAACAACTTTCCCATCACTATTGTGGCCAGAAAGAGTCCCTGTGGGTTTTAAAATTCGCTTGCCCATTGAAGTCTATGGCGGTTCACCGATGTTCGCCGGTTCGCAAACATTTGCGGCGGTTCGCATTCGCGGTTCGCGAACCGAACATTTTAGGTTCGCGACATCACTACTGATATGTAGTTAACTACTCTCAAAATTAATCAATTGGTGCATTGCCTTGTAAGTTATCGGTAATATGCATGAAGTGTGAATCAAAGTACGCAGGGAGATGGTGGATTTGACAGAAAAATCTAATTTGTGTATATATGTGTTCCATTTTCCTAAAAAGCTAGGAAACGTTTGCTTCCCTTCGAGAGCTGCCTAGTCCATTGAATAAAATACACTGAAAGCCGCATAATGTGTATTACTTGGAAAGATCGAAACGGTTCAGTTATAAAAGCAGATTGCATGCAATTTTATAGGAAATAAGAAATATAAACTAGGCTGAAAATCATTTTGTTGCAGTTATATTCAACCGTCTTGTAAAAAATGATGAAATTCAACAAAATATTTCTATCACTGACAGTACTAGCTCATATTTTACATGTCAGTCTATGGATAGAGGAATAACACATTGACGCTCTCTAGACTTCAAATGTTCTTTTAATTGTCACTAATGGTTTCTAAACCCCCACTGTTCTTTGTCATTTATGTGGTTCTTGTACTGACTAATCCTCAAATGCAGCATTTCATCCTTTTATTCTGATAAGGCTTCATATGTACCCCTTAAACCGACTACAATGCATTCATAATATTTATAAGCTTGGAGAAATTTTCTGAATTTGAATATTACATTGTCTTTCTTCTACAAAATGTAAATTCATTAAAAAAAGAGACATTAAAATGTAAATTTTATTTTAACACAAAATGAGTAATTATTGGCAGAAACAAAAACTTTCACGAGCATTTCTAGATAAGTTTTCTTCTTATTGTGTGGTTTTTCGTAAGCCTACAGTTTATTATTAAGAATTGTAGAGAGTAGATGATTGTGAATAAAAGCCGTGAATGCTTTTGAGAATTGCTTTATATACCATAAAATAGTTTATGTATTAACAAAAAACAAATAAAACCAGTTGATATTCTCTCCCCTCCCTACTGATATTTCTATATAATATACTTTCCATAATAGTAAGGTTTTTTGAAGCAAAGAAACAAAGAACTTGTCAGTAGATAACAGACCTTTTCAAAACTACCATCCTGGCATAAGCTCCTTGGTCAGGATAAAAATCTCTGTGGTTGTCAAATTCGTAACTCCAACCCATCTAAGCCTTTGATCTTTCAAACCCGTAAATGTTACAATCGCAAATTTCTATTCAATTGCTACAATACCTCAAGTCTGCAATTGTTTTAACATCTGTAAATGGCAAATATAGAAGAAAATCCTACGGGTACCAGATAGGACCCGCAAGAAGGTTAAACACCTGTTCGTAGCACTGTAAATAAAAAAAATCAATACTGCACTTTAAAAGGCGGGGAATGTGATGAAAGATATTAGAATTAATTGCACAACAGTCTCAAGCTTGCATATGCAAAAAAAAATATATATTTCTATTATATTTCATTTCCATGTTATATCAGTCTTGGGAATCAATGAGGTAATACATATCAGGCCACCCTTATGGACTAGAACAATATTGGAATTCATTTTTATTATTTTGTTTTATGAGGGTTTGCGAGTTCCCATTGCATATTGGACCCCCGAACCTAATTGATTTACATGTAACGTCCATGTTTTACTGACATAATGATTGCATTCTCATTTTCTATTGGCGAAATGTGTGGTTACGGCCTCGCTTAATTGATCATGTTCCCGCCCTGAACTGCTACGCACAAGTGCATGGTTTTACGGCTTCGGAGTTCGGCCTGTAACTTGCACCCTTGCTCAATTGAATAGCACCGGAATAGGAGAGGAATGGGAGCCCGCAGCATGCCCGCAGACATACGGCCTGTATCTCACAAGATGCGGTCTTGCAATTGAATCGGGCTCCATGTATCGTAAGAAAAACCTCTCTAATGCAACAGTCACTAATTTAAGGCACCAATCTTACACTGTCCCTCTCTCTTTCTCCAGCTTGTCTCATGTTGTTTTCTATATTATTCCTGGAGAAAGTCAGATTCCAGTAATGTGTCTGTGTAGCAGTTTTAGATTTATTTCTAAAGTAATTGGCTGATTTGCTCAAGCCAGTGCTGTCGCTGGTCCATAGTAATTACACAAGACAATAGCACATACTGTATATTTTGAAAAATATACGTCTCTCTTTGGCATATTCAAATATTGGGAGATATGTTGAGTGTGGTTTCAGAATGATAATTTATGATTATTTATTTCAACAAAACTGAGCATGTACATGTACCGTATTGGTCCGAATATAAGCCGCACCTTTTTTCCGATTTTTGAGCTTGCGAGTTACGAATGCGGCTTATATTCGCGACCATAAAAAAAATCATTGCCGATTTGCGAACTTTGCTTGTTACGTGTGCGGCTTCTTTTCGCGGACGCAAAATTACTGCCGATTTGTGCGATTGCGAGTTAAGGATGACAATTTTCGTGCTTGAGACTGCGGTATTGAATAGCGATTTACGGTTTTAGTGATTCTAACATCCTGTAAAGCCTGTAACCTGCAAAAAAAGCTACAGTGCTAATTAGAAAGCCTGTTTCTTGCAATGGCTGATCACTTTGAGAGATTTTTTCTCTCCAATTTTACGGGTGCGGCTTATATTTGAGTACTATCTGTTTTCTATTTTTTCCCCTTGAACTTTACGGGTGTGGCTTATATGCGGACCAATACGGTAACTAAATGTAGAGTTAGGGGCTGTGGTCAAATAACATAAACTTTACAATATATTGTATAGGATTTGATCCATGTTAAGAAAAAAAATGGACTATAGTTACTTTTTGCTTCTTTTCTCAGTTCTCCTAATGACATGGAACAATAATAAAATATTTATTCCGCTTTTTCTGCAATAAGAAAATAGGCTTTGAGTCTAATATAATTCTCATTGTGTTATATCACCGTAAGCTGAATTTACAGCACAGGAAATGTTTGGATAAACCATGTTGGTTTCTTGCACAGTTGTTTCTGCCAAGTTACGGCTTTGATGATTTATAGAAAGACTGATCATTTGATGATGTTTTGTTATTAAATTATGATTTCCAGAAAAAATGTGGAATCATCTATTGTTTCATTTAAAGTATAACAAATAAAACATTCAGCAAGTGAATCAACAAACCAATTAGTAATAGAGATTTAGCCATATCGAGTGCATGTAAATACAATTATGGTATTGTAAAGTGACTTGCATTTGCGGACTTTGTCTCCATCAATTGTCATCTGGTTAAAATTAAGGGTTTCGGCATTCCAGTTTTGACCTACCACATTTTCTGTAGCCATAGGCAAGAAATGAAATGATTTATATTTAGAACAGATACTTCCTTCAAAATAAGTTTAGCCAACAAAAGTCAAATGTGCCTCAGAATGGCCATTGAGTGTTGTCATTTTTGTACTGGTTCTGTGCAAAACTATGAAAGAGTTTTCTAGTAATCTGTAATTTAATGAGTTAGAACATAATACATTTAATAAGAAATGTGACGCCATTTCTGTTTTCATACCACACCTACTTGCCTTAATGTTCTCTATTTGCCTTGTCTGATTTACTCACCCTTACTCTCCCTCTACTTCTCATGTTTAAATCACTGTTTTCATTAACTATTCAACCGATGCTGTCATAAACCTGAAAACTATGTTGTAATACACCTGAAAACTATGTTGTAATACACCTTCAAACCTAAAAAGCACTTTGGCTAAAAATGCTTTAAAAAATGTGAAAGTGAAAAAACAAAGATTTCACTTTATATGGGTTTGATTACATGGCTCCTGTAAGACCCCCATAAGGTTGAGTCATAGTTAAAGGAGTTCTTACAAGCAGATTTGTGGAGATATTACATGGCTCCTGGAAAAAAAAAGTCAGTAAGATTTACTCGCGGGCAGGGAGTTTTGTCCTTGGTTTTTCAACTCTAATGTGTGCTCACAACTTGTCTTACTTATACTAATAGGAGACTCTGGGCCTGATTCAATTGCCCAATTCGTAAATTTATACACACTTAAAATCACTCTTAATATTGTTACATATTCGCAAATATTACTTATTGGCACTAATGAATTCTTTAGTCAATAGAATGCATATAAACATTTATAAAAAGAAACACCCAAAGCCAAATTTATGAGCTCAAGGCATTTACAAGTAGCTAATTGAATAAGGCTATCTGAGTGTGAATCTTAGCAATCTCTATCTATTTGACACTTAAAATTGACCTCCCTCTCGACACCCATGGTATCTAATATTATCCTTCTCCTATAACCTGGTACTTATGGACCCCCATGGTATATTATACTATCTCCATGGGGTCATCATGGCCCCCAAAGGCAACTAACATCAATGCTTTACCATGTGGGTCCATATAAAACCTTGTGGCATCCTAATCTACCTCTATGCAGCCAATCAGAAGCTGACAAAAATAGTATATATGGCAAGGGTTTGTTCAAAAAGCAGTTTGGGGGAATCAGCTTCACTAGTTAATTCAATATTTTTTTTCAAGAATGGCACATTTTCATAGATGAAGGCTCTTTCTGTGCCATTGGTAACAAAAGTGAGTACACCCATAAGTGGAAATGTCCAAATTGGCCCCAATTAGCCATTTTCCTCCCCAGTATCTTGTGACTCGTTAGTGTTACAAGGCCTCAGGTGTGAATGGGGAGCAGGTGCGTTAAATTTGGTGTTATTGCACTCACATTCTCTCATACTGGTCACTGGAAGTTTAACATGGCACCTCATGGCAAAAAACTCTCTGAAGATCTGAAAAAAAGAATTTTTGGCCTAGGCTATAAGAAGATTGCCAATACCATGAAACTGAGCTGCAGCACGGTGGGCAAGACCATACAGTGGTTTCATAGGACAAGTTCCACTCAGAACAGGCCTCACCATGGTTGACCATAAAAGCTGAGTGCACATCATATGCAGAGGTTGTCTTTTGGGAAATAGACATAGGAGTGCTGCCAGCTTTGCTGCAGAGGTTGAAGGGGTGGGGGGTCAGCCTGTCAGTGCTCAGACCTTACGCCGCACAATGCATCAAATTGGTCATCCCAGAAGGGAGCCTCTTTTAAAGATAATGCACAAGAAAGCCCGCAAACAGTTTACTAAAGACAAGCAGACTAAGGGCATGGTTTACTGGAACCATGTCCTGTGGTCCGATGAGGCCAAGATAAACGTATTTGGTTCAAATTGTGTCAAGCGTGTGGGGAGCAACCAGGTGAGGAGTACAAAAACAAGTGTGTCAAGCATGGTGGTGGAAGTGTCATGTTTAGGGCCTGCATGATTGCTGCCAGCACTGGGGAGCTACAGTTCATTGAGGGAACCCTGAATGCTAACATGTACTGTGACATATTGAAGCAGAGCATGATCCCCTCCCTTCGGAGACTGGGCCGCAGGTCAGTATTCCAACATGATAACGATCCCAAAGATGACCACTGCCTTGCTAAAGAAGCTAAAGGTAAAGGTGATGGACTGGCCAAGCATGTCTCCAGACCTCAACCCTATTGAGCATCTGTGGGGCATCCTCAAATGGAAGGTGGGGGTGTGCAAGGTTTCTAACATCCACCAGCTAGGTGATGTCATCATGGAGGAGTGGAAGAGGACTCCAGTGGCAACCTGTGTAGCTCTGGTGAACTCCATGCCCATGAGGATTAAGGCAGGACTGGAAAATAATGGGGGCCACGCAAAATATTGACACTTTGGGGTGTCCTCATTTTTGTTGCCAACGGTTTAGACATTAATGGCTGTGTGTTGTGTTATTTTTAGCGGACAGCAAATTTACACTGTTATACAGGCTGTACACTTACTACTTTACATTGTAGCAGAGCGTCATTTCTTCAGTGTTGTCACACGAAAAGATATAATAAAATATTTACAAAAATGTGAGGGGTGTACTCACTTTTGTGAAATACTGCATAATTTAACCTCTTTTTCCCCAACAGCTGTAATTGTTTTACTTTTTGTACTAAATGTTTTGTTTTAATTGCAATTATTTTTTTTATTTTATTGTAATTGTAACATATATATTTCTATAATTCTTCCTTTTTAACATACTTTTTTTATTTTATGTATTGTAGTGCAAGTAGGTAGTATTGGGGACTATAATTACCCCCATGGAGTTAGATTAGGTTAGGGACCCATATGGTTAACAAGAGGTCAATGTAAATAGCAACTGGGGACCTCCATGGAGATTAGATAGAATTCACGTGGTCCCCAATTGATATGTCATATATTTGGGGGTTAGTGGGCCCCCATCCCAAAGCACAATGGTATGGGATGAAGGGGGGGGGGGAGGCAATGGGCACCATCTAGTGTTGAAAGGGTCCCAGGGATACCAGGTATCATAGGATGTATCAGCCACGAGGGGCTATCAGCACACATGGGTATCATATGTAATGTAACAGCTCTTGGTAAGGGTGATGCTGAGGGATCAACATTTTACATGTAAAGTTTTGGCTCGTTGCGAGTGCCCACAAGGCTCTACTGGAACATGTATGATTAGTAGATTTCTTACAAGGGACAAGTAATACAACTTTAAGTACAGGAACATATTGTACATGCAATCACTCAGGGTTTACTTGTAAAGGGTTGCTGCAGGTGGAATGTAATTACGATGTTGCTCCTTATGTGGAAAGTTCAGTCTCAAACTTTCATACAAGAGCCATGTAATCGAGCCCTGTATCAATATTTTATAGGACTAGTACTTTGCAAAAATTTTGCATGTATTATTCACATTTCTTATTATGAACTATTTTCTGGAACGTGAGTAGATAAAGAAGGGGGCATTCTATTAATGGCAGCAAGGTCTGGTTTGAAATAATTGTTATATAGATAATGTGGTAAATAACAAAACAATATGTCAATCACGTGTACTAATAAATTACATTTTAGTTTTATGGAGGCCATTACAGGCTGGTCATTGTTCATGAGCTTATGGATATTAACCTCTATTCACAACAATGACAATAAAGAGGTCTCCAGAGCCTATCTGTAAACAATAACCTTCAAAATGCATTTCTGTTTTATATTGTAAATGATTGAAGCCTAAGTGATGAGAATATATTGACTCTGTGATCAATGGTGACTCAAGGAGAAATGTCATTGATTATACTGTAGATTTAAAGTAATGTGTTTGGTATGATGACCTTAACATAACTGTAAGCTTTTAGAATAAATGTCTTCATTATGGGAAATAATGACAATAAAGCTCTTGTTAATCTGTCATAATGGAGAGTATGTTTGGACACTTGGTAACTATTTTATGTTATGAGTATTTTATTCATTACAGATCATTAAGTTTATATGAATTTTGTTCATTTATACTAGCAGACCATCACATTATTAGTGTTCAAAATTGTTATGTTGAGCATTATTTGATTGTTGTCATTATGTATATATATTTGAAATACTTACAGTAGATATAAAAAGTCTACACACCCCTGTTAAAATGTCAGGTTTCTGTGCTGTAAAAAAATGAGACAAAGCTAAATCATTTCAGAACTTTTTCCACCTTTAATGTGATGTATAAACTGTACAACTCAACTGAAAAACAAACTGAAATCTTTTAGGTGGAGGGAAGGGAAAAGAAAGAAAAATAATGTGGTTGCATAAGTCTGCACACCCTCTTATAACTGGGGATGTAGCTGTGTTCAGAATGAAGCAATCACATTCCAAATCGTGTTAAATAGGAGTCAGCATACACCTGCCATCAATTAAAGTGCCTCGGATTAACCCCAAATAAAGTTCAGCTGCTCTAGTTGGTCTTTCCTGAAATTTTCTTAGTCACATCCCACAGCAAAAGCCATGGTCCATAGAGAGCTTCCAAAGCATCAGAGGGATCTCATTGTTAAAAGGTATCAATCATGAGAGGGGTACAAAATAATTTCCAAGGCATTAGATATACCATGGAACACAGTGAAGACAGTCATCGTCAAGTGGAGAAAATATGGCACAACAGTGACATTACCAAGAACTGGAGCTCCCTCCAAAATTGATGAAAAGACGAGACAAAAACTGGTCTGGGAGGCTACCAAGAGGCCTACTGCAACATTAAAGGAGCTGCAGAAATATCTGTCAAGTACTGGCTGTATGGTACATGTGACAACAATCTCCCGTATTCTTCATATGTCTGGGCTATGGGGTAGAGTGGCAAGATGAAAGCCTTTTCTTACGAAGAAAAACATCCAAGCCAGGCTACATTTTGCAAAAACACATCTGAAGTCTCCCAAAGGCATGTGGGAAAATGTGTTATGGTCTGATGAAACCAAGGTTGAACTTTTTGACCATAATTCCAAAAGATATGTTTGGCGCAAAAACAACACTGCACATCACCAAAAGAACACCATACCCACAGTGAAGCATGGTGGTGGCAGCATCATGCTTTGGGGCTGTTTTTCTTCAGCTGGAACTGGAGCCTTAGTTAAGATAGAGGGAATTATGAACTGTTCCAAATACCAGTCAATATTGGCACAAAACCTTCAGGCTTCTGCTAGGAAGCTGAACATGAAGAGGAACTTCATCTTTCAGCATGACAATGACCCAAAGCATACATCCAAATCAACAAAGGAATGGCTTCACCAGAAGAAGATTAAAGCTTTGGAATGGTCCAGCCAGAGACCAGACCTGAATCCGATTGAAAATCTGTGGGGTGATCTGAAGAGGGCTGTGCACAGGAGATGCCCTCGCAATCTGACAGATTTGGAGTGTTTTTGCAAAGAAGAGTGGGCAAATCTTGTTAAGTCTAAATGAGCCATGCTGATAGACTCATACCCAAAAAGACAGTGCTGTAATAAAATCAAAAGGTGATTCAACAAAGTATTAGTTTAAGGGTGTGCATACTTATGCAACCATATTATTTTATTTTTATATTTTTTCTTCCCTCTACCTAAAATATTTCAGTTTGTTTTTAGATTGAGTTGTACAGTTTATAGGTCACATTAAAGGTGGAAAATGTTCTGAAATTATTTATCTTTGTCTCATTTTTTTACAGCACAGAAACCTGACAATTTTAACAGGGGTGTGTAGACTTTTTATATCCACTGTATTTAGAATGATATACTAATTCTACATTAATAGTTGTTCAGTAGCCATAATTTCAATAGCTTTCTAAAACATATTGGAACATTCTTAACTTGAAGGTTACAAGGGCTAAACAGTGCTGCTGTCTAACAGCCTATTAAATTTGAGCTCAGTAACTCCAACGTGAGCCTCGCAGAGGCTACATGCTCTAGATTTGCCCTACTTACGTTGCTATTAAATTGGAAGGGGCTGTGTGCTATGAGTGAAAGACACAAAAACGCAACAAATATTGTTGCATGTTGGGTGTGTGGCAGTGCAAGTATCAATTTAGCCAGATTGCCATCATGGCTAATGAAAGCCTGCGTGAAAACACGCAGGCTCCCGACATCGGGGTGGTCCAGATCAGAACCTCCGCCACAGTTAAAAACACAAGCCCTGCCGCGGGGGGTACTCCAAGTACCCCCGCAGTGTCCCTACATTAACCCTTGCAGCAGAGGTCTCAATTGGGACCCCGCTGCATTTCAAATTTAAAATTTCCTGCCCTGGTCCTGAAAGGACCTTAAAAGTCCTTAAAGGACCCTCACTAAATAAATCAAATAACCCATTCTGTCCCTTACGCCATGTTTTCCATTTTCTTGCAGTGCCAAATCTTACCTGCAAACAGAGGCCTACTACATCTGTGAAGCCCTGTGACCAGTTCCCTCCCTCACATCCACCCACCCCTATTCAGATTAAGTTTATAGAACCATGAAATCACCTGATTAACTCTCTGATTACATTTCTCACCACTAGTTGTCAGACAACATATTACAACATATTACATACTAGAGCCTCTTATCTCAGAACCTTCCACCTAATTATAATCTTTCTAACTTTCACTTCCTTCCTTTCTTCCTTCCTTACCCTTCTTATTCCTTATCTGTTACTCTTCCCCATGTTTCTGCCCCTTTCATTCCCTTTAGAATGTAAGTAGAGAGTTTCCCGTCTTGTAGGGTGCTTTGCGCTGGTGGAGATGAGCACCGTAGGTGTCATCCCTACAACCCCGTATGACTTTACCATCATATCTACGACCTTCGGGACTACACATCAACAGAAAACTCAAATACAGAATTCACAGTGCGAGACCCACTTTTAAAAAAAAACGCATTAAAAAAAATGGACCGTAACACAAAATAAAACCGCAACGTAGAGAAAAAAAAATACGAGCCGCAAAAAATACGAACTTAACGGCCGAACCGCACACAGCGAAAAAATTGAAAAACTCACAAAATACAAACCAAAAAAAACAAAAAACAAAACATCACACACAGCAAAGGGGGACACCCAAGGCATCTGGAAGTGAGGTTACAAGTCAATTTAAGTCCAATTTTCAGAGTTTAGCCACTCGAGAAAACCTTAAGCGAGAGTAAAAATGGCTGCCAAAAAAACGAAAACGAGGCTACACGTCCCCTAAACACACAAAACACAGCCACACACATACAACTTTAACACAGGACCGTACGAGGTTGAAAATACCCTATTACGAAGTAGGTAAAATGGTCCAAAGCTGCCTACACTAACTTTATTTGGATACCCATGATCCGAAACAACGCCGATAAGTGATTAAAAAGTTCTTGCAAATTCTCATAATGTCAGAGTATCAGCACAAAAAAATTATTTTCACATGAGAGTAGTATGGTCTGTATAAATAAATCTAGGCCATTCTATCAATTAACTGGTATCATACTGCTACTATAGACCATTGCTAAACAACTCTCATATATCAGAATCTACTGATAGTCCTCTTAATACAGGATACACTGATAATCACAGAGTTGTTAAGTATTTATTAAAAAGCACAAAATATTCACATTGTTAAAAACAAAAAGAAAAATAGTGGAACACAGGTGTTCAATAACTCCAAAACGAGGAATTCACATAATATAATGGCTATAATCTGTATTGCAAAAAATGCAACAAAAATAAACAGGTAATTAGAGAATATACGTATGGGAGGGAAACAACATATACCCATCTCAAAAATACTTGCGATTCAGTTTCCTTCTCTCCCAACTTCTTTTTTTATAGAAATTGACTTGTGAGCCATGTGAGCCATTTTTCCCTGGCGTTGAACCTGTCCCACTAGAAAAATGAGATTCTAACAGTCCGTTTCGTCCTTCTAGACTTTCTCTAAGACTATACTCACTGGCTTCTCCTCTGGCTTATAAAGCCCTGTTACTTTCGGGTTGCGTGTGAGTGTTGTTACAACATGACGTTTACGTGACGACGTGATGACGTTACATTTGATCAATTCATTCAACTTTATTCAGCCTCACAAAACCTATATCATAACACTGGTATTACAAAGTAGTCCCATTCCTATATACCTGTATATTTTTTCTCAATCAACTTTATTATACCTTACCGTCTGTGCTTTTGTTTTCCTATATTGAATTAATTATATCTATTAGATTAAATTAATGTTTTATAGCTCTCTCTCTCTGAGTGCAAACAAATACCTTTTGCTTTAACCAAATTCTTAATATTACAAAAAGATTAACCTATATCGAAATAACAAGCAAATGTTACTAATAAACGATAATCTTAAACCAATAGAGAAATTAAATCTCTTGTGCCCCTAATCCTTTAAACTAAATTACTGAATACTAATTAATAATAAATGGTGCTAATTATGATTGTGTATTTTGGTGAAACTAACCTAATTAATTGCATAATTTGGTTCTGTGTGTAAAAGTATTACAATCTTATTGTGTGCATTTAGATCATCTTAATGTTAATCTATGGTGAGTATGACATTATATAAAGATGACTAAAATACCATTTGTTGTGAATTTCTATAAAGTGTTTGAATCCCCTATTTAATGGGAAACTCTCTAAAGGAAGAAAACATTATATAATATGGAGATAACTAAAATACCATGCTATGGTAAATATATATAAAGCGTTTGAATCCCCTATATAATGGGAAACTCTCTAAAGGAATGCTGAATAGGAATAGCTTTGATTGAGGCCCTTCGGATACTTGCAATCCAACGTAAATATCCACTTGCTTTCCATTTGTAATAATCTCTTATCTGCATCTCCTCCTCTTGGACTCATCAATAGCCTCTCTAGAACTTGAAACTTCATAGCTTCTGGTTTATTTCCATGAAAATACCTCATGTGCCTGGAAACAAGTATATCAAGATTTTTCGTAATTGAATATGCATGTTCCAATATTCTTCCTTTCAGTTGACGAAACGTCTTGCCAACGTAGTATTTTTGACATATATGACATGTGTACTTTCACAATTCATAATGCTTTTTACCGGGTATTTTTTGCCTGTATTTACATCTTCAAAGATTTTACTTGGCTGGATATACTGACAGGCTCTACAGTGTCCACATTTGAAGAGGCCCTTTGTTTCTGTTAACCAGTTTGTTCTTGGTCTTGTCGGATTGAAGAAGCTTTTCACCAAAGTATCCTTAATATTCTTATTTCTCCTATAGGTTATACTTGGATTTTCCGTAATGTATTTCCTTAATGTTTCATCCTCTCTAAGGATGTACCAATGTTTTTGCAAGATCTCTTTTATTGGTTCCCAATCACTTCCATATGACATTACCAATCGTATCTTATGGTCTTGCTCTTTCCTTTTTTGATTTTCCTTTTTATAAATTAGATCTTCCCGTTCACTCATTAATGCTTTCATAAAAGCCTTCGGGGTAACCCCTTCCTTTAAACCTTGCCTTTAAATCTTTTGCTTGCTCCTTGAATTCCGCCAGACTTTCACAGTTCCTTTTAAGTCTAAGGTATTGCCCCATAGGTATTCCTGCCTTCAGGGACACCAGGTGCTGACTGGACCAATGTAGAAGTGAATTTGAGGCTGTCGGTTTTCATTATAAATAGGTAAAGTATATTAATTTATGATTTCATTAATTAATTAATTTTCATTAAAAAATACAAACATTTAAAAAATGCCACACAACACAATTCCAATAAACGCCAAAGGCGTTCACTACATGCCTCACAAGGAGCGCCAAGGGTGCTCAGAGGACAAAAAATACACTAGGGGAGACACTTGCAATGAGCGCCAAAAGGCGATCAGCATGGACCTTACAATCAGTGTCAAACGGCTCTGAGAACCAAAAAAAGAACAACCCACAGGCAAAAGGCGCTCACCGCGAGGCTCGCAATCACTTTCGAAGGTACTTACCCAACAAAAACACTTCCTTGCAATGAGCGCCAAAAGCCCATCAGCGCGGACCTTGCAATCAGCGCCAAAGGGGCTCTGACAAACAAAAATACACCAACCCAGAGGCTCCCAATGAGCACCGGAGGTACTCACACAACCAAAATACTTACTTTCTGTGCCAAACAGCATTCCCTGGCCTTATTCTATTGCCATCATTTTTTGATGGGCGCTAGTATTGTATAATATCCAATGTCAACAGTACAATCAAAGAAAAAAGGAAATGCCCTAATCAATTTTTATTGAAATGCAATTAATAAAACTATTGCTTACTGTGTAAATACAACTGAAAGAGGATGAAAGAGAATCATATTAAAAGTATAAATTGTATTCCATTCAATAACATGTTCAACGTGTTCAAATGTTTCCATACATAATATACAAAGTACAGAGTTATGAGTAAAATAATTTACTTATAATAATATATGATTAATGCCCAATAAACTGTTGTTTTGTGTTTATTATGATAGCATTATAATCTTATTTAAAATGCACATATGCACTGTTTCATGTGTATAGAAAGTGGGATATTATTCTTTTTTTCAGAATAATTTGTATAATGCCAATTAAGCCTGGGAACATTGTGAATGTGGTAATATATTTAACATTATTTCTCTAATGTGAAAAATAAATCATTTCCAAGAATCTATGCAATTCTACAAGAACAAACAATCTAACAATCTAACAAACAATCTAAATCTGAAAATGTATCTAAGCAATCGTTTATTGTAAACGTTGACACTACTTACAAACAATCTCAGGGGCTATGCTAGTAAAATACAAGCAATATAATGCCACTCCTAATATTATTTTACAAATATAGTCAAAGATTATACAGAAACATTACATGACCACTCTAAATTAGGTAAAACTTCACTTTTGTGAATTATGCAACACAAAAAAAAGCAGCAGACTCTGCTAGTGCAGGGAAGCTGCCATGAGCCTAATACTTCCTTTTATTGAATGGTTAATAGAGAATGCTGAGATTGCTGGTAAATATCCAAGTTTCCTACTACTGAACTACTTTATTAATATCTGCACTTTGCATACAGCAGGGATGTGCAACCTTAAATAACAAAAGAGCAAATCGGCATCAAAACCTTAGAGCAATGGACCAAAAAGGAGCCTGTATATAAGATCTTCTGTACAACTAAGATACCATTATATTAAATAGTGAAGTTGTATTGATTATTGCCTAATCTGCATTTTCACAGTTAACAATGTCTTAAATTCATGATGATGATTTGGGGTTTGATAGAAGAGGCACATGTTGATCTGAGCCACACTGGCTCTAGAGTCATAGGTTGCTAAACTCTGGCTTATAACTTAATGTTATTCTACTGCACACACTAAATTATACTGTACTTATCTTACATTAGACTGACAAAGTGACAGGTTTACTTTCATAATTAATACATTACTTAGAGTATTCTAGAATGCAAGCTTCATAGAAGGATACCTCTGAACTATTTGTGCATGTCTCCAATTATGTAAAGCAGTGGCATATGTTAATAATATTCTCCTTTAAGTCTACAACCGTACTATATTTATACAATCATTTCTAGAAGATTTGAATATTTTATCCTGCGACATACCTCTCTCGTTATGTCCTGTACAGGTCTTGAATTAAACTGTTGGCTCTGTACAGACCAAAACTGGATGGACTCATAGGGTCTCATTCAATTGCAATTCCGACAATTGAATAGAGATTTATATAAGCACATAGCATATTTATTTTACAGAACTTTGTAGTTACTGAACTTTTATCCAAAAGTAAGGTCTTCATTAGCTAAAAACTTCAGTAAAAAATATATACTCACTGCTTATAAAGATCCTTATTCAATTGCAAAAATTGCAATTGAATGAGGCCCATAGAAATCAACTTGCCAAAGTGAGGTTAGGGTCAAGGTGTGGATTGTGTGCACAGCAAAATAAATATAAATTCACTTGATTTCAACATTGACATTGTAGTGTTTTATTTTATTTTTTTACATGCATGTTAAGCAATGTTGTCTTTTTATGTCATTTTAGATTAAATTGATGAATTCCTCTGAAGGTATCATATTTTCCACACGTTGAACATTTCCTGTGTTACAAAGAGTCATTTTCCAATACCTGTTTTTATTTCTTTTGGTGAGGTAATATCCTATGAAAGGTAAGAGAATTAATAATTACTTTATCATATGTGAAATAAATATTTCATACAAAGTTTACATGCCCAATAGTTAAGAATGAATATGAATGATTATGATTAGAAGCAACCTATTTCACACAGACATGATTGTTAATGCTGTTTTTAGGAATGTTAACAGTGTTCATGTAGGAAAGTTATGTTTTGGAGAAAATACTAAATATGTATTCATTTTCCAGGATCAGTTACATTTTCATTTCTTTGGACAGTATTTGATACAACTATGCTGATTATATTATGCTTATAAAATCAGAAACTAGTGTAATTATATTAATCTTCCAATTTTGTTTTTGTTATATCTCCTCTCATTGCCCTTAAAGGGCAATTGAATGGCTTTTTTTCTTTGTTGCATTCGAAAGATGCCAATGGGTTTCTTTTTTTGGCTAACAAAAGTTCCTGGAGCAGAATATACTGCTTTGAATGTAAAACTGTCTTTGGGACAGTCATTTTCCTGTATTAGTCAAAGTGTCTACTGATTTGTGGGTATTCCCTGTTAGTTTCCAATAAATTTACATGTTTTACTAAATATTTTTTTCCGGGGAAAAAAGGAAACTTTTACAATGTTTAAAACATGCTCTTTTTAATGCATAATAGACACATTGCATTCTATGTCCATTTAAAGTTGTTAGATACATTTTCTGAATTAGGTAGGAATGTATTTGTTGTTATTTGGCAATGTTTCAATTGAGTTTTTCATTTGCCTTCCTCTTGTCTTCATGTCACATGAAGAACTTCAGAGAACATCTAAAAAGATGGACTTTGGTGTGCTTATAACTTTTTGTGTTTTACATTCTCAACTATTATGTACTAATACAGATGACCCGACTTTCAGATGACCCGACTTACAGACGACTAGTACCTAAGAATGGACTCCAATGGCTTTTTGTATGAGTTCGTTTTTATGTGCTGTATTATTATTATTATCATTATTATTATTATTATTACTACAATATTGCACTTTATTATTATTACTACCACATATGAGCAGTTATAGTATTGTTATTATTATTATTATTATTATTATTATTATTATTCGAGTTAAATACAAATCCAACCTAAACACATTCTCAGAAACATATCTTTTTAGTAACCCGGGATCCACTTCAATAACTGTGTATGTGGGAACAGTAGTGTAAATAACATGTTTCTCAACTGATTTTGTAAGTTATTTAAATACCTGGCTGCTTATTTCTCAAAATAAGTAGCTTAGAATTTAATTATCTTGCCAGATAGCATACTCTACAGCTTTACTAACCAACAAATTATACTTTTCTTAAATTCATTTCAAATTTCTTGTTAGAGTATCAACAATGTTTCTTTTTATTAAAAGAACAGCATTAGTAAATACAAAATACATTCTGAAATACACACACATACAATTCTTATGCATTTCATTAATAAACGGACAGCAAATAAGGTACCGTATATCCTTGAGTATAAGCCGACCTTTTCAGCACATTTTTTTATGCTGAAAAAGTCCCCCTCAGCTTATACTCGAGTAAAAAAACATCCTCCTCCTTCCCCCTTATCTTCCTCCTTTTCCCTGTTATCCTCCTCCTTCCCCCATTATCTTCCTCCTCCTCTCCCCCTTATCATCATCCTCCTCCTTCCCCCCTTATCATCATCTTCTTTCCCACCATAACCTCCTCCTCACTACACCCTCTCCAATCCCTCTCCCCCTTCCTCCTTACTTGCTACTATGCCCCAATGAGCTGATGCTGATCCTGATGCCGCAGCATGTTTTCTGTACAGGCATATGCTAATGACGTGACCTCACATGCGCGTCACGTCATTAGCATATGCCGGTACGGAAGACGTGCTGCAGCGTCAGGATCAGCATCAGCTCATCGGAGCATAGTAGCAAGTAAGGAGAGGGTGTAGTAAGGAGGAGGTTATGGGGGAAACAAGATGAGGATAAGGGGGGGAAGGAGGAGGAGGATGATATGGGGAGGATGAGGATAACAGGGGGGGAAGGAGGAGGAGGATGATAAGGGGGGAAGGAGGAGAAGGAGGAGGATGATGATAAGGGGGGGGGAGGAGGATGATCAGGGGGGAAGGACCCCACTTTCCACCCTTGGCTTATACTCGAGTCAATACCTTTTTTACTGTTTTTTTGTGGTAAAATTAGGTGCCTCGGCTTATACTCTGGTTGGCTTATACTCGAGTATATACGGTAATACATTTCCTTCTAAATGAAAAAAATCTTGGACTCATTAAATGTCTCTGATGTAGTAAAATAATGCAAACACAGGATTTATTATAACTTATTGTCTTTATATAATAACAATATGACTGTGGAATGGCTTATTCAATGACATACCTTAGGCACCATTTAAGATTATTTGGAACACTGTACATGAATATTCTATCCTTCCTTTGATTATAGGGTTTTCGGAAAATAGCTTTTTCGCTGATTATCCAAATAACAAACAGTCCATAGCTTTGTAATTAAATGTACTGACAACATGAATTGAACTGTCAAGGAAGATTTATCAAGGACATTTAAAATGTGGTAGTTGTTCTGCTTCCTTAATTGTTTCCCTTCTGCTGTACTTTCTCTAAATATTAGCCTTCTTTCCATTCTTGTTCCAGTTAGTTTACAAGTAAACAATTTAACTGCTGTTGCAGAGTAATTCTCAGCCTTTTTATTTCTGGAAATCTGTGTTTCCCATTTCTATTGCATGTATCTCTAAGTTTAATAACTTGCACAATAACACAGTTTATCACTTTTTTTTTAGAACACCAGCATCTCACTTGAAGCTCATGTCTAAATCAGTGGTGGGCAACAGGCGGCCCGGGGGCTTTCAGACACTTTCCATTCCATTCCCAGCCTGTACTCTGGATTGGGAGAGCACATCCCTCCTCAACAATAATCACATATATAGTTGTGAGCATAGCGAGGGCCGCAGTTGCTGGCAAGGAGCGCCGACAGCAAACAACATACGAGACACGTTACTACACATTACGACCTCGCAAAAAACGTCCGCAACCCGCAGACATAAAAAAATCAAAAACACAATAAATACACACAACACATACATAAAAAACTTACCTACAGCAAGAGGAAGCACTCAGGACCTAAAAAAATGAAGTTACACCTTAATTTAACTCAAAATAAAAGAGTTTAGACACTACAAAATTCTCTAAGCGAGAGAAAAAATGGCCGCCGAACAAAACGAAAACGAGGCTTCAGCACTCTAAACACGCAAAACATCACCAGAAACACGCAAAACACCACAAAACCCATACGGATATTCCGCTACAGACGCATACCACACATTAGCCGCCATTTTAGAACAATGCGGAAGTACACAGCTACGCTAACGGTTTTGTCTCGCGCATGCACACTATTACACTGCACACATTCATCACGCTTACACAGCAGCTCCACACCACTAATGCTTCAGCAACATCAAAACAGATTGTCAGCTCTTCAACACAATGCTTCCTGCATATTTTACTTGAAAATAGGTAAAGTATATTAATTTATTAATGTATTATTTATTTGATTATTATACATCAAACAGCATTAGCTCACTTACAATTTCATTGCCGTCATTTTTTAACGGGCAATTCGCTAGTTCATTATATTTCTCTAAAGCCAGCAATCGATAGCCAGTTGTGCCCCTGAATACTTTTGCTCATTTTCCATACCTCTATTACCTGATTTGACCAGTTTGCGTTGGTAGAATTCAAGAGGCCCACGATAGAGCGCAGTGGAGGTGGAGTGGGCTTTAACATCCAGGAGGAGTTAAGGGATGCATTGTTTAAATTAATTTTCTATGGGAGAGGGTAGGGGAGCGACCTCTGCTGTGATAAAAGGCAGTACTGTTGCTGGGCAGAGCCACACTGGACAAGGAGCAAGGCTGAGTAGTTCCCTACCCTACCCTCCTGTTGGAAGTATAAGAATCTGGGGAGATCCAGTATGTGGATTGTATTTATTTCATATGTTGGTTTATGTCACAACATTGGTGGGCGGTAGTGCCTGCCCTTTCATTGGTGCATAAGGAGCAGCCTCTAGGGGCACAGGGTCACATGAGAGGAGGTTTGGTGACCCTTGGATGGGCAAGCACTGGTGGTTAATGTTTTTTAGCTTTATAAAAATGTAAAATCCAATAAAAGAAGCTGTGGACAGTGTTTTCCACCAAACAGGTGTAATGTGTTTTATTTCAAGAGATAGGTACAAAAGATGGCATAGGTGGTTTGGGGGTTGGTGTGAGAAAATTCCTATATTCAACTATGTTGGAGGTCAAAGGTTTAACACACTTGAGGCTCTTTTAAAGACTTGGGGGATACATATGTGGCCCTTCAACTGAAATAGGTTGCGCGTTACTACCACCTGTACCAGTATGTGAGTGATGACACATTAAATTACATAACATAATGTTGGTCTAAATTATTACATGTTGCTTGCTAATTGCATTTTCTTGTATCCTATATTATACACAACAACAAAGCATATGTTGTTCTTTTCTTTCTTGAATTGTATTTGCAAGAAGCTTATTCTTTCCTGCACCGAAAATATATGGCATATGGTGTGATAGTTTCATTACTATTTGCTAATACATTAAAACTATGCAATTAATAGAGACAAAGTAAACCTTTTATATACTGTTATTTGAAAAACTAAACATGATAATTAGCTAAATGTTTCAAAAAAACATAAATAAATAATAAATACAACCTTCATAGTTTAACTAATTTTATATGCACTTATTTACTACATGGCTCCATTTTGCTTTTGTCTACTGCTGCCTGATACTTTCTCAAGTTGGTTTGTCCTTGTAAAACTAATAAGCCTCCATTTAATCCTGCTGTGAGCACTGACTAATGTAACTGCCACATTCCTATTGTGTATTCAAAGCTTTCTCTCAAGTCAGGAACCTGATCCGCTGAAGCCAAAATGGTAGATTATGCAGTAGCATAATTGCTTATAAAATATAATAAATTAGAGGCCATAATAATTGTTACACTCTAAAAACATGTTTCATATTCTTAGGTATAGTTCTTGAATACAATACATTTTAAAAATATGACCTTAGTGGTCATTTTTGGTATGCCTTTTACCTTCATACCTAGGATCAGAATACATCTCTCCATCTCTTACCTAACAGACCCTGCCTCTGACCTGGGACTTATTTGTTCTGCTAAGGTGATCATCTCTCCTGCTACAATGATTTCAAAGCTACACTGTTACATGTATTCAATCTGTATAATTGTGATGTGTTTGTTCAATTTACTGGATTGCTCTGTTTGTTTAATGAATAGCCATTCCATCTCTGTATGTTTAACCATGCCCAATCCCCATCTGCCTTCCCATCCCAGTATACTACCCCTCTGTATTCCTTTGATTGTCCTTTTACTCATTTACTAACTCCCCTTTACCTTCATACCTAGGATCAGAACACATATCTCCATCTTACCTAACAGACCCTGCCTCTGACCTGGAACTACTTTTCCTCCTGCCTATAATTCTTGCCATACTGACTTCCTCTTGAATCAAGATACCACTTCCTTTCCACCCACCTGTTGCAGTTATATAGCAGTCAAATTACCACCTAAGTTTCTCATTTGCAAGTTATATCATTTGACCACAAGGGGCATATAACATATTGCATATTAGAATCATTAGAAACGACTCTATCAGATCCCTTTCCTCTCCCATTTAATGAAAAAAATAAACTTTGTAACTCTGTAAACCTTCCTACCTAAGCAAACTTTCACTTCCTTCCTGACCTTCCTTGCTATTCTCTATTCCACATGTTTTTGCCTCTCCCATCCCCTTTAGATTGTAAGTAGAAAGTTTCTAGTCTTCTGAGGAGCTTTGAAAAAAACAAACACTTTCTACAATGATTTTAAGCTTAAAACAGGGCCCTCCATCTTTTACATTTTGTTATTGTATTTTTCGACAGATTGTTAATTTTGTATTTTCCTTGTTCTTATTCCCTGTACAGCGCTACGGAATAAGTTGGCGCATTACAAATAAAAGATAAGAATAAAGTTAATAATTTACCGTATTTTTCGCCGTATAAGACGCACTTTTTCTTCCCCAAAACTGGGGGAGGAAAGTTGGTGCGTCTTATACGGCGAATATACTTTTCAGACTGTCTCTGTCCTCTTTATTTCACCCCAGCGCTTCCTACCAGCATCGCGTCGGCCGGTGCGTCCTAGTGACGTCACACACGCAACGCTGCAGTAGGAAGCTGGTAGGAAGCGCTGGGGTGAGATCAAGATGGCAGAGATCAGAAGGAAGGTGAGGATCAGGGGGGTCAGGGAGGATCAGGAGGGTCAGGGAGGGTCAAGGGCTCCCAAATGCTGCAGTATAT
The DNA here is from genome assembly GCA_027410445.1 of Discoglossus pictus. Taxonomy (NCBI): domain Eukaryota; kingdom Metazoa; phylum Chordata; class Amphibia; order Anura; family Alytidae; genus Discoglossus; species Discoglossus pictus. The sequence goes on along the minus strand of CM050164.1, from coordinate 49,200,755 downwards.
GGATGTGTGTGTGTATGTATGTGTGTATGTATGTATGTATGTGTGTGTGTGTGTGTATGTGTGTGTGTGTATATATGTATGTATGTGTATGTATATTTATGTGTGTATGTATATGTATGCAGTATATGGATGTGTGTGTGTATGTATGTGTGTTTGTATGTATGTATGTGTGTGTGTGTGTATGTGTGTGTGTATATATGTATGTATGTGTATGTATATTTATGTGTGTATGTATATGTATGTATGTGTCTCTATAAAGGTGAGGATCAGGGGGGTCAGGGAGGATCAGGACGGTCAGGGAGGATCAGGAGGGTCAGGGAGGGTCAATGGCTCCCAAATGCTGCAGTATATGGATATGTATGTGTATGTGTGTGTGTGTGTATGTATGTGTGTGTGTATGTATGTGTGTGTGTGTGTATGTATGTGTGTGTATGTATGTGTGTGTATATATGTATGTATATTTATGTGTGTATGTATATGTATGTATGTGTATCTATATCTATATATATATATATATATATATATATATTTGTGTGTAATGTAGGTGTGTATCTGTGTGTAAAGTGTATTTGTGTTTGAGTGTATTTGTGTTTGATTCAGATTTTTTTTTTCTTGTTTTCCTCCTCTAAAAACTAGGTGCGTCTTATCTGCCGGTGCGTCTTATAGGGCGAAAAATACGGTATGCAGCATGTAAGCCTCTAGAACTTTATGGGCCTCATTCAATTGCGATGTGGCCAATTGAATAGGGCCCTAAAGAAGCACATAGCATATTTTTATTAAAGAAGTTTTTAGTTAGTGAAAACCTTTCTTTTGGATAGATGCTTGCTAACTAAAAACTTCTTTAAAAAATATATGTTATGTGCTTATTTAGGGCCCTATTTAATTGGCCAAATTGCAGCTGAATGAGGGCCTATGACTTTAATGTATTGTATATGCTCAGAAGTAGAATAATAATGGCTTTACTTGAAGAACACTGTGGGCCTCATTCAATTGCGATTTGGCCAATAGAATAGGGCTCTAAATAAGCACATAGCATATTTTTTTTTAAAAGTTTTTATTTAGTGAAAACCTTGATTTTGGATAGATGTTTACTAACTAAACGCTTCTTTAAAAAAAATATGTTATGTGCTTATTTAGAGCCCTATTCAATTGGCCAAATTGCAATTGAATGAGGGCCTGTTTGTTTAACAACACAACCTTTAGTATAATTATTGTCCATCAGTACAAGACTGGTCTCCCAACTGCAGAGCTATTCTATTCTTCTCAGTGAATAACATAGTTACATAGTTACATAGTTACATAGTTACATAGTAATTAAGGTTGAAAAAAGACTTTCAGTCCATCAAGTTCAACCTGTTAAGATCTCCTCTGATCTGCAATATGCGGATTAGTTATTGATTCATTTGTTGATTAAATAATTATTAATAGTATAGTATTGGAGGATGAATAAAGAGTTAGTCCCTCAAGTTAAACCTTTTTAGATCTCTATTGATCTTTTTAATGTGCACTATTTATTATTAATTGTTAATTAATCCAGAGGAAGGCAAACAGAAAAAAAAAACCATTGAAACTTTGCCAATTGTCTCATAAGGGGAAAAAAAGCAAAATTCCTTCCTGACCCCAGAAACTGGCAATCAAATTTCTCCCTGGATCAATATTCCTTCGCTAGTTATCTAGGATAGCCTTGAATGCCCTCTTTATTCAAAAATATATCTACCTTTTTGAAGTTGTCTATCGAATTCGCCGTTACCACCTCCTTTGGTAGAGAATTCCACAGTTTAACCACCCTAACTGTGAAGAACCCTTTTCTTTGTTTAAGGTGAAATCTTTTTTCCTCTAACCTCAAAGGGTGTCCTCTTGTCAGTTGAAAATCTCTTGCTACAAAAAGTTCCCTTGACAAAGCCTTATATTGACCCTGGATGTATTTAAATAAGCTAATCATATCCACCTGTAGACGCCTTTTTTCTAGCGAAAATAAGTTTAGTTTGGTTAGTCTTTCTTCATAACTTAGCCCCTCCATTCCCCTTATTAGTTTTGTAGCCCTTCTCTGTACTTTTTCCAGCTCTAAAATGTCTTTTTTATGAAGTGGTGCCCAAAATTGTACTCCATATTCCAAATGAGGGTGTACTAGGGATTTGTATAGTGGCAGAATTATATTTGCTTCCCTTGCTTCTATACCCTTCTTAATACATGCTAATATTTTACTTGCCTTTGCAGCTGCTGCTTGGCTTTGAGCACTGTTACCTAGGTGGTTGTCTACAAGCACTCCCAAATCCCTTTCAATATCTGATACACCAAAAATGGAGACACTACTTTCGAGTTCTACTTCTATATCATTAATAAATATGCTAAAAAGGAGAGGACCTAATACTGAACCTTGAGGAACCCCACTTATAACCTATTCCACCAAGCACGATAAGTCTTGTGAAACTATCAGCCATCACCAACTTCCCTATGTGCACTAATAGAAATTGACAGATCACACTATAAAGAAACCGGAGGACTAGTTTTATTTAAAGAGCTATGCCACCCTTATGCCCTCATTCCATTCCATTAAAATGGAGATAAGAAATTAGGGAAGCTGAAGCCCCAAATGGAGTAAGACTGAATGTGAATACATTTGTTTTTACTTCATTGTGTGATGCTAATAACATTACTGGACCTTAGAAAAGGTCCTATCTGAGAAATATCTGTCAGCCAAAGAGCACTAATACAGTGGTATGAGTGGTTCTAAATTTGCAATTTTATGCCAATTTCAATTACGTTTAAACAGCTTTTACTTAATCTTTTCCAGGCAACAAACTATTAAAATGTTTAAAACATGCTTTTTCGAAATGCTGGAAAAATTCTAAATTTCGTGTTTCTTTAATATGGAAAGACACTTTTAATTCTGGGCTCATTCATTACCATTTTAAGTTGCCAAAGAGTATAACGAAGAGAATTAGCAGTTTGGGGAACATGGCCTGCTGTTCTGTACTGTACGCCATTTACCTCTATTAATCTCCTTAAAATCTAAAAGAGGTAATGATGCCAGGATTTCATGCCAGGAAACACACATTTTATGTAAATAATGATCGAAAGGACTGAAATCTTAAAACTTTTTCTTATATTTAATAGCAGGTGTGCTAAATCTATGGATTTGCTGTGACCCACATATAAAGCTTAATTTAAAAAATGAAGTAAAATCATTTGAATAATTGTTTCACAGAAATGACATGCAAAAATCATTCAAAGTAATTCTGTGGGATTTACTTACTGTAATATAAAGAATTATGGTTATATCCAGGCTTTCTATAATATATTGCTTAGTATCTTAAGCTTTACAAATGAAACTACATACTGCATTCTATCTATGCCTAAATATAGAAAAACATTATAGAATATATTAATTTACCAAACAAGCTTTATTTTTCTAATTTATTTTAAATTTTATTTAGAATTATTAAAATGTTACTGCTTGGAGAATTTATGTGAATCACATCAACTTTGTTTTTTCTTAGCTTCTAATTTGGTTGATTTGTCAATTTAAAATGTGTTTCTCTTTTCTAGACCTAATTTACTTAAAGAATATAAAGTTCTGTACTTTAGTAATATATTGCACCCCTTTCCATTCCTCATCTTAGAATTAAAGGTGCTATCAAACCAATTCCATTGCCATGCTAAAGTAAAGTAAACATGTCTGCCGACATTGATAGAAATGTAAATCTATTTATGTTTTTCAATAAATTTTGGTACAGTGCCAGAAGAAGAATTATTAATACAAAGTTAATGTTAAAATTGTTGCACATTGATATAAAACGGGTTCTAGGATTAATAACTGAACTTCCTAGAGCTTACAAAATGTACAATGTCCTAGTCTCATTAGAAGGAATAGTGCCATCCTTCTTGCCTGATCAGACTGTAGATGCATTGTTTTATTGGAAAAACGTATTATCTTCAGGGATTAAAATAATATTTTTTTATGTTCAGGTTTGCTCTTCTATTGAGATATTATAGTTAATGTATATACTGAATATATATAAAATAAGGCTGTAGCCCAAATAATTTTCCCCAGGTGATCCATCACCTCCTGTGCCTCTTCACTGCTAAAAAATAGACTCAGCTGCTTTACATCAGTCACAAAGAATGAAAAGCATCCAAACGCCGTTCTACTTTTCATCTTTCCACCTGCTCCCTCAATCCTTTTCCATCACATCTTGTTCATTACCTCTTAAATACCCTAACCCCAGTCCTTACGTATCTCTATCAACTGATCTCTCTCCACTGGCACATTTTCTTCCTCCTTCAAACAGGCTCAACACTGTCTCTTGAAACTTTATGCCTCTCTAACTGGCGCACTACTACCTCTAGACTACAATCTGCTGGAGCCCAATGGTCTACAACCATCTCACTATCAATTCGTAGTAATAATTACTTGACCCACTGCAATCTGGCATCTGCTCACATCACTCAATTGAAACAGCAATCATCAAAATAAAAAAAATAGCTTAAGGCAAAATCAGAGGGACACTTCTCCTAACTTATACTCCATAGCCTCACCACTGCCTTTGATGAAGTAGACCACCATCTCCTCCTGCAAACACCCCACTCCCTAGACGTTTGTGGCACTTAGTTTTAATCATATATTTTGACCACTCATACTGTGGCAGTACCTCTGCTTCATTACCATTATCTCTAAATGCTCTTTACTTGGTCCTTTGACTTTCTCAGTTTATACTTCCTCTCTTGGGAAACTGTTAAGCTCTTTGGTATTCAGTACCATATATATGTTAATGATGCCAATATCTATCTATCTATCTATCTATTCTCTCCAGACCGATCTACCCAAGTAATGAAACATTTTTCTAACATCTCCTCCTGGATGGCCATACCACCATATAAAAATGAACATCTCCAAGAAAGAGTAATTAGTTATGCCGCTATCCTCCTATACAATTACAAAGGAAATGTCCCCTTTCCATTCCAAAATAACATCTCAATTCCATTGTTGCAGTGTCCCATTTCACTTATACCTCTTCTTCATTCTCTACATCCCATTGCTCACCATGTCCTGATATCTCTACCTATGGAATATCTTCAAAATCTGCCCCTTCCTCACCCATAACACTATAAAAAAAAGTAATGCTCTCAACGGGCCCCTACTTGAATTTAACAATTCCATATCAGTTATCTTTGCATTGTACCTCATATCCCCACTCCAATCCATCCTGAATGTTTCTTCCATGCTCTATCCACCTGAATCAATGCTCATCATCTACTGCTGTCCTCTGTATATCCTTACACTAGCCCCCTTTATTATCTAGGATTAAATGTAAAAAATTGAAACCCTAATTTAAAATGCCCTCAACTCTACTACACCGGCCTACTGTATATAACAGGTGTTGTCTCCATCTCTGATCTGCCCATGGTCTTTGTCTCTCATCTAGTATCTGCCTCCCATGTGCCTTTACAAGACTTTTCAGTTGCAACCCTCATTCTTTGGAATTCCCTAACTCTCTTCATTAGATTGTCTCCTAGTCTTCTGATTTTCAAAGGTTTACTGAAAACCAACCCAGAGAAGCATACCACTTAACTTTTTAAAGGACCACTGTCATGCATTTACAACTAATGGTTTGTTTGTTTGATGGGCATAGGTTAGTAAAAACAATATGCAATTCAAAATAAAACTTTATATCTTTTCTTAGATTTTAAACTGTGAGATTGCTTCTCAAGCAGAGCTTTGTATCTCCTCCTACCTGTGTCTATCAAGGGCTCAGAGTTTGTACCGGATTATCATGAAAGCAGGTTGGGCTTGTGTCACCTGCCCCATGATATCATTAGCTCCACCCCACTTCCTACAAAGAGGTAACAGCTCTATTTTAACATGTTTGCAATTACCCCATAGAGCAGAGACTTCATCTCTTCGTGTACCAATGTACATGTATAAATGTACTGTTGCCAAATTAATGTCAAATTGTATCTGTGTTTTTTGTTCTCCTAGTACTATGAAATAATAAGTTATATGTTCTATATTTTTTAAAAATTTTGTTTGATACTTGGACAGAGTATACTCATCAGTAGGACAGATGGTATTTGATTGACAAAGGCCTACAACAAGTGAAGTGGACATGTGAACAAATTACATAACCAAGGTACCACTATGTTCTCTGCTCCTTCACATAGCTGTATATATGCCGCCTAAATATTTTCCCAATGTGCATGTAGAATAAAAACAAAGAGGTATTTTCACCCAGTCTGAAATGTATTTAGTAATATATCTACTGCATATTTTATTATCTCCATAATATCCATAAAATCCTAAACAATCTGCCCGAGAGGCCTATTATTGCAGTTATTAATCTTCTCACTGCGCATTTATCCAATTATGTGGATCATTTCCTGCTGAATCTGGTCCTTACATTACCTGCTTATACCCACGATACAATGTATGTTTTAGAAAATTTGCATTTATTCAATGGATATTTTCTTGCCACCATGTTACATCTTTGTACACATGTATTCAGCACAATTGAAGCATTCAAGCCATTCAGTCTTTTACAACATTTATTCTAGAATATAATTATTTCACTTTCATTGATCAATTGCAATATTTAAATATGTGGTAGTGAACTGGGCATCAGGTTTGCCCCAGCTATTGTGGCAAAAAAAATCAGTCTACATATATAGAAAGGTGATATCCAGTTTCTAGAAAGGGTTGAATTTCAGATGTTTCAGGAGTAATTGTGCTGTACCCACATTCTCAACAATGCTAAGATTATGACATTCTTGGACATCAGAAATTATTAAATCTAACACACAGTATGTGATATATATGTTTCAATGTTACAGTATTTCTCAATATATGGCCCCTCAAATAACTCAGGAAACAGAGAAACATTATGAAATCATTCCTTTCCTCACATTATTCTAAAAAAAGACAATTTGCAATCATTCTTACATAAAATTATTTGTGGTTGAACATGTACCTACATTGCCTCACCAATCTGAACTTGATCAAGAACAATTAAACAAAAGAGAAGCTTGATGGATCGCCATGTTTGAAACTCGATCGCTTAGTGGTCTTAACATGGAGACACATTAGGACAATTTTCCATATTCTTCTGTGATGTGATGTCCACTGTTAGGAATATGACTTCTTTACTTTTTTTGTATATTTGTTTATATTTTGTATATTATTTTTTTTATTTTTTTCATTATAACACTATTCAGTAATATAATTGGATCTCTTTTTTATTAACCATCTCATTGAATTGCATTTTATATAATGTTTTATATTTATTTGTATTATCATTGTTTGTTTGTACTTGTTAAATTATAACACACTGTAATCGTATGAGTTTTATATAATGTAGTTGTTTGTTTTGTTGCCTTTCAATTTTTTCTTACTTTTGTAACTGAGTGCTTATTACACTTGTCATGTGCAACGCCATAATGTCAATAGCGTACATTGTGAAATGAAGTTTTCTTGCGTGATGTGATGACATCAGTAATAATACCATGGTGTGTGCGCAGCACTGCGCCGTTATGATACTTTCATTCGGTTGGAGTTTTTATCCCCTGAGCAGGTGTATTTGGTTTCATTATTAAATTTCAGATTATCATTGTTTTATGCAACTACTTTAGGTTTATTACATGTCTTTATTGGATGTTTTGGGTGATTGACAAATTTTACAAGACATTTTTTTTATTCCATTGATCAATAAGCCCATTGATCAATGAGATACATTCCTGAGAACGTCTTTAGGTCCGATTTGTATGTAACTTGAATCCCTGATAAACAATAATAATCATAACAACAATACTGTAATAATAATAATAATACCCTTGCATTGTAATAATAAGTTACAGAAACTATTGTGCTCTTTCATTTAATTCATTCAAACAAATAGAACATAAAAACAAAATCGTACAAAATAGGAGCCCATTCTTAAGTATGGGTCATCTGTAAGTCGGGGACCTCTTGAATTATATTTATACTAGCGACTTGCCTGTCAAAAATGACTGCAATAAAATTTGAAGCCAACATCAGCTCTCATTCCTGCTTTGCAACGATCACCTTCGGCGCTCATCGCGAAGACAGATATATAGGTACAGTGTAAAATATAAAAAAGTTTTAGTACAGTGAATTAATAAATTAATATGAATAAATAAATTAATATACTTTACCTATTTATATTTAATATGCAGCAATCAATATCCTGAAGAGCTAACAATCTCTGTTGATTTTCCTTCATCAGAAAATGTACAGTTGGACTGTTGATCACCTGAGGAGAAAGTGTCAGCAATGTGCCAAGTGTACAGTGTAAATAGGCTGCATGCGCGAGGCCAAACCGTTTGTTTAGGCGGGTAAAGCGCCATTTTAGAATCGGAATGATATTATTTGCAAGTTAGTGTCAGCTTTTTTCTATGTGTTACTTGGCTCGTGAGTATTTCCCATCCATTGTAATGGTATATTTTGCTTCTCCTACGTTCCTGGCTAACTCGTATGTGCTTGGCGGTGATTTGCGCGCCTTGGTCTCCTTTAGCCTCGTTTTCATTCTTTTGTCCGCCATTTTTTCCCTTGTTTTTCTTGTTTTTCGATTGCCGCGGTTCGGCTGTTAAAGTCGTATTTTTTCCGAGGTCATTTTTTTTGCCCCCGATATTTAGAGGTCAGAATTTTTTTTTCTAAGTCCAGCGTTCTTCAACTGCTTGCAGCCTAAGTAAGTCCTGCGTTTTCTTAACTGCTTGCAGGCTAAGCCCCACGTGTTTCAATGCCTCAACGGCTCACCTAGCTTTGCGAGGCTTGCAGAAGCGCCTTTGGTGCTCATTTCAGTCTAAGTCCTGCGTGGTTCAATGCCTCAACTGCTCGCATCGCGTCGCGAGGCTTGCAGGACGATGATCGCCTAAGTGCTCCGAGTTCGGAAGGCTTCTATGCGTCAACACTTTGCGAGGCTCGCAAGAGTGCCAACAACTCGCAGTTTGACAACTATTATATGTGATAAACAGGTACCAGCTGACCAAGCACAAGATGAAGTACTCTCCTCTTGCTCCCCTTGGGTCTACTCTTAGAATGCAAGAGAACAGTGTTCACATTCCTGGATGTTATTACATTATGATAATTAACCCTCATTTAGAAAGCCACTACATTTTTATATGTGCTATTTAAAGTACACAGGATGTACATGATACTTATACCAATATGGATGTATAAAGACTCATACAAAAACATTAGATCTGCAGTCAGATAAGATGTTGATGTATTTTAAGTCAATACTCTAGCTAAGGAAAATAAATGATGGATAATACTTATTAGAATAGAACAAATGAATAAGGTGACAGTGTATATTGATTATTTTTTTAACATTTAGACAAATTATGCCAACAGGTTTTGAGGATTGTAGTTATTATGGAGGTAGTTGTTAGGTTTTTGTTAAGGTTTCTTGTAACAGTTGAAGCTCTGAAAACATTTGGAAATTCTAATAGAGTGAGATAGTAGATTTTAGAGTAGATTTAGTACTGGCAAAATCATGGAAGTGGAAAGAGGCTATAAGATATGAAAAGAGGAGTTTGGGGAGTATTTTGATACACAGAAAAAGATATATGAGCTCAAAGTGTTATTATGGAACTAGAATATTGCCCGTCAAAAAATGACAGCAATGAAATTGTAAGTGAGCTAATGCTGTTTGGTATATGGTAATCAAATAAATAATACATTAATAAAGTAATATACTTAACCTATTTTGAAGTAATATATGCAGGAAGCATTGTGCAGAAGAGCTGGCAATCTGTTTTCATGTTGCTGCAGCATACAATGTGTGTTTTCAGTGTTGTGGAGCTGCTGTGTAAGTGTCAGCAATGTGTGCAGTGTGTAGGGTAAATAGTGTGCGTGCGCGAGGAAAATCCGTTAGGGTAGCTGTGTACTTCCAGATTGTGTAAGTTAGAGTTGTAAAATGGCGCCTTATATGTGGTACGCGGCTGTGGCTGATTTTGCGTCCTTGTTTTTGGATCTCGTCTGTTTTTTCCGTAAAATCCGTAGGTGTTTGGTGGTGTTTTGCATCTTTAGGGTCCTGTAGCCTCGTTTTCTTTTTTTTTCGGCGGCCATTTTTTCTCATGCTTAGGTGATTTTCGGGTGTCTAAACTCTGTAATTTGGACTTAAATGGAGGTGTAACTTCACTTGCAGAGGTCCTGGGTGCCCCCCCCCCTTGGTGTGGGTAAGCTTTTTATGTGTTTTTTGTGTGTATTTATTGTGTTTCTAATGTTTTCAGGTTCGCGCAAGTCGGCCGTTAAAGTTGTATCTTTGCGAGGTCGTAGTGTTTTTTTTTCTAAGTCATATTCGTATTTGTTTGTCGTAAGTCTGTAAATGTTGCAATGTCCGCAGTTGCTGCCAAGGACCGCCTTCTACTAGTGATAAGTACAGAATAGGGAAAGCAGGATTTGCAGTTTTACTACTTGTTTTATAGTAAGAATGAGTGTGGGAGGAGGGAGATGTTGAATACTAAATAATAAATATGACAATCCTCCCCCAACCCACATTATCACTCCGTCTGCAGTGTTGAATAGAAAAAACAGTGGCAGAACACACTCAGGCTCCAAGACATTGAAAAGCATTGAAGATGGTCAGTGTGGAAACACACATACACAAGCAGTACCTGCTTAGATTAAACATTTCTCTCATGCCTTTTATGCTAATAGCCGACATGTCTGCTAATTGTGTTGTTACATACTTATTTTCCAAACTACAGTTTTAAGTGTTTTTATCATAAGCTAATGATATTTATATTTATTTTGGATGAAATGAAGGGCCAGATGAGGTACTGAGTGATATCAAGGCATATAAACAACTGCTAAGTGAATGCTTCAGAATTGAGTTAGCAAATGAAAATGAAGAATGAAGACAGGCTGTCGAAAGTTATCCAAATTGATTTTGGTATGTCAGTGTGATAGAAATGCCTACACTAGGCAGTGATGATGTCCAACCAAAAGTCAAGATGTCTAGACAAAAGTCATGAGTTACCCTAATAGTGTTACTGAAAAAGTAGAGGTATCAGGAGTCATTAAAGCATGTCATTTCAGTCCTCTATAAATGCATACAGCCTTATTAAATTGCGATTCGGCCAATTGAAAAGAGCACAGAGCATATTTTTTTAACAGAAGCTTTTTTGTTAGTGAACGTCTATCGAAAAGCAAGGTCTTCTCTTACTAAAAACTTCTGTAAAAAAATATGCTGTGTGCTTATATAGAGCCCTATTCAATTGGCCGAATTGCAATGTAATAAGGCTGATAATGTGGCTGTGCCAAAACACCCTTTTCCCCAAAACATCATATACTGTTGCATTGTGCTGCCCTCTAGGATCATCTGCAAGTCAAAAGTTTAACTCAAGAGATCACTTTCTATAAATCACAGCAATGCAGCTGCTCTGCTACACATTATTATTATTATTATTATTATTATTATTATTATTATTATTATATCTAATTTAAATAGTGCCAACTGTCATGCATTTTGTTGGGTGAAAGAAATAGGTTATATCCATCTATTATTTACATTATATGGTTGTCCATTGGTCTTGCTACTACCACTGTAAACACTGACACATTTATGGTGTATTTTTAACATGTGAAGAGTTTAAACATTTTCCTGTTAAAATGAAATAAGCCTCTAATTTAATAAATATGTTTTATCAAACCAAGACTTGGGTAAGAAAGACCTTAAAGATGAAACGTTATGAATGTATCAAGATAGTGTGTTCTGCGACATACGCATCTCACTTCAATACTCCATTGTCACAAATAACATTTTCAAGCAGTTGTTAAGATAAGGGCACAATGGTGTAGTCTATTGCCCAAAATACTTGGCAGACAATAAGGAACAGAGGTCACACATATTCATATTAATCCAGTTTAATATTTTATACCAGAGCGCTCTCAAGCGGATATAAATAGATATACACAACATATTTATCAATAGATTCTAATTTATACATATACATGCAAACAGGGATTATCTATTTGTGATTGGAGGAAACACCTTGTGACGATGAGGAAGTAGTGTTATCTAATGGCAGAAAAAAGGTGCGGGGTCTTTGCCTGCTTTTTCCTGGGGTCTTTCCTTTTGTTCTTGCCCCTGAGTCTTTTCTTCTGTACTATTTTCTGGCTGATTTTTCTTGGCTTATCTGACAGTCCTGTTCTGTGAACAATTTCTGATTGTCATTCTGTCACATAAACCAATGTCCCCTTCATATCTTCTCTAAGATATCTTCCTATATCTGTCTATATCCAACTCTATCCAAACTCTTCCTAAAAAGAGAAGATCCAATAACACAAAAAGGGATTACTTCACTCTATGTTGAGAAGGGATCCTAAAATGCGACAGGTGTTATCCTGAAATCCAATTATAGGTAATGTATAAACTTGTTTAACTTTCTGTAGTAGAGATAAAATTAGCCCGATATACCACAATCCTTCTGTTACCCTTTTGGCAGTGGTCACAGAACCAACACTCATTAGCACCTTCTTACCGGACTGTAGGTGTTAATATATTTAAATCTGTGCCCATATTTCCTACAACAGTCTGACTGACTTTATTCAATAATATAACCATTTAACTCTGTTACAAAACCAATTATTAAAAACACCTATACAGCAAACCATACTTGGCAATACTCAACATATATACTCTTGTATCAAACAATCGACAAAACTGTTTTAGATCATTATTGATTGAACTGACCGACTTGATAAATTAAATGTAATCAATTTCGATGTAAGACCAGTATCCAAATAATAGCTTGCCAATACTGAAATACAAAGGTTATTTAGCTTGCAATCTCACATATAACCAACTTTCATACATATTGCTTCAATATATATTTCTATATGCTAACTGCCATATAAATTGTTATACCATTTTAGCTATTTACTGCTTTCATAGAGTAACACATTATGTCACTGAGTATTAATACCACATATACTGCATAGAATAGACAGCTGATTGTTTATACACTATGCATATCATTTTTGTATTGCACTAACCAAATATAGACAGACAGTTAATAGCTAAACTTTATCAGATTATACACACTGTTTATATACTCCTATATTGAACTAGCCGAATATAGATTGCATTAAAATAAATTGTTAATCCACATTTGATAAGTTTGTATACACTGCTTATTAATTTCTGTTTTGATCTAACCAAATATAAAGTGTGTTAAGACTAATTGTTATCCAATCGTCTAAAAGAGATTGTAATTGACATCTGGTAGTTTGTATATTGTGATCTAACTAAATATCAACGCTTACAAGTGTAAACACTTATAATTGTTTATCCTTGATATTTACTGCTATACCAATAAATGCTATTTCTGCACACAGCGTATACTTGTCGATAAATTGATCCTCAAACTCAATTGATCTATACATTGTAATATTTTAAGAAACTATGTTAATCTATACAGTGTAATATTTATGTCATATCAATAGCATGACACAACACACTCCATAGCAGTGTGGTACAGTAAAACATGAGATAACAATCATACACATATACAAAGTGCCTTGCATAATTGAGAGTTTGCAAGATTACAGACTGGACAATGAAGCAAAATATGAAATTATTAAAAGGAAGAAAAAGTATTTGGCAAGTAATTGAAAAGAGTGTAGAGGAGGTTAATTAGTGATTAAGTCTGTGGGTGTATCAGCTGTTAAAAATGGAAGTGATAGTGCACAACCCTGCACTATAGAGTAACACAAAGAGTGTGTGTGTGTGTGGGGGGGGGGGGGTCAGGCTTCATGTCTGCACAGGTGGATGGTATGAGACCTATTGTCACTCAGTGAGTTCTTGCAAAGTGACTGTTGAGTCCTGATGGTGAATGGAACTGAGAAAGATATCAGTTGAGTGCTTTTGCTCAGATGGATGGGCTGAGCCCCTGCAGAAGGGACTCCTTAGTCCTGATGGTGAATAGAACTGGGAAAGATGTCAGTTGGTGGACCTATCCTATTATCTGCCTGCCAGCAGTGGTGGCAAGTGGCCACCAGGTAGTGCAAGGACGTCTCAATAAGACTTTATTTCATTTGTTCATAGGGTTAGTGCTAGGGGTAGGGCTTAGCGTTAGGGTTTAGGGGTTAGAGTTAGCGGTTAAGTTTAGGGTTAACACTTACACCAAGAAGAAATTTAAAAAAATCTCAGCGAACAACCATCGCACCATTTTGTGGCCGCTGGCTTCCGCTGCTGGCAGGCAGATAACAGGAAAGATCCAAGTTGGTCAGTGCTTCTGCTCAGACGAATGTATGATGGTATGAGGCTCACATGAATCCCTAACTGTAAATATTGTCACATATCATTGTCTCTTCTGTAAAACTAACCTATCTCACAGTGGTCTAAACCTAGATCACATTCCCTACTGCTTTGTGAACATGCAAAGCTGGTTGAATGTTGCCTCACAGCGATAGAATGTGTCATAGCTGATAAATAGAGACTGATTAGCTCTGTCTGATTGCATGAGAGCATTTTGAAATCCATATCGCCTGTCTTAAATGGCTGATTTTTTGTTGACCTAAGTTATCTAAGTGATTTTAAACTGGTTTTGTATCAATAACACACTATAGTCCTACCAAAGAACCCTCTAACTGTATGTATTATTTAGAGTGTGAACGATTCTAGAGTTAAGTAAAAACAATTGGAGTCAATTTAAGCCTATATGCAGTAAGGTATTTTATGCTTATATATTCCATCATAATGTATTTTTGCAGTAATTGGCCACGATTTTACTTCCTAATCAAATACATCTTCAAAGACGTTTTTGTTGCTCCTAATTATATTTAGCAAGCCATAATAAGAACGTATTGTTGCAACGGGATGGAATTATTTTTTCGTGTACGATCTAGAGAAAATATTTTCTCTCTTTGTAACTAAATCCTTTAAACTTGGGATTTATAAAGCATTTACTGTTAGCAGAACAAAGTCTTACTTTATTATCAGACCTTTTTCCCTTTTGCATCATCTTGTACCAGTAACTCATTGTAGTGGATGGTAGTTACACATCCCTGTTTATAGACATTAATACACTGTGTGCTGTTGCTCACTTAATAAATGATTAAGCAAAACAATAATGGTCTGCAGTGACTACTCTAATGGAGTTACTTTGCTTTTAAGAGTCTGCCGCATTAAGAAAGTAGCTTAGTTGCCTCTAGTTACAAATCTAGTGCCTCTGCTGACATCAGGAACCAGGGCTGTGATTTAATTGCAGTTTTCTGGTATGATAACCAGTTCAGTAAATCTGGACTGGGGCCACTTACTAATTTCACGTAGGTCATTGATCAGCTGTCAGATGCTAATGATATTCAGTCTGTACTATGCAGAGTCAGATCTGAACCAACCACTTACAGTTAAAAGCTCTGTAACGTTGTGCCAATTACTCAACCACTCTCATATGCTTAGTTTTAAAACAGAAAAAAAAAAAAAAAACGCTCTTGCAGATCATCTCACTAATATGCGGTGCATTAATTAATTTTCTTTAATGCATCGTCTATTGGAATTAACTGTATGCAGGAAAGCACGAGGAAAGGATTAAATAAAATCCAGCAGTTGATAAGATACAAATCATTCACTCAAATAGTATTCATAAGTTAGCTGTTTAATTTCGCAAAATTAGTGACAGAAAATAATGATGTTATAGATTGTACTGCTCATAAATTACAAAGCATCCCTCAGGCTATAATAGTACATTTACATTTAATCACATTTCAGACAATAATGGTGTGCTGTACAGATCAAGTTGTTTTAAAAATTAGAAATAAGATAAAGTGTTGATTAAAATGAATTGCAATAATTGATAAGTGAATGAGATCAAAGGCAATATACACTAATGCACCCTGCTTTACATTTATGTTAATGAGTTAAAGGGGATATTTATATACAGCAAATTAACTCATTAATTGTAGCTAAATTCTGGCTAAGTTCATATATAAATGAGTTAAATGTGACCCTCTATGTTTTTCCTGTATAATGAAATCACATTATAATAGGAATCTCTGTTGACTTAAATGGATATGAAGATGTTTATTTAAAGGGCCACCATACAATTAAAAATATGATTGAAAATGTTAAATATTATTAAGCAGTAAAAAAGTCACAAAGCTAAATTTTCATGTCTCTGCAGGACCCTGGATAAATCCATAATTCTTGATGAAAATTGTTTGGGAGATGGGTGTTTACATTTCTGTAGCGCTTTTGTTGCATCTATTGATGCAACTTCTTGATTGGGAGGGGTGTGATGCCAATTTCAATCATATCTGATTATATAACAAAGCCTCCAGACTTTTCTCCTTGTTCCCTTCTCCCTCAATCCTCCCTCCACTGATAGCTACAAAGAAAGACCCTCAGATCTGAGGATGTGATGTAACAAGCACACAATGGATTCCTGAACTCATACACAGAGTCTTCAAAAATGTAGATTTTCCACAAACAAAAATGTTATGCCTATGGCTTACACGGCTGCTAATGTTGTTACTTTAGTAAATATTTGACAAATATCTTTATTATTGAAGTATAACATTCCTTTAAATGGATTCCTCAGACAAATGAAGACATATTAACATATATTTTTTTAACTGTTAATCATGTGTTTTGTTGCCCAAGCCGATGTCTAGTACCCAGAGCTTTCTCCAAAAATACCTTTAATCCCCATTGATGACAGAACCTTCTGGCTGTCCAGCATATAACTTTGCAAATATTGTAAAAAATATCTGAGTACCCTCCTGGGAAGGGGATAAAGGGACGTGCCTTACTTAAAGGGCCACTGAGGTCATATACTCTTTTGAAGATCTTCACTTGAAAATAGGCAACACATTTTAGAATGTAAAAAATAATAATACTTATTACTTTTTTCTGCAATTACGCAGTACAGGAATACACCATTTTAGTTTCCAATGGCCTACTTCCTAAGGTGGGAAGGACTTTGAAGGCAGAGAGAATGGTTTTATCTGAACAATAGGAATGTGGCAATAACCTCTTCATGTGCTCTCATTAGCACTAATGCAAACTCGTTAGTCTACAAAGACACTCCCAGTTGAGACAGAAGAAGCAGACTGAGGGCCTCATTCAATTGTGATTTGGCCAATTGAATAGGGCTCTATATGAGCACATAGTATATTTTTTTACAGATGTTTTTAGTTTTATGCTAATACGACCTTTGCCCACTGTCTGCAGTACAGCTGTTTCTTTGTTTTATTATAATATAAAGACAAATGAACAGGGAACAAGCAATGTCTTAAAGGAAGTTGTTGACCTGTCGGGGGTATCATATAGAGCCACTGAGGACATGGTTGAGACAACAGTTCCAGACAAAAACATGGTATACAAATTATTCATCTCTTCTTACATTCTACCTTACTAATAAAGTGTTATTCTTAAAGAGGTTTGAACTTTCACCTATAATGGATTCTAACGACTAATCTTTTAAATTTTTACCAGATGGCTAAAATGGAAAATGTTTTAGGAGACTCATTTTTATTTAATGAAACCAGGTTTTAGTATTAGGAAACTACAATATGAATTTCCCATATTAACAATATGAATAGTTTCAATGCATAGTGTTGATGTTGAAAAGCTGGATATTAAGCAAAAAAGGACAGGAACATGAAATGTAAGTTCCAAATAACCTGTAAAAATACGTTACCATAGTGTCATGAAGTTAAAGTCTAATCTTACGTTCAAACAGTGGTGGGGCTACAGAATGGAGGGCCCTAGTGCAAGAACAGCGGATACGTCGAGGATACGTCAAATACGGAGGATGCCCCTCGGTTCAAAATCACTCAGTGCCCCTTCTTAAGACCCCATAACTGCTCCCTTCCCTAAGACCCTAGATACTATCTCTACATAGCACAGTCTCTCAGCAGCCATCTTCACATACTACCCAGTCCCTCTGAAAATCCATCTCTACACAGCACTCACCCCTCTTAGCATTCATCCATACGTAGCATCCACTCCTTGTCAGCATCCATCCCCACACATTACCCAACCTCTCTCAGCACTCACCTCACATAGCACCCATCCCTATCTCCATTGCTCCTTCCTCAGAGAACCCATAACCCCTGTACTTTGCAGTCTTCAAGCCCTTGCTCTCTCTTCTCTGCCCTGATACACATCCCCTGCATGCCCAATTGCTCCACACTGCCACCTCTTGGAGCTTCAGCATAAATGCTTTTTTTTTAACAAACACCGACCAATCTTCGGCCAGTGGATGTCCACAGCACTGCCCCCCACCCCTGAGGTGGGCCTGGTGCCTTGCACCACCTGCACCACTGCTAGCTCTGCCCCTGCATTTAAACAAATAAATAATCTATTTAGTTCTTGGAGAAATGAATACTACTTGCACATTTTGGATCAATAAGCACTGGTCCCTTCAGTTTAAAAAATATGTCACACTTAAACAGTTATTTATCTCAATAAATGCTTGGAATTTATTAATCAAGACTAATGTTATACGTTCTAATATTAAATTAAAGAACCATGCTAAGCATTTGCTTTCCTTTGTTACAGCTAAGATGATAATATTTTATAGACAAACTTCCTAGAAGGTAGGAGTCATACTGCCAATGAGATCGGTATACAACTGTATGTGCACAGATATGTATTTCCTGTAAGTTTCAAGGAAATGTAAACAACTTTTTTTCATGAAAAAGCAGCTTCTGTAATGTTTAAAATTGTACTTTAACACAGGAGAGAAACATTTTGTGTTCCAGGTCCCTGAGATCCAGAAAATAAATTAAACCATGCCTCTCAAATTTATTTGGAGATAATTTCAAGTAGAGAAATGTACTTAAATGGAAGTTTATGGTCATTAAAAATAAATTGTGTTCCAATGCATATTACATTACATTACTTTCCAATGTATTTTACTTTATATTTCCATGCGCATTTCTCAATGTTTCTTTGCATAGAAGATGCAGTATAAATTTTTCATTTTACATGTTGGGATAAAGTATAATAAATGAGCAAAATACAAATACAAAGGCTATTACTAAGATTATATTTCAATAGTTACATGTCTTGTTTCCTCTTATGTGCCTCTTTATATGCCTACTGATTATATTCAAATGTACAGAAGATCTTAACACAATTCACTCACATTTTATAACAAGCATTTGTGATACCTATGTCGCATTTTACAATGAAATATCCAAATAACTTGAATTTTAAAAGCAAATATATAGTTTTTTGAGGATTTTATTTAAGAAACTGTTTTGTTTTATATATATATATATATATATATATATATATATATATATATATATATATACTAGCGACTTCCCGTCATAAAATTGTAAGGCAGGTAATGCTGTTTGCCACAGGCATACATTTTTTGGGTGGTCTGAGATCCTTCGGTGCTCATTTTGAGCCTCGCGCTGAGCCACTCATTCGCCGCTCATTGCGAGCCTCATGGTTGTTCTATTTTTTTATCAGAGGTGCTTTTGCTGTCATTGTAAGGTCGGCGCTGATCTACTTTTTGCGCTTATTGCAAGGCTGTCCCCTGGTGCAGTTTGTGTGTTATGAGCAGCGTTGGCGCTTGTTGTGAGGCTCGCAGTGAATGGCTTTTGCGTTTATTGCGATAGTGTTTTTTTTTTTTGTGTATATTTATTTTTGTATGCTAATTAAATAAGTAATAAATTAATAAATTAATATACTTTACCTATTTGTAAGTAATATATGCAGGAAGCAATGTGCTGTAGAGCTGACAATCTGTTTTGATGTTCCTGCAGCATACACTGTAGGTTTACATTGTTGTGGAGCTGAGGTGTAAGTGTCAGCAATGTGTGCAGTGTGTAGTGTAAATAGGCTGCGTGCGCGAGGGGAAGCCGTTAGTGTAGCTGTGTACTTCCGCATTCTGTAAGTTAGTTTTGTAAAATGGCGGCGAATGTGTATGTGGTACGCGGGTGTGGATGATTTAGCGTCCTTGCTAAAAGTGTATCTTGTACCTCGTACAGCTTTTTGGTTATGTTCTTAGTGGTGTTTGGCTTTAGGGGTAGTGTAGCCTCGTTTTCGTTTTTTTCGGTGGCCATTTTTCTCTCACTTAAGGGATTTTTGTGTGTCTAAACTCAGTAAATTGGACTTAAATTGAGGTGTAACTTAATTTGCAACCAAGTATTAAAAAGTGAAAGTTTGATTTACGACTGTTAATCTGTCCCATTACTTCTGGTCCCTTAAAAAGTGGGAGGCACATATACAAACTGTTGTAATTCCTACACTGTTCACCTGACTTGGATGTAAATACCCTCAAATTAAAGCTGAAAGTCTGCAGTTATAGCACATGTTGTTTGTTTCATTTAAAATCCATTGTGGTGGTATATAGAGCCAAAAAGATTAGAATTGTCTCGATGTCCCAATATTTATGGACCTGATTGTAGTTTTATGAATGTTGTAACAGTGCATTAGAAATCGGCTGCGTGCGCGAGGGCAAACCGTTGGTTTATTTGTGTAAAGCGCTACAGTAGATGCATAATGTTGCTAGTGGCAAGTTAGGATTGTAAAATAGCGTAGTTTGTCTATGTGCAAGGCGATTCGCAAGTTTTTGCCGTCCTTTGTAATACTGTATTTTGTATCTTGTAGGTTGCTGTGGGAAAGTGGTATGCGGTTGGCTTTATTTTGCGCGGCCCAGGGTCATGTAGCCTCGTTTTCATTTTTCGTGAGCGCCATTTTTTTTCTTCCTTAGCGGATTGTAATGTGCCAAAACTCGCCAAAATCATCTTAAATTTGCGTTCCACCTCACTCCCAGACCTCCTGGCTATTCCCCCGTGCTGTGTGTGAAGTTTTTGTATTATTTTTTTTTGTGTGTTTTGTGTTTTTTTGTGTAAAGTGCCGCCTTTTTCAAGTGCTTGCCTCCTAAGGTGATCCCGTGTTTCCTAAGTGTTTGGAGGCTAAGTCCCTCGTGTTTCATTGCTTCCACTGCTTGCCTCACTTCGCGAGGCTCGCAGGCAATGAGTGCCTTCGGCGTTCATTGCCCGAGTGCTGCGAGTTTTAGTGCTGTGAGTTAACGCCTCTCCTCCCTTCGCGAGGCTCGAAAGCAATGAACGCTCATTGACTAAGTGCTCCGAGTTAATGGCTTGCCTCGTACGCACCACGCTAAGCGTGACAACGTCTCGTAGATCGACAATTATAATATGTGATACATATTTATATATATAAATATATATATATATTCATATATATATATATATATATATATATATATATATGTGTATATATATATATATATATATATATATATATATATATATATATATATATATACACAAGCAAACGTGCCATTTCATGCAGGTGTGATGTGGATTTTTCAGATAATTTTGCCTTACTCCTACCCATAATTAAATTGAACTACCATACAAGAAAAAAATATGAGATGGATATGGTATTGGGCTTTTTATATTCCCAATTTGGGCTTACTGCTTAGTTTACTCAGATAATGTCAGTCCCAGATAGTTCTCTCTAGGTTTCTGTAGATAATATGTTGATGTAGATATTATGTAGATGTTAGTATATTTACACTCTATTTCTATGAGATCTTGAATGGGTTTTGTTGTATTCCTAGGGCTCTGTAGATCTCACTCTTGGAGGATGCCGCTTCTCCTGGTACACCGGTAAATGTGGTGTATCTGAAGTACGAGATATAAGAAAGAAGGGATCGGGAGAAAGCGCAATAGATACTCCAAGTGCAGATTACTTTCTGCCTCTTCGTAGTATTAGACAATATACTTCTACAGAGTTGTCTCTCACCTTTGGTGACCTCCAATATGTGAGGTACTTAGAAGCTGTATGTGATTCTCTCTCACAGGTAGGTGTTGGAAGGGATGTTTCAAGACCTCTTTGTGGTTTTCGTGGTGCACCCCAATATACAGTGTGTTCCTATGATCCATGTGGTATACTCGAAATTGCCTCTGTGAGGTGTCAGGTATACTGACAAAAACACTCCAATTTCTTTATATCTCTATATAAGAGTATACACAGATAATTATATATATACTAGCGACTTGGCCGTCAAAAAATGACGGTCAATAAAAGAAAGTGTTGAAATGCTGTTTGTCACACAATGTGAGTGTACTGTGTGCCACAAGTAACTAAAGCAGAAATCTACATTACATAAAATAATAAAAACTAAAATCACCAAAAATAAAAAATGTACATTACAGAACAAAAAAAAGAACCTAAGTCACAAAAAATAAAAAAAAGGAACATTACAGAAAATAACAAAATACATTACAACCCCCCCTCACTACAATTTTTTTTAAAAAATTACACACCTGAAAATGAAATACATATAATACATACATATAATCCAATACAACACAATTCAATAAAATACAATACAACACAATTCAATTAAATACAATACACCACTATCTAATATACATGTCAGTATCTAATAAACATGCCACTATCTAATATACATGCCACTCTTTAATATACATCCCACTATCTAATATACAATACTATCTAATAATACATCCCCCTATCTATCTAATATACAATACATGCTATCTATATATATATAGCTACCCTAATTGTAAGCTCCAATCAACTAATTAAGACCACTTACCTTTGAGATGAAAAAAAAACGACACACATCCGCCCTGGCGGATGTCTCCGACGCTAATGACCTTCCTATGGAGTGTTCCAGAATAAAATTGGCAATGGCGGCTTCTGATTGGCTGAAAAGGCTGTCTATCAAATTCAGCCAATGAGAAGACCCCATTTGTGAACTAATGAAAAAAGTATACACCCCAAAATACAACGGTGATTGGATAACACACCTGTCCATCTTTATTTGAACCAATCCTAAGGCTTTATTGCCATCAGCCAATCACAATGGAATATAACCCCACGTACTGATTGGTTAAGACATCTGCGCCTTCCCATTGGCTGTAATATTGATTGATATTAACAGTAGCCAATGAGAATGCGCAAATCCTTCACCAATCAGTACATCAGGGTGTATTCCATTGTGATTGGCTATTGTCAGTGCAACCAATCAGAATGCGCAGAGGCTACAACCAATCACCCTGTGGGGGTGTATTCCATTGTGATTGGCTGAAGGCATCTGCGCCTTGTGATTGGTTTAAATTAAGATTGACAGGTGCATTATGCAATCAGAGTGGTATTTTAAGGTGTATCCATTTGTGATTGGTTCACACATTGGAGCCTCCTGATTGGGTGAATTTGATAGACATCGTTTTCAACCAATCAGAATGCACCATTGCTTGTTTTCTTCCGAAAAAGTCTCCTGGAGCCTCATTAGTGTCGGGGATGTCCGGGAGTGCGGATGTAAGTATATATATATTTTTTTTTTACAGGGCGTGGCAGAAGAGGATCCGGAGGAGGCCGGAGACATCGCAGGGAGGTAAGTAGAATGTAGATTATGTTTATTTTATTTTGATGTATGTGTATTAATGTTGTGTTTTTTTTTTAACAGGTGCCGCGCCGGAGAAGGATGTAAAGAATAAGGATGGGACATGCCGGAAAGGTGAGTAGAATATTTAGAATGTATAGAATGTATAGAATGTTTAATTTATAACTGTAAACATGTTGCACTAATTTATATATATTTTTTTTTTGTAGGTGGCTGATCCTAATGGACATCTGCAAAGGTACGTGGTCTTAATTATTTAATTTTAACTTAGACTTAGATTAGTTAATATATAGATAGCATTTATTGTATGTTAGCTAGGGGTATGCGTTTTATATAGATAGCATAGGATCTATTGTAGATAGATTGTGGTATTTATTTAGATAGATTGGGGATGTATTATTATATAGATAGCATGTATATTAGATTATGCTATTTATTTAGATAGATTGGGGATGTATTATTATATAGATAGCATGTATATTAGATTATGCTATTTATTTAGATAGATTGTGTGATGTATTTGTATTTGTATTGTATGTATTTGTATTATATGTATTTCCTTTTCAGGTGCGTATTTTTTTTTTTTTCTGTAGAGAGGGGGGGGTTGTAATGTTTTTTTTTTTCTGTAATGTTCCTTTTTTTGTGACAGGTTTTTTTATTTTGTGTAATGTAGTTTATTTTTTTTGTGAGTTAGGTTTTTTATTTCATGTAATGTAGATTTTTTGTGTGACTTTAGGCTTTTTTATTTTTTGTAATTAGAGTGGGGGGGTTAATAGGGGGTAGGTAGTGTAGATGTTAATAGGTTAGTGTAGAGGGTGTTAAGTTGATCTTTAATGTTTTATTGGGGGTGGTATAGTGCAGTATAGTGTTTATACTTAGTGTCATGATGGTCCTTGAGGACCATCATGGCACTTATGTGGTTAATGTAGTGTTGTAAAAGGCCCATAATGGTGTTAATATACCCTTATGGGACTGATGGGGTTAAATAGAGGCTTATGGGGGTCTGTATTGACCCCCATGATTGACAGGGCTAATGAAGGGCTTATGGGGGTCTGTATTGACCCCTATGAGTGACAGGCTTAATGAAGGGCTTATGCGGGTCTCTATTGACCCCCATGAGTGACAGGGTTAATGAGGGTTTTATGGGGGTCTGTATTGACCCCCATGATTGACAGGGTGACAGTGTATATTTTTTTTCTTTTACAACGGGTCCTTTAAGGACCTTTACGGTAACGCATGAATTTTGAATTTTGATTGCAGCGGGGGTCCCCGTTCGCGTGCAATCGGGACCCCTACTGCGATGGTTAATGTGGGGTTAATGCAGGGCTCGGAGCTTATCTTGGATCCCCTGCGGTTAATCCGGGTTTCCGCATTTGCGGGGACGTTGGGATGCTCCACCACCACAAATGCGGCCCCTCGCTTCGCAAGGACCCGCACTTGCGGGGAACGCAGTTCTTGCGGGCTCGCTGTGCGAGCCCGCAAGCGTTAGCAACAACTTGTATGCTCACAACTATATATGTGATATATATATATATATATATATATATATATATATATATATATTCATGTGTGTCTATGTGATCTACATCCAAGTCTAATGGAAAGATACACACACACACAATTCCTTGAAAAGATATACTTTTATTTTGACATAAAAAAACATACTGGCCAATGTAGGAATTGGACAAAATATCCTAAAAAGTATAGGTACAACTAAAAGGTAAAAATATGTAATATAACACAATGTAAATCGTGATATCATAAAAGACACCATGTTTTTTTACAAGTTTTTACCTTTTATTTAACTTTTTCAGGATATTTTGTCCAATTCCTACATTGGATAGTATGTTTTTTATGGCAAAATAAAAGTATATATCTTCAAGGAATTGGGTGTCTGTGTATCTTTCCATTAGACATTTATTTAGATCACATAGACACACATGAACATATACACACACACACACATATATATATATATATATATATATATATATATATATATATATAAAATTATCTGTGTTTACTCTAATATAGTGATATAAAGAAATGTGAGTGTTTTTGACAGCATACCTGACACCTCACAGAGGCAATTTTGAGTATACAGTAGATATAAAAAGTCTACACACCGCTGTTAAAATGTCAGGTTTCTGTGCTGTAAATAAATGAGACAAAGATAAATCATTTTAGGACTTTTTCCACCTTTAATGTGACCTATAAACTGTACAACTAAATTGAAAAACAAACTGAAATCTTTTAGGTGGAGGGAAGAAAAAATAAAAATAAAAAAAATAATGTGGTTGCATAATCACATTCCAAATCGTGTTAAATAAGAGTCAGCATACACCTGCCATCATTTAAAGTGCCTCTGATTAACCCCAAATAAAGTTCAGCTGCTCTAGTTGGTCTTTTCTGAAATGTTCTTAGTCGCATCCCACAGCAAAAGCCATGGTCCACAAAGAGCTTCCAAAGCATCAGAGGGATCTCATTGTTAAAAGATATCAGTCAGGAGAAGGGTACACAATAATTTCCAAGGCATTAGATATACCATGGAACACAGTGAAGACAGTCTTCATCAAGTGGAGAAAATATGGCACAACAGTGACATTACCAAGAGCTGGAGCTCCCTCCAAAATTGATGAAAAGACAAGAAGAAAACTGGTCTGGGAGGCTACCAAGAGGCCTACAGCATCATTAAAGGAGCTGCAGGAATATCTGGCAAGTACTGGCTGTGTGGTACATGTGACAACAATCTCCCGTATTCTTCATATATCTGGGCTATAGGGTAGAGTGGCAAGATGAAAGCCTTTTCTTACAAAGAAAAACATCCAAGCAAGTAAACATTTAGCAAAAACACATCTGAAGTCACCCAAAAGCATGTAGGAAAAGGTATTATGGTCTGATGAAACC
This sequence comes from Discoglossus pictus, assembly GCA_027410445.1. Lineage (NCBI taxonomy): Eukaryota > Metazoa > Chordata > Amphibia > Anura > Alytidae > Discoglossus > Discoglossus pictus. The sequence goes on along the minus strand of CM050164.1, from coordinate 49,174,466 downwards.
AAGGTTGAACTTTTTGGCCATAATTCCAAAAGATATGTTTGGCGCAAAAACAACACATCACATCACCGAAAGAACACCATACCCACAGTGAAGCATGGTGGTGGTAGTATGATGCTTTGAGGCTGTTTTTCTTCACCTGGAACTGCGTCCTTAGTTAAGATAGAGGGAATTATGAACAGTTCCAAATACCAGTCAATATTGGCACAAAACCTTCAGGCTTCTGCTAGAAAGCTGAACATGAAGAGGAACTTCATCTTTAAGCATGACAACGACCCAAAGCATACATCCAAATCAACAAAGGAATGGCTTCACCAGAAGAAGATTAAAGTTTCGTAATGGCCCAGCCAGAGCCCAGACCTAAATCCAATTGAAAATCTGTGGGGTGATCTGAAGAGGGCTGTGCACAGGAGATGCGCTCTCAATCTGACAGATTTGGAGTGTTTTTGCAAAGAAGAGTGGGCAAATCTTGGCAAGTCAAAATGTGCCATGCTAATAGACTCATACCCAAAAAGACTGAGTGTTGTAATAAAATCAAAATGTGCTTCAACAAAGTATTAGTTTAAGGGTGTGCATACTTATGCAACCATATTATTGTATTTTTATATTTTTTCTTCCCTCTACCTAAAAGATTTCAGTTTGTTTTTCAATTGAGTTGTACAGTTTATTGGTCACATTAAAGGTGGAAAAAGTTCTGAAATGATTTATCTTTGTCTCATTTTTTTACAGCACAGAAACCTGACATTTTAACAGGGGTGTGTAGACTTTTTATATCCACTGTACCTCAAAGATCATAGGAACACCGTATATTGGGATGCACCTCAAAAACCACAAAGAGGTCTTTAATCATCCCTTCTGACACCTACATGTGAGAGAGAATCACATTCAGCTTTTAAGTACCTCACAATCTGGAAGTCACCAAAGGAGAGAGACAACTCCGTAGAAGTATATTGTCTAATACTTCGAAGAGGCACAAAGTAACCTGCACTAGGAGTATCTATTGCGCTTTCTCCCCCTCCCATCTTTCTCATAGCTTCAGGAGTTATCAAGGTAAGCTTTCAGGTAGAAATTGCAGGCTCGATGGGCCTTTTGGTTCTTATTTGGATGTCAGATCAATGTTTATAAAATGTTTATAAATGACCCATAAGAAGGTTTGAGACAGTGTGTTGCGTTTGCGTTGTTCAGTCATGTCCAACTCTCTGTGACCTTATGTACTGTAACACTGATCCACTTGGTATTCATGGCAGTGTTACTGGGGTGGGTTGCCAGTTCCTTCTCCAGTGGGCCACAGCATACAGCTACTGGAATTCTTAGGTGGTCTCCCATCCAAACTCTGACCAGGCCCAACCTCGCATGGCTTCAGATTGGTGTGACTTCTTGGTCCCTGACTGGAATCGAACCAGGTCGTAGCAGTGAAAGCACCACATCCTAACCACTGGACCACCAGTGAAACAGTTAAGACATTTGTCTTTCTTGTCTTACCTGTGCATGTCCTTGGCACTGAAGTGAACTGACAATAAAAAGGACAACTTTTTTCACACAGCCTAAAGCACAATGCACATCTTAAGAACAGTCCTTTCCAAACCAAAAGTCAAAGGCATTTTTCCACCTTGATGCTTTTGTCTTGGTTGTAGCATCACACACTCACTCACCCACATTGCTCTTCCACAGTGACAGAATCACACAACCCTGTCCTCTTCAAGGACTAATGAGGATGACTACCAAGTCTTACATAATTCTAAATAATAATGGATACTTATGGAAATGTTCAATATTCTTTTAATCGCAAACCCAATTGTAGGAACCCCACCTGTTCATACATAATTAATGCTTTCTTTGAAACAGCTCAGCAAATCAATGTGACAGCTATCAGAGGACAAAGTCTCATTGTTTCTTGAATAAGGCCTTGTCAGAATTTAATTAAACAAGTTTATTGAACAGGAATTATCAACAGCATAACTACAGTTCCTAAAATGAAAAAAACATAGGGCCCTATTAAATTGTCAAAATCGCAATTATCTGAGCCCGTAATATAGCCCGCAAAAGTAACTGATATTGAATTGGCCTCCTCTAGTTACCCATAATCTATTTGCGAGCTACAGGCTGAAAATGCCTACGGGTTGTTATAAACAGCACTCTGACCCTTCTAAGCATTTGATCTTCTAAGCCAGCAAATGTAACAACCGCTAAAATCGCAAATCGAGATTTAATTGCAACAATTCCACAAGCCCGCAATTGCCTTCAAACCCATGAATGGCACATGTAGCAAATAATTCTACAAGTATCAGAGAGGACTCATAAGGGGGTTAAACACCTGCTCCTAACACTACAAAAGCAAATAAAAACACAATATTGGACTTTAAAATCTTTTAAAAGAAAGTGATGAAAGACATTATAATTATTTGCACAACAGTCTCAAGTTTGCAATTTTGCAATAAAAAAATATTTTTTTACTTTTTATTTCTGTATTATATCAATCTAGGGAATCCAGGAGTTAATACATATCAGGCCACCCACATGGACTATATCAGTTTCTTCATTCATTTTTATTGATTTTTATATGGCTGGATTGCAAGTCTGATCACATATTGGACGTCTAAACACTAATTGATTGTGGTTTAAACAACATGTTTTACTGATGTCATGATGTCGGTCTCATTTACTATTGGCTGTTTCTAAATTGTTACTTACGGGCTTGCTTAATTGATCATGATCATGCCCTGAAATGCTACGTTCGGGTTCATGGTATAAGGTTTTAGACTTTGGGCCTGTAATTGTGGGCTTGTTCAATTAAATTGATATGTAACTATTGCAATTGTCAAGCCCGCAGATTTACAACCTGTATGAAGGCTTGCAATTTAATAAGGCCCATTGAATGCTATCCTTTAAATATTCAGCATATGGAGCCTCAACTCATTATTTATAAAAATGCTTAATTTTGGCTACAAATCAAATGTATCTGTGCTATTCCTTGTACTTTTCACAATCCTTGTAAGCAAAAAATGTTCTCGATTTAAAGCTAAAGATATCAGTTGCCTGCCTACAGGCGTGTGTGTGAGGCCTATTGCATCTACTCTATTGCATCTACTCTGCCAACTTTTGCCAGTGCACAGTGACACTCATATCTAGTGCAACCTAGTGTATAGTGAAATAAAATATCCCTTTTTTTCTGTAATCGATTGAATATTAGTTGCCCGCCTACAGGCGTGTGTGTGAGGCCTACAGCGACTACTCTGCCAGCTTTTGCCAGTGCACAGTGACACTCATATCTGGTGGCACTTTAGATTGCACGCGCAATGCCCCAAATTTGAAGTAGGAGGTCCGACCAAGCATCTTTTTCCATCTCCCTGTTCCAAAAATCAATGCCATAGACACGTCCCCTGATAGGTGACGTAACAGGTATTAAACTGATAGGAATAAATAGTACAACTGAACACACCACTCCTATCTGGTGGCACCTTAGATTGCACGCGCAGTGCCCCAAATTTTTAAGTGGGATGACCGACCAAGCATCTTTTTCCATCTCCCGCTTCCAAAAATCCATGCCATATTCACGTCCCCTGATAGGTGACGTAACAGGTATCAAACTGATAGGAAGAAATAGTACAACTGAACACACCACTCCTATCTGGTGGCACATTACATTGCAAGTGCAGTGCCCCAAATTCGAAGTGGGAGGTCCGACCAAGCATCTTTTTCCATCTCCCTGTTCCAAAAATCAATGCCATATACATGTCCCCCGATAGGTGACGTAACAGGTATTAAACTGATAGGAATAAATAGTACAACTGAACACACCACTCCTATCTGGTGGCACCTTAGATTGCACGCGCAGTGCCCCAAATTTGAAGTGGGAGGACCGGCCAAGCATCTTTTTCCATCTCCCGCTTCCAAAAATCCATGCCATATACACGTCCCCTGATAGGTGACGTAAAAGGTATTAAACTGATAGGAATAAATAGTACAACTGAACACACCACTCCTATCTGGTGGCACCTTAGATTGCACGCGCAGTGCCCCAAATTTGAAGTGGGAGGACCAACCAAGCATCTTTTTCTATCTCCCGCTTCCAAAAATCCATGCCATATACACGTCGCCCAATTGTGGACGTAACAGGGATTAAACCGATAGGAATAGTAATACTTAACAGTACACACCTTATAATAACGCAGACAGAGGCAACGCAGAGAGAGGATTCTGAAGAAGAGGAGTCAGAGGAGGAAGGTGGCTTTGAGGAGGTGGAAGACCAAACACAGCAGGCGTCCCAGGGGGCTTGTTGTCACCTTTCGGGGACCCTTGGTGGCTGGGTGAAGGAAGAGACCTTCAATGACATCAGTGAGGACAAGGAACGGGACATGGCTAGCTTGGTATCCAACCTTGTGCAAATGGGGAGTTTGCGGTTGTGCAAATGGACTGTTTGCGGTTGTTTGCGGTGCATTAAATGGGGAGATTGGTCTGTTACTGTGAGGTGGGTGTAACCCTTACACTACCTGATCAATACAACATCATACCTGATGTTTTAAAGCATGTTATTCCAAACAATTTAGGAATGTTAGGTGATTTATGCCCTTTATGGCTTAAAACCAGACTCAACTATGTAATTTTCCGTGGGAGTTTTGCCATGGATCCCCCTCCGGCATGCCATAGTCCAGGTGTTAGTCCCCTTGAAACACCTTTCCCATCACTATTGTGGCCAGAAAGAGTCCCTGTGGATTTTGAAATTCGCCGGCCCATTGAAGTCTATGGTGGTTCGCCGGGTTCGCCCGTTCTCGAACATTGGATGGAAGTTCGCGTCCGCTGTTCACGAACCGAAAATGTTATGTTTGCGACATCACTACTTTACATACTACTTCAGCCATGGAGCTCCTTTGGACGTCTTAAAGTAAAGAGAGCCCCAATGCTGAAATATCAACTACATGTTATCAAAAACTCATCCCTTGGTCTCAAGAAGCCTTTGTCAGGACACCACCTACCAGTACTCAGAACATTCAATCTCCTCCCTTAGACTTTGCAATGCTACTTCTGCCTCCTATCTCATTTAACATCACTTTCTACAGCGAGAAAACTTTTTAGAAATTTGCTTGGTGAAATCCAGAACAAACAAATGAACCCAGAAATGGGAAATACAGGCTAAGGAAAAAGATTAGAACAATATGGTGATTGTGCATTTATTTTACATATGACTCAGTAACAAGCAACCAGAATTAATCTAAACAAGAAAAGAAAGAAAAAGGGGGAAAGGATATGGCGCACCAACATCTAGTGCAGATCATTAACCTTATAAAAATATAAAATTAGGAATATTAGAGTTTGCGACTCTCACCTTGGATAACCTCAAAAGATTATGAGGTATTTCAAAGCACTGGTATAATATCTGGTATATTTCCCAAATGGTATGTTGGTTAGGTCTTCTTCTCCAGTGTGGAGGAAGTGGTGAAGTGGTTCTTATACATCAACCGTAGATGATCAAATGGTTATAAATGGGTGTTTAAGAGGAAGCTCACAATATAAATAATTAATATGAAAGCACGTAAATGATGGTGATCCAAAAAATGCTATTTTATTACTACAAATCTATTAACATACAATGACAAGAAATAAAATCATTTCTAATAGTGATATTGTGACTAAAGCTTGTGTGTATACAGTTCAGTCTAGATTAAAAGAATATATTGTTTCAAATGGATGTGTGTATTGACACAATATGATAAACGCGTTTCTGCGTTCTTAGCAGCTTCTTCAGTATCTTATCCCCTTAGGAACTGGACAGCAAAAAAACATGGGGCCTCATTCAATTGCGATTTGGCCAATTGAATAGGGGTCTAAATAAGCACATAGCATATATATTTTTAAAGAAGTTTTTAGTTTGTGAAAACCTTGCTTTTGGATAGATGCTTACTAACTAAAAACTTCTTTAAAAAATATATGTTATGTGCTTATTTAGAGGCCTATTCAATTGGCCAAATTGCAATTGAATGAGGGCCATGGATAGCATGCTATTTGAAGTAGCAAATAGCACACTCTCCATGTCTTTTTGCTGCCCAGTGAACAGTGTCAGTGAGGAGAGAAGCACAACACAAGGTCTAACAAGATATTTACCATAAACCTATGTAACTAGTACTATTCGATTTGGAATATATATCTACAGACTATAATAAGAAATTACAATACACCAGGAGAGTGGTGTCCACCTGAGTGCTTGGACAATCAGTAGGGTTAAGCCATACCATTGTTCTCTATAAATAAAATGGCAGGTTGAGTCGAGAGGGATATAATTAAAATATCATAAATAAGTTTTTTTGCTATGGCATCACTGACCCTTTATAATTGTTTAAGTTTTTTTAAATAAAGTATAATAAAATGTTGAAAAAGTTTATCACGTAAGGGAAGGTTAGTCACTTTTTGTGTGCTTAAAGATATATTGAGCTTGAGTGTTTTTTCAAGCATTTAAAAGAGCAGGTTATCAACATAACAAACTTTGTTTGCATGAAATAATAAAGCAAAACCTCTTTAACCTTCATTGAAACTAACAGGAAATTCAGAGCATAATTTAGTCTGTAGATCTCATTGGGTGACAGAGGGCAAGCCCCAAAGTAAGAAATCAGAGACTTTCACTTGAAAAAGAATACACACTGTGACACATTATCTGATGCAACAACAAGATACATTTTTCCATGTTCCTTTTAATAGGATACATACACCCCAAATGCAGATTATCTAACAGTTTAATGACCTGATAAATGTATTCAATTTTTGTAGATAATTAAATAAATGTAGTGATGAGTTCTTCTTCCATAGTTCTTCAGGTTATTTGGGGACACCATTTAATCAGTGGATCCTGCCACAAGAAAAATAAACTATCTTATATTGCTTTTCTTAAAAGCCAAAACAACAAATAAACATGAGTTTCTTCAGCATTAAAAAGGGGCTAGCTATATTTATACACAGTGGGATTATGGCTATAAATACTGTAGCTCTGTGCTTTTGTCATTTAAAATCACTGGAAATACAAGATGATCTATCTGCATCTCTAACACCTAAAACAAGATGATCTATCTGCATCTCTAACGCCTAAAACAAAGGAATGGAGGCACTGTAAATAATATGAAATCATTTGTAATAGGCTACCTACATTACTCACTTGTCAATAAGGATGGTCTACAACACTCCTCTTTATTGAGCCTTTATGTCCTTAACCACAGGAAATCACTATAATATATCAAATAGGAACAAAGTACCAGCCCGACTTCCCACTTGCACATCTTTTTCATTATGGTTACTGATCAGACAGGAAATTATTTTGACCTGTGCATCTTCCTCGTCTTGTTGCCAGAATGGCTATACAGAAGGAACACGTTTTTTGTTCTTTTTCAATCAAACAGTGAATAGTTTATTATCAATAATTTGAAACTGAAGGAAAAGATATGGATTCAGAAACTTCTAAAATGTAACATTATTGGCATACCTACCATAGGGCCATGGTGATTTTTAAAGTGGGCAATTATATATTGTGATTAAAACATTGCAATTTATTACATTATCATCTTTTCATAATTAGTAAAGGAGTATATTAAATAGGAGAATTAAATAAAATGTTGTGGGACATATAATAAGAAACAATAAGGAGAATGTAGACAGATCAATTCAAGTTATTTTTTTCCACTGAATCAGCAAAAGCTTCTAAAAAGCAAAACATACAAAACTGGGATAAAAAAACTTTTATAATGTTGTAAAAGCTTCCTAAAGTTGCCTCACAAGCATGCCAGGGCCTCATTCAATTGTGATTTGGCCAAATGAATAGGGCTCTAAATAGGCACAAAGCATTTTTTTTAAAATAAGTTTTTAGTTAGTGAAAACCTTTCTTTTGGATAGATGCTTACTAACTAAAAACTTCTTTAAAAACAATATGTTATGTGCTTATTTAGAGCCCTATTCAATTGGCCAAATCGCAATTGAATGAGGCCCCAGGTCTGAATGCTAGGATTCATTTACATTGAGAATTACATATTAGCAGCCTTATTAAATTGTGATTTGGCCAATTGAATAGGGCTCTATATAAGCACAGAGCATATTATTTTAAATGTTTTCATGGGCCCTCATTCAACTGCGATTTGGCCAATTGAATAGGGCCCTAAATAAGCACATTGCATATTTTTTTTAAAGAAGTTTTTAGTTAGTGAAAACCTTGTTTTTGGATAGATGCTTACTAACTAAAAACTTCTTTAAAGAAAATATGTTATGTGCTTATTTAGGGCCCTATTCAATTGGCCAAAGTGCAATTGAATGAGGGCCTTGGTTTGCATACCAGTCCTGCTACTTGTGAGAGGTGTTTGCAAAGATACATTAAGGATCTTATTCTAACAGGTGTTAGCTACATTAAGTATATGTTTTAGTCACTTAAACATATTTAAAGCCTCTATTTGTGGCCTAGTAATCAAGTGGCTACATGTTCCTGTTCTGCAAGAATTCATATTAAGGCGGTCCCCAGGTTACAGACGACCTGTACTTAAGAATAGGCTTCCAAGGCTTTTTGTATGACTTTGTTTTTATATTATGTTTGTTTCATTTAAGAGAAAGAGTACAATGCTGTCTGTAACGTATAGTATTGTCATTATATTATCATTATTATTATTCAGGATTCCGAGTTACATACAAATCCGGGTTTAAAGATTTGCTCAGGATTCAATTAAAAAAAACTGCTTATGCATATATTTGGAAAGGTATTAAAATATGTAGCAATTTTTCCCCCATCTCTTACTCCCCCTACCCATTTTACACCTCAACAAACAACAATCTCACAGATAATGATTGATATATTAGTGCTGCAAATCAAGAATAATTCTTCTTTTGGAGCGAGAAGCCAATTCACACTTCTGCCAGCCAGAAGAATCTTCAAGAGAATGTGTAAATACACAAAAATATGCTCTAACATTAAAAATACTCTCTAGCTCAGTGGTAGTCAACCTGGTCCATACTGCCCACTAGTGGGCGATTCAAGCTTTCATGGTGGGCGGCGGGGTAATTGCTAGGTGGCGTGACCGGAGACCCGCAGCACCACCCTTGGCCGGTTGGAGAGCTGGTGAGAGAGCCTAGGGACAGCGGTCAGGACCGGATCCCTATCGATGTAAGTACAGGGATTTATGTAGCTAGGTCCATAGGATTTATGTAACCAGGAATGAGATGGGCTGTAAGGAAATGTTACCATAAAAAGTGGACGGTAGGTATTAAAAGGTCGACTACCCCTGCTCTAGCTTAAAAAATGCACAAATTTGCACTAAAAGGATTGCTATTTGTTTTAAGTCTGGATAAAGTTTTCATTAATAGAGGCCAGTTCAATATAAAAATATGCATTTGCACATCATTTTCAGTTCTAGTGATATATTTTAGAGGGCCAACCATAAAAACACATTAATTATTATTATTAACTTTTATTTGTAATGCGCCAACATATTCCGTTAAGGAAAAATACAGCATTAACAACCTTCCAAAAATGGAGGACCCTGTTTTGAGCTTAGAATCTTTGCAGAAAGTGCTTTTTCCCAAAGCATCCTAGAAGACTGAAAACTCGCCACTTAAAATATAAAGGGAATGGAAGGGGCAGAAATCAGGAAAAGATTAAACAGATAAGGAATAAAAAGGGTCAGAAGAGAAGTAAAAGTTAGAAAGATTTTTCATTTAGAGGGAGAGAGAAGAAACAGAGGTAAGGGTACCATTTACTATAAATTTAATCAGAAATGTGGTGGGGGTGAGGGGCAGGGAGGGAGGGCAGGACTCCCAGAATTTAGCATAACCAGAGAGAGAGAGAGAGCAGTTAGCAGAAAGGAAATGCCAAGACATGTGGGAAGGAGGATATCTAGGCAAATTATAAAGGCCATAAAAGGGGGAAGGGGGAGGAAAGCCAGGCAAGATAAAGTAAACATTTGTAAGAGTTTGAACTAATGTTAGAAATAATTCTATGTCATCAAATATAATAACAAGCATATAGTAGAAATATAAAAAAAATATATTGGCTCCTGGGAAGATGCAGCTTTCAAGGTCTTCTCCATACCTGATGGTGTGTATGAAACTCCCAGAATTTAGGGTAACCAGTGAGGCCCTCTGAAACCAGGATGCTGGTAAAATTATTCCATTCCTATTATAATATCTACATTTGCTGTTCAATATAGCAATCTATAGGTGTTACAAATGCCAACTTGTCTTCAAAACAGTTGTAAAAATGGTACTTCAAGGCTGTCCCCATAGACGGGCTACATTTGTAATTTTTCTTAGTTCAAGGAGATATCCCCCTGTTAGTTGTTTGTTCACAAATCATATGTTAAAATGCTACTTGGTTATGTATTCCTGTACTTGTTAGTATTACATGAGAAAAAAGTATGTTACAATTCCCACTCTACAGCAATGTATGGCAATCCTACACCAGCCTGTCTTTTAAAAACAATTCATATTTAATTTACTATTCTTTTTTGCTTGAATATTGCCCTTGCGAAATCACTAACATCTGCTTGCTTTCATGTGTGAAATGAAAAGACAGATGTATTAGAAATAAGAATTAAGCTAGTCTGTTTTGATTATTTCTAAAATCTCTGAATAATTGCCAGTTAAATTAAATGATAAAAATAGCATATTTTTTGTTGTTTTTAGAAAGTTCAATGAACAGCCAAAGAAATTAATAAAACTTGATTAAACTGTCTATGCGCGTGGTTCTATGCACCTCCTGATTCCCGTACAACAAATGTCGGAATAATGTTTCTTGTAGGCAACATTCAGCTTTCACTATTTCATTTGTTTTTCTAATTACAAATTCCCCATAAAATGAGTAGAAATAATTGAAGAAATAGAAACTCCCATTACAGACATTCACCCAGCCCTCCCACATAATTAAATAAAATGTTTTCTTGAAAATCAAGGAAAATTTAGAAAGTATCATTTGATATTCACAATACAACTATACTCCTAGGCCAATTATACATCTCATTGTGACTTTTCACAGACAGATTCCAATTATGTTTAATTGCTTATCTAGTTGTGAAGAATTTGTATTGCCCCAAGTATATACAAACTATAATTCAGAGCCTTCCATTTAACTTAGCATAACATTGGCATTACAACAAAACACTTTTATACTTAACACACAATATGCAATTAAAGAACATTATAATGTAAAATACAGCAATTAGTCAAGAGTATGAATGATTAAAGGTATATTCCGCAGAGCAGTGCTTTTTTTTTATCTTTGACAGCTGAAATAGTAGGAGAACACAAAACATATCCCTTATAATACCAATCCTTAGCTGGTAACTACAGAACAACATAACAAACATCAAGAAAATCCTTACATGAACGCAAAATAGCTGAAATACTAACTGGCCTGAAATTTACCAACTTTGGATATCATTAAAATCTGGTCTATTTTTAGGCCTGGAGAACATCCTAACAAGTATTTATATATACTGTATACTAGTGAATTGCCCTCCAAACAAATGACAGGTAATGCTGTTTGCCACACAATGTAAGGCTTTTGATCCTCTGAGTTCCTTCGGCGCTCATTACGAGCCTGTACTTTTGGTGGTCTGAGCACCTTTGGTACTCATTGCAAGCCCAGTGCTGAGCGCCTTTGGTGCTCATTGCGAGCCTCTCACCTCGTGTACTTTGGCTCCTCTGAATACCCACGGCGCTCATTGTGAGCCTTTGGCGCTCATTGCGAGCCTCTCCTCTGCTATTTTTATTTTTTATATATATATTTTTTTAATAATAATTAATTAATTAATTATATAATAAATGAATATACTTTACCTATTTGTAATTAATATATCCAGCCATCAATATCCTAAAGAGCTAACAATCCATTTAGATTTTCCTGCAGCATACAATGTACATTTGGACTGTTGCTGACCTGTAAGTATCAGCAATGTGCCAAGTGTGCAGTGTAAATAGGCTGTGCGCGCGAGCGTAAACCGTTTGTTTAGTTGGGTAAAGCGTAATTTTATAATGGTAATGTTATTTGCGGCAAGTTAGTATCTATGTGTTACGCTGCTCTCAAGCATTTTCTGTCCTTACTAATAGTGTTTTTTGTACCTTGTACGTTCCTGGGTAAAAGTCTTATGTGCCTGGCGGTGTTTTGCCTGTTTAGGGGTCGTGTAGCCTCGCTTTAGTTTTTTTCTGCCGTCATTTTTTTTTGTCATTCTGTTTAAATTTGCGTGCAACTTCACTCTCAGACATCCCGGCTGCCCCCCCCCCCCCATGTTGTGTGTGATATTTTTTTTATGTTTCTCTTTTTCTTTTATTTGTATTTTTTTTCTTAGACCTCTGATTTTTTTTTTATAAGTCCCGTGGCTCGTATTTTTTTTCCTAAGTCACACTTTTTTTTACAAAGTGTGTTATAGGCCGTAATTTTTCCACTCAATTTTTTCAAACTGCTACAGGTGTCGCATTGTGAATTGTATAATCAAAATTTCTGTTGTTCTGTAGTCCCGCGTGTCGTAGGGAGGAGTGCCTACAGTACTCATCTCCACCAGCACTCATCTCCACTAGCAGTACTCATCTCCACCAGCGCAATAAGCTCTCGCTTCCTAAGTCGTACGGCGTCATAGGGATGAGCGCCTATGGCGCTTTGGCGCTCCTTGCCAGCAACTGTGGCCCTCGCTTCGCGAGCCCGCAATGCTCACAACTATATATGTGATGTATTACAATGCACAATATTGTATTTACTCCTAAATCATTTTGCATCTGATAAGCTTAGATTTGTCAGACTTTAATTAGCATGAATATTTACATTTCTCAAATGCATACATTTATATTTTATCTGTTAATGATCATGTGCTACTTAGATCCACAGTTGTCTTTATACAATGACATTTCCTTGTACCATTTACTGGCACAGTTTGGTCCCTTCAGCAAAATCTTACTTAAAAGCCATTTGTAAACATAAAAGAAGTTGTCCAATAATTGAACACTGGTGAATTCCACTTGTAACTGGAATCCAAGTTGAATATGCTGCACATACAGCACCCCTTTTCTTTCCACCATTAAACAGTTATCAACTGAATTGCATTGGTCTAAATTCCGACTTACTTCCTCACAGAAACTTATTAGTTTAGATTGACTTGACCTTAAACGTTTAAATCAAGCTGGATATCACTTTATCCTGTAAACTTAGATATTTTCCTAAATACAGTCCCTTAACCACCTACTTTCTCCTTAATTTATTTATATGATGCATACTGATCAAAAAAAATGCTTTAATTTGCTTTAGGTCCCTAAAACTTGTGTTCAGAATTATACAATATTATACTACTAGCGACTTCCCCGACAAAAATGACGGCAATAAAATTTGAAGCCTTGCAATTCTGTTTTGCAAGACATTGCGAGGCTCTCTCCCCCTCTAACTTGATGGCCTCGCGATGAGCAGCTTCGGCGCTCATCGCAGGCCTCGCAATGAGTACCTTCGGTGTTCATTGCAAGCCTCTCCGCAATGCACACGCGCAACACGCAACTTGCGAGATGATATGATCAACTACATTAAGTACTGTCAGTCCTCAGAACAAGGAAGGATCAGAATAGACTAACATTTTAACCCCCAGAGTGCCAACAATGTTAAATTAAAGTGACAGGCGGGGCTCACATGGTCAACAACATTAATTTAATGGCGTGCTGTTAAATTAGCTATAGTTGATTACCTCCCATTCTCTGCAGGGGTAATCAGCAGTGTTGGTAGTGTAGTGGGAGGATGGGCCAATGCCCTGATCTACTCTATTATTTATACTTTAGAGAATAAAGAATCCATTTTTTTTCCATAGGAATTAACTAAAAGTTGAATAATCCATTCCAGTCCCAAATCTGATAAATAAATAAATACTTTACCAGAACTTTACTGAAGAACAAATATGGCATAAGCGGAAGAGGAGCAAAGGAATTATTGTTTAGAAGGAGATTCACCTTCAATTAAATTGTCGGGTAACTCCACTTCTGGTGATCAATGTCTTTTTCCTTTTTTTCCCCCAATGATTCCCTAGCACTCAGTTTACAAAAACTTGTCAAATGTTGTCTGTTTCTCCCTGTTTTTTAAAAACGTGTGACTAATATGGATTTTTGGATGAATATAGAACCATTTTCTGCCTAAAATAGAACTTTAACTGTTACACTCCCACTATATTATGAGGGAGGAGGGGTCACACATTGTTAAGTGATCTGATCACCCTAGAGGTGATCAGAAGCTACACTGTAAATTACTGTACTCTCATGTTTAATATTGGAACTACCAGTGAAGCTCATATGGGGGTTCATATGAGCTTCAAGGGTGGATCCATTCTCCTCCATTCATTCCTCTTTAATCAATTCAAGATCACCATTGAGAAAGGCCAAGACTTGGCCGAAACGCGTCTGATTGGATCAAATTTAATCTTTGTATCTTTGATTATAATTACATTATCTATTTTTTTATTGTTGCTGCTATTTTACCTATTTTCACCATATTGGTCCTATTTTTTCCTATGAGAGGCTCCATAGATGGGTCTTAATTAGATCCACCATTATAAGCTTAGAGCAAAAATTATATGAATTGTCATTTGTGCTGACCCTAAACTCACTGACATTGGAGCATCTTAAGTGAGGCTTGCTAACCTCAACAATAGATGTCTCAGTCTGGGGAGTGAGGTCTGGATCTGTGTGTGTACACTGAAGCACTAAGACAGTTTCTATTACTGCATTTGTTTTCTATCTCTAATTGTAAAAGTATCACTGTAATAATTGATATATTGAATATTGAACTATTGAGACACTAAACATTGGGCCGTCCTGATTAAAAACACCAAGCAACATAAGGACGACAGTATCTGTGACATCTTGTATATCACGTGAATTGATATCATATTGAATGTGAGTGTAATGGTTTTAATTATTTGCTATAATAAACCTTGATGTACATATTTCCCGATTGGTTTGGCTTTGCGCTTGTCCCTCCCACCCCTCTTCTTGTTTTTTTTGGCTTTTGGAGTACTTTGCGGACAGTACTTGTCTGGAGGAAGTAGCATCGCAACCAGGGTTGAATTTATTGGAGGACACACTTAATTACACTTGGGACTATTCTGGACACAACTGGGAAGAAGAAAGAACACTATTTGGAGAACTATATCATTCCAAAGTGAGACATTTGCATTTAATTTCCATCACTTTCCCGCATAGTGGATTTATTTGGTGTGACGATTGAATAACCTCAGATTAATATCCACTTCGCTTTTCTCTATCTATACCCATCACTGCAATAGACAACTTTATATATTCAATTGCACTGTCCTCTTGATATCACTCGTGGAGCGCTATAGACATAGCAATCAACCCTTTTGGGAAGTTGCTTTTACTTATTTGTTTAACTATATGTGGTGTTAGCCATCTCAATAGATATTGGGCTTTGACAATTAGTATCGTTTTCATGGACATAATATACTTTCTTTAACAAAAGCACAGTTTATCATGTTTTTACAACATTTATTGCATTTTATCAAGTAATAAACATACCTCTTCAAAACAGAGTTAATGCAGAAAGCAAAACAAAATGTATTTTAAATATGTTTATAGAAATATATTCACATCTAACTTTATGTGTAGCAAAAATGTTTAAAATGGGCTTGGACCACTGCCACTGAAATGGTTAAACCATAAGTCGTAATTAGAGAAAGTTTATTTTGGATTTTATCTGCAGGTAAATTTAAATGAGTGACAAGCTAGCTGAAAATCATGTGTGTAACACTCAGTATTGGGTTCCCTGGTGGTCCAGTGTTTAGGATTCAGTGCTTTCACCACTGCAACCTGGGTTTGATTCCAGTCAGGGAACCAAGAGGACACACCACCCTGATGCCATGCAGAGTTGTGCCTGGTCAGTACTTGGATGGAAGACCACCTAGGAATACCAGGAGCTGTATTCTGTGGCCCACTGGTGAAGAAACTGGCAACCCACTCCAGTATCTCTGCCAAGTGAATTGGCATGGTGTGTTGACACAAAAAAACACTCAGTATTACCCTGTTCTGGACTTGAAAGGCAACCCCAAGAGCATTGTACTGTAAAAATCTGTTCACAGATCAAAAAGATTGAGAACAACTGATCAAGATGTCTTGAACATTCTTTTGCATTGGCTCAACATAATACATTGGGACACCTTAGTTCTTGCTGTGATAGGCCCACTGCTATATTAGTTTACCTTATTTTCCCTTTGCATTCATTGGATATATATTTGTAAAAACAAACTATGACATGCAGAATGATAATATTTAGTTATAAATGCCCCAGACATGGTGCTTCCAATTCTTACAAAATATCCTTCAAAAATATCTTACTGCACAACAAATAGCACACAAAGGTATATAACTATATTTTGTCGCCATTCAGTCGTGTCCATCGCTTTGTGACCCTGTGGGCTGCAGCACTCCAGACATATTATTATATCTCTGAATATGCTTACTCATAAAGTTATCTAGACAAAGATAGTGGAGTGGGTTGCCAGTTCCTTCTCCAGTGGATCACATTTTATCTGACCTCTCTGCTTTGATCTGTCCATCTTTAGTGACCCTACATGATGTAGCGCGCACAGCTCCATTGAAGTACACAAGCCCCTTAACCACTTCAAGGTAGCGATCCAGAAGGGGATCTCTAATAATTACTTAATTTAAATAAATAGCTAGTGCAATGTATGTATTGAATGATAGGGCCAATTTCAGAAGCAGTCATGCATACTCCAAATGATGTGCTCTAGAATTAGTTTTAATATATTGGTTTGTATGTAACATTACACTGCAAAGTGAAATTCTATAAAAATAAGAAATTCAAGCAGTATCTGACTATGCTTCTACTGTCATGGCAACCACATTAGAACAGCTCAGGTTCATGGCCCTAGTGTATTTGTAAAATGTATAATTATATCATTCCACATTTTGTAGATATTGCTATTATCACATATATAGTTGTGAGCATGCGAGTTGTTGCTACCACTTGCGGGCTCGCACAGCGAGCCAAGGCCCTCGCAAAGCGAGGGCACTGGGCGAGGGCCTCAGTTGCTGGCATGGAGCGCCAAAGGCGCTCCATGCCAGCAAATGCGACCCTCGCAAACTTCATGTCGCAACGCAAACAACACGACACACCAATTACGACACTCGCTAAATTTTACGAGCAACGCAAACAACATACGACACACGTTAACACACATTACGGCCTTGCAACACTCGGACGCAACTCGCGAACATTACAAAATTCAAAATACAATACATACACACAGCACATACATAAAAAACTTACCTACAGCAACAGGGAGCATCCAGGACCTCAAAAATGCAACTTACACCTTCATTTCACTCAAAATAAAAGAGTTTAGACACAAAAAAATTTGCTAAGCGAGAGAAAAAATGGCCGCCGAACAAAACGAAAACGAGGCTACACACGCAAACCAAACACCATACGAGACACGTTACCAGACATTACGACCTCGCAAACATCGGACACAACACGCCGACATACAAACATTTAAAACACAATAAATACACACAACACATACATACAAAGCTTACCTACAGCAAGAGGAACCACCCAGGACCTCAAAAAACCAAGTTACACCTTCATTTAAATAAAAATAAAACACTTTAGACACTAATAAAATTACTAAGCGAGAGAAAAAATGGCTGACGAACAAAACGAAAACGAGGCTACAGCACTCTCAACACGTAAAACACCACAACACACTCGCAAAACACCACACGAAACTCGCAAAACACTACTAAGCACCTACGGATAATCCGCGAAGACGCATACCACAGATTACCCGCCATTTTACACCAATGCGGAAGTACACCACTACGCTAACGGTTTGGTCTCGCGCACGCACAGTATTACACTGCACACATTCAGCACGCTTACACAGCAGCTCCACACCACTAATGCTGCAGCAACATCAAAACAGATTGACAGCTCTTCAACACAATGCATAAAAATAGGTAAAGTATATTCATTTATTAATGTATTATATATTTCATTATTACACACCAAACAGCATTAGCTCACTTACAATTTCATTGACGTTATTTTTTGACGGGCAATTCGCTAGTTTAATTACAAAAAAACCCTAGTAGATGAGTACCGTGTCATGGTGAAGGGGCTTGTGTACGTCATTGAAGCTCTGAGCTGCACCATGCATGGTCACCCAAGATGTCCAGAAAGGTCAGACACATTGTGGTCCACTGGAGAAGAAACTGGCAACCCACTCCAGTATCTTTGCCAAGATAACTTTATGGATAAGCACAACCAGTGCCTGGAGCTCTGCGGTTCATAGGGCCATGGAGAGTCAGACATGACTGAACAACAACAACATTTATCAAAAAGCTAATATTAAAATATGGCACTAGAAATATTGACTTGAATATTCTTATTTATTTTCTGCATATAACTCTATTTAGAATATCTTTGTATGGTTGCTTTTAAACTTCGTAACAGGGCTCTCCATTTTTTGTAATTTGTTAAAATAATTTTTGACCTGTATCTACACTGTGTAGCACTTTGCAATATTTTGGCACATTACAAATAAAAGTTAATAATCCACTATAATAGTTGTTAGCTTGTGAGTAATGCCTGCGAGATGCATTCTGCACAGGAGTTACTCACAAGCTACTAACCCTAAATTGCGGGATATTGCGCAACACAGTCTCGCTAATGCGCATGCACAAATGGGGTAAAGTCAAAGAGCAGGAAGAGAAGAGAGTGCGGCACATGAAGGAGCGAATAGGAAGGGAGGGTGGGAAGGAGTGAGGGAAGGGAGTGAGAGGGAGAGGATGGGAAGGGAGGGTTGGAAGGTGGGAGAGAGGGGAGAGAGGGAGAGAATGTGAAGGGAGGGTGGGAAGGAGTCAGGGAAGGGAGGGTGGGGAGGAGTCAGGGAAGGGAGGGTGGGGAGGAGTCAGAGAGGGAGAGGATGAGAAGGAGTGAGGGAATGGAGTGAGAGGGAGAGGATGGGAAAGCAGGGTGGGAAGGTGGGAGGGAGGGGAGAGAGGTAGAGTAGGGGAAGGAGTCAGAGAGGGAGAGGATGAGAAGGAGTGAGGGAATGGAGTGAGAGGGAGAGGATGGGAAAGGAGGGTGGGAAGGTGGGAGGGAGGGGAGAGAGTTAGAGGAGGGGAAGGAGTCAGGAGGGAGAGGATGAGAAGGAGTGAGGGAATGGAGTGAGAGGGAGAGGATGGGAAAGGAGGGTGGGAAGGTGGGAGGGAGGGGAGAGAGGTAGAGGAGGGGAAGGAGTCAAGGAAGGGAGAAGATGGGAATGGAGGGTGACAAGGAGTCAGGGAAAGGACAGGTTGGGAAGGAGTCTGGGAGGAAGAGGATGGGAAGGAGTCAGAGAAGGGAGAGAATGGAAAGGGTGGGTGGGAAGTAGTCAGAGAGTGAGAGGATGAGAAGGAGTGAGGGAAGGGAGTAAGAGGGAGAGGATGGGAAGGGCGGGTGGGAAGGAGGGAGGGGAGAGGATGGGAAGGGATGATTGGAAGAAGTCAGGCAAGGGAGAGGATGGGAAGGGAGGATGAGAAGGAGTCAAGGAAGGGAGAAGATGGGAAGGGAGGGTGACAAGGAGTCAGGGAAGGGAGAGGTTTGGAAGGAGTCAGGGAGGAAGAGGATGGTAAGGAGTGAGGGAAGGGAGAGGGAAAGAGATGGTGGGAAGTAGTAAGAAAAGGGAGAGAGAGAAGGAAAGAGTGGGAAAGAGTGAGAGAGAGAGTGAGACAGACAGGAGAGAGAGACACAGAAGAGAGAAAATTATATGATACCTTCATGTATGACAGTCAAGTTACTAGTAATAATAATAATAAAAATACAATTTAGAATTTTCATTAAAAAGTTTACGATTTAACAGAACCGGATTGTTGTGCTATAACGCTGTCTTGTCATCTGTATGAGTGAGATAAATAACATGTGATGGCCCCATCCATTATAATGTATAATAAGAAAAAATGCCGGATAAAAATTAATGAAAAACTTGCCAGTGCTGCCTTTTACTAAATTGGCAGTTAATCCAATTAAATGAAACAATTGGGCAGTGCCATTTTTATGACAGAGATAAATATTTTTTTGTCAAAAAAACAAATAGCACTTGAAGAATAACTCTAGTTCTGACAACCTGATTCTGCTTTATAGTGAATATGCCAAATCTATGGTTTTGCAGTGATCTGTTACTGGTCTGTTACATAAACCAGAAGGCATGGGATTGGCTGCTGGAGGATGGAGCAGACAGAAATCAATAGCTTTGGGATGGTGCTGGATGCTGCAGAACACTTTAAGCTCTGAGCAGCAAGGTTCATTCAACAGAGAGCTGCTTCTGCCTGACATGACTTACAAAAGCAAATGAGCATAAACTGGAAAGAAGAAAGATATGTGTGAACCCAAGACTTGCTTCCAGTCCTAACAGGGTTAAAGAGCTTACATTCATTTTGCTTGCTTTTTGTTCAGAGCAGTTCTTTTTTATTGGTGCTCCAAGAATCCTAACATTTTTCCTTTTTTTTGGACTCACACTACAATGTTTCCAATGTTTTACTCCAATATACTTCTTGTGCTCCTTGGTGCCATCCTGTGGGGGCACAGCAGTTGTGCCCTGCGTGTCTTAAGTGGTGAGTACTGGCAACCAGTGGAAGTTTCTCATGGATTTTGAAGTTGGTGCATGTTTGTATACTTGTTGGATTTTTTCCTTTGCAACAATTTAATATAACATTAACTACTGTCCATGAGACAATTGTAACCATTAAATAGTTTATACTAGTAATATGTACTGCACGGGCACTTGCGGGCTTTCGTAAAAGTTAAAATGTTGAATAATCATTTTTGTTTCTGGAATTCTTCTACTTAAGAAACACAAAGTTATTTCTATATGGCATTTCATTTAATAAAATATTCATTAAAAATGTATATTTTTTGTAAATTATGCCAAATGACTTTACATGAGATTACAATAACATTGTTGCTTCTGAAATGTCCTCAGTTTTTAAACATATACAGCCTTATTAAATTGTGATTTGGCCAATTGAATAGGGCTGTATATAAGCACAGAGCATATTTATTTTACAGAAGTTTTTTAAAAAAATGCTATGTGCTAATATAGAGCCCTATTCAATTGGCCGAATCAAAATTTAATAAGGCTGTTAAACTTTTACCCTGTAATATGATATACAAGGATGATTGAGGTGGGAGTTAGAGGTGAACCAACATATTTTTGTACGGAAAAAATAACACAATTAACCAAAAATTTGATATTTGACATAATTATCTGAGACTGAAGTATCTAGTATCACCTTTCCTGACATTTTTGTAGATGTCAAGGAAGGGTCCTGGAAATGTGAAATCATATACTTCTCACCTAGGGCCTCATTCAATTGAGATTTGGCCAATTGAATAGGGCTCTATATAAGCACATAGCATATTATTTTTACTGAATTTTTTAGTTAGTGAACTTCTATCCAAAAGCAAGGTCTTCACTAACTAAAATTTCTGTAAAAAAATATGCCATGTGCTTATATAGAGCCCTATTCAATTGGCCGAATCGCAATTGAATGAGGCCCTATGTATTTATCAGATGTGATTAATAGAGGGGGCATTTAAGACACAAAAAAGTTAAGACATCAGCAGCCTTATTAAATTGCGATTTGGCCAATTGAATAGGGCTCTATATAAGCACATAGCATTTTTTTTTACAGAAGTTTTTAGTTAGTGAGGACCTTGCTTTTGGATAGAAGTTCACTAACTAAAAACTTCTGTAAAAAAATATGCTCTGTGCTTATATACAGTCCTATTCAATTGGCCGAATCACAATTTAATAAGGCTGACACAATACCTCCACTTCCTAAATTCCTATAAGCAGGGTTAATACATATCTTCGTGTTTCTAACCCCACTTATCTCCATATTACTAAACATGCCCCAATGATTTTAGAGCCACAGTAGAGTAAAACTTATTTGCAAACTTTACTACCATGTGATGTTTGGACAGATTCAATGAGGTTATTTGAGGCTGCAAATGGGCTGCAATCTCTGATCTAGTGAAGATTTATTAAGTTTCTCAAGTGGCTGAGATGTGCATCCCTGCATTTACTATGCAGTATTGTCCATGCAGTAAAATTGAGATCACCGCCCTTCTCGCCTTATCTTAGCCAACTGAGATGGTTAATAAGTTCTTCCCTAGATTAAATTGGTAGGGGCTATGAAGCAGATTGCTGAAGGCTGCAATGTCTCTGTCTTATGGAGAGATTTGCCATAACAGCCCTTTGCACCTGAATCTACTCCATGTCTACTATACATTTTTCTATAGAAAGTGCCCCTTGGAAGCCTGTCCTACAAAGCCTCAGAAAACCCTTGTGGCGCCTTAGAAAACTGTAGTAAATCTCAGATGGTGATTAACTGACAGTATGAACTGAGCTAGGATTTGATAGCTGAAATCTTCCTTAAGAACTTTATGCAAATACTTTTTTTATATTAGTAAGAACTATAAAGGAGAAAGTTAGAAATGAGATGTAGTACAGTAACTAACATGAAACTGCAGGCTGATCACATGCCATGAAATTAAATTCTGTAAGTTCATCCTGAATTAATTCTACAGAGTTTAATAAAAGTTTGAACATGAGCTTTTATAATAGTTTGTTGGTCATTTTTCAGAGATTTGGATGACTGTGTATTTTAATTAAAGCCTTTCATCTGCAAAGCGGGTTAATATACCAGAATAAATCCATTAATAAAATATGGGGGAAATGTGTGGGGCTCTTCCAGCTGCAAAAGATGGAGGAACAATAAGTAAAACTCATTGGGACATGATAATCAAGACAAAATATGAGCAAGTATAGAGCATTTTTTTTTATATATCTTTTTTCCTGTTTGAGGGGTCTACATGCTACACAGAGGTTTAGATATGCATCTGCGGATATTTTAATTACCGTATATATTCGAGTATAAGCCGAACCGAGTATAAGCCAAGGCACCTATTTTACCACAAAATACTGGGAAAAATTAGTGACTCGAGTATAAGCCGAGGCAACTATTTTACCACAAAATACTGGGAAAAATTAGTGACTCGAGTATAAGCCGAGGCACCTATTTTACCACAAAATACTGGGAAAACTTAGTGACTCGAGTATAAGCCGAGGCACCTATTTTACCACAAAATACTGGGAAAAATTAGTGACTCGAGTATAAGCCGAGGGTGAGAAATGTGCTGCCCCCTGTGTCCCTCTTGTGCCCTCTCTTTATTTAGAGGGGTAAAGTGAGGAGGGGTGGCTTAGAATGAGGGGGGGGGTTGAGGAGGGGGGAGGGAAAGAGACACGGGGGGGTTAGAGAGACACGGGGGGGTTAGAGAGACACGAGGGGGTTAGAGAGAAACGGGGGGAGAGTGACTCGAGTATAAGCGGGGGGGGGGGGGGGCTTTTTAACCTTAAAAAAAGGGCTGAAAAACTTGGCTTATACTCGAGTATATACGGTATGTTGATAAAGCGTATCAAGGAAATAAATTCCAATGGAGTCTAGGTTCATAAGCCTAGTATAATATTTCTGTACATATTTGGAACCAGGGAGACTTTAATATTACACCGACCTACAGCTTGACACATTAGCCCCATTTACCCAAGTTTTCAATATAAAAAAATGCATGTTCTGCTGTATCTTTCCATGCCAATTAAGCTTCTGTATATAAAACAATCAGCAAATTTGGAACTTAAATGGATTTTTTACTATATAAGCATTTTAAATGTTTTGGAAACATTGGGGATAATGCACTAAGCATTGAGGGGTTGCCAAGTGCTTTGCTGAAGGCTGCAATGTATGTTTTCCATTGCCTCCTTTCACAAGCCATGTTGCAACACGTTTGACTATTTTTGCAGCCTATACACTTTTGTAAATAATCCACTTTATAAATATCTCAATAAAAATAATGACATCGGTTTTTACAGAAAAAAACTTAATTAGGCTGTTTAGTGGAATATAACAGCTGTACGATTAAAACAAACACAGTGCAAATGAAAGGAGCTAAATATATAAATGGAAATATTTTAGTACAATGCAATGCTATATTTATATTGTTTGACACATTTCCCCAGCGTTTCATGCACTAGACTTTATATTCCTTGTTCAAGTTTACTTATTGTGCTTTTGTGTTTGTTTCCTAAACTGTTCAAGTTGCGGATCTTGTAGTCTAAGTTACTGAGATAACTGTTTGGGTAATTTCCACAAAGTTAAAGCTGTATTAACTCTTTCACTGTCCGAGTAAATTGTCCGAGTAAATTTTTTATTAATATGGCAGTCAAAAGGTTAAATATTGTAACACATTAATTTATATTAAATTGTGAAATGATATAGATGTATAATCTACATACAGTATATTTTGTTTTTGGATAACTCTTCAAGAGGTCTTGGGGAAATTATCTGGTCCTAGATTCACTTAACTACCCACAGGTTCTCAAAGAACTCTTACATTAGTAAACCTATCCAACTTGGAAATAGATAAAAACAGTTTATAACTATTTGCCAACAAATTCTAGGGTTAGGGCAATATGGATCCTCTTCAGCTAGTTGTGTCACCAAATGTTAGTATTAGGGCCAAATATCAATTTATCTCTTTTTGTCACTCTTTTTATTATCCAGGTTACGGTCACATCTCCATATTACAACCAAGTAATACCAGTAGCTGGACTAAAGTTAACTTATTTAATTGAGGATAAAATGATAATGTTATTATTTCCCCACATCCACTCATAGATTACTCAGTGGTACTTGTGTTCACATAAATGTACGGTACATTAAAATCTATTGTTATTCATCAACTTGCTGTCCGTAGTACATAGAGATCAAGTATGTGAGTGCCATTTTATGCATTTTTCATTTGCTCTTGAATGAGTTGTTTTCTTACAAGTTTTACATATTTCATACTGCCTGATATCCATGCTTCTGATATCTTCACGGTCATTGACTTCAGTGCTTTGAGCAGGAATACTTTAGGGGCACATAAGAGCCCACACCAACCTCTAGTGCTGATTATACTGCAGATTCAAAATGAGTTCAGTCTTATGGAAAATAAGTACAAAATAATGCAGTGATTATGTCGGTATGGGTGGGGCCAAGAAAACCAATGACAATTATTTCTGTAGAAAATAGCCCTCATAGACTTGATTAAGCACTTCCCACCACTGTTAAGCTTAGTGAATCAAGACATCTGGGATGGCTCGTACACAAATAAATTGTAACTAATAAAGTCCCTCAAAATAGTGTGAAGGGTGGCCACCTGAGAAACCACATGGCCAGGAACTCTCTCTCTGATATCTTTCACGTTTGGAGGGAAGTTCAAACTACATTTAGCTCAATTGACTCCCCCATTTTTTGTAACATACCAGTACCACAAGGACAAGCCAAACCTATATGCCAAATAAGACTTCTCTGCATGAGAAACAGCACACCCAGATATACGTCTTAGTCCTCAGTTGGCCTTTGTCAGACCTAGGCACATTTAGCAAAGGGTCTCTTACTCTTGATTAATAAAGCATCTCCTATATATATATAGATTTTATAGGCATTTATATAGATGGTGCATTAATAAACTTATGCTTAATAAACTGCAGATAATGCTTCCTGGGGAAAGTCGGCACTTCTTAAAACAGCATAGGCTAGGAGCAGAGTTACAGATTCTATATACAAAGTGCAATTTATTAGCTTTGTGTAATTAAAATATGTCAGGACATACAATAAAAAAAAACAATACGCAATACTGTATTTGTAAAATCTGAACCCTGTGCCTAGACAAGACATCTTCCCAGATGTTTTAAATACATCATCACACCTTATCTTGCACTTACAAGCAGTTAATATTTATGAGAAGTCACAATGTAACAAATCAGGGGCAATATTTGAGGCTCCCAAGCAGTCTAGGCTTGAGAATGGGCCTTGGGAAACTTCTCCTTAATACATTTAAAATAAGTTATCATGCAAAGATTTTTGTAGGTTGAGCAAAAAACAAGGTACCGTATATACTCGAGTAAAAGCCGAGGCACCTATTTTACCACAAAATACTGGGAAAACTTAGTGATTTGACTATAAGCGCGGGGTTTGGGAAATGTTCTTCCCCCTGTGTCCCTCTTGTGCCCTCTGTGTCCCCCTCTTGTGTGCCCTCTGTGCCCCTCTCTTTCCCCTGTGTCTCTCTCCCCCTCTCCCTCCCCTGTGTCTCTTCCCCTCCCCCCTCTCCCTTCCCTGTGTCTCTTTTTACTTCACTCTTAAATATAACATGGTTACATAAACCATTGGATACTGTTCTATGCAAAGCAAGTGTACTCATAAGATTGTTACATAGCACTCACTAGATCAGCCTGTGACTGATTGCATTTTCAACATAGCTGGGGGGAATTTACTAACAGGATTCTTGTTAAGCCACAATGTACTGCGGCCCATCGAGCATTAGCGTTACTCAGGTCTACTACATGTAATGTACTAAAAATCAGGTATTATAATTAGTGCCCAATGTAGCATTATGTATCTACCCCTATCCACCCCTGAGTGTTATAGAGGTCAAGCATGAGCAGTTTAACAGCTCTTTCCATTAGCATATAAATTCAGATGCGTTTTGTTCTGGGAATGCCCCATCTAAGATTAAATAGTTGTTGGCAAAGATGTTATGGTTGGCATGATGTTATTATTGACATACAGCAATACCCGGTTTAGCACTGTAGATAGGTTTGAGGCAAAAGGAGTGTTAAGAGAAACATTTTAACGTAGGGTAGATAGGGATAGGAGAACTCATTGGAAAAAAAACACAAACCCAATGGAAGTATCCACCCAGGAAAAGGGGTTAGCTGGATATTTGCCTCTTTGAACGCCGGTGCTCTCTTCTGCTCCAGTGATATGAAGGTGTACTTGGCATTCGCTTGCAGAAGGACATTTTAGACAACGTTGAACACCAACTCTGACGGGTAATTGTCTCTTTCCACAATGTCCTTTAAAGTGTCTGGAAAGGCCACAGCAGTTTTGGTGTCAGCGATCGTCGCTTTTTGTTGTTGAGGTTGTTTTTCAAACCAACCTCATCTGGGTATGGCTGTATATGCTTCTAGCCATCTCCATTACGATGGCCTGGCTGAGATGCATGTTATGCTCAAGTTTGTCATCGATCCAGATGGACAACCACTTCTCCATCTCCTCCAGGGCGCAACATCTAGAGAGGGTAATCTTCTTTGCTGAAGAAGCTGTACTGGTGGCTGCTGAAGACTTGATCTTTTCCTTGTTCTTCAGGATACTTTGGATTGTGGAGGTTGGCACCTTTAAATCTGCTCCAATGTCCACTTGATGCTCTCCTTTCTTAAAGTGATCCAGCACCTGCATCTTGACATCCAGATGAATGCTCTGGCCCTTCCATTTGCCCTTGTCCTCCTTGCACTCAGTGATAGTCTGTAAAACAGTACAAAAAATACAAATAATGTAGATTTTATTAGACAACTAACAGTTAACAACCACATTATGAGAAACAAGGAAAATATTCTGTACCTAGAGATGCTGGATCACCGGTTATCACTCTCACCCACAATCCTTTAGTACATCCCCCTCCCTGTGTAAATGTTTTGCTCTGGGATTTAAATACTTTTTCCGGACTTTAGATCTCTCCTTTTTCATACATAATTGAAGTGTTTGGAATTTTAATATCTGAAATGTATGCTATAAAATGTGAGAAATATTTAAGATTGAAATATCACTTACACGTTTTCTTCAAATTAGACATAAGGAACCTTAAGGAGAAATGTTAAGCCAATATTAATATGCTTGAAATGTTTGCTTTATTAGAGATTAATAGGATATGTTAACCTATTGATCCTTAACATTTTCCACAGTGTTTTGCATGACCCCTTCAGATGACTTCAAGCTGTTGTACTTTCTCAAACCTTGTGGGCTATTTATCACAATCTCCTTACTGCAAAGCCAAAGGAGGAATCATACAACCATGTTTATCAGTCAGGAAAAGAGGTTGCTTTAAAGGACCACTGTAGTCTCACATTTAAATATGCTCTCTTTTGAAGAACACTTAGAAATGAGCAAATATTATTGAAGCACAAATGAAATACAGCCTTTCGTTTTTAACTGTCATATGCAATTATTAATTACTGTGGGCAGCCATTGCCATGAATGAGCTGATTTTTTTATCAACTTATGCAAAAGACAGGGGTTTTGCAAAGTAAAGAAGTTTCTATTTGACATATGGAAAGCACTGGCAATATGGACTGTCATAATTTAATTGCAGCATCATAAAGCTTCTTTTCAATCTCTATTGAAGCAGACCAGTAAAAATGTAAATGGTGGCCCCTACTTGTCCTCCATAGTCCTATATTTGCATTATGCTCTTTTGGAGATCTTTTTTCGGATGCAGGCGGTGCAATGCACCAGGGCTCTCCTCTGCTGTCTTATTATTTATTTATTTTTTACATTTTTTTTTTCCGCCCTACTCTGGCCCATGACCAAATGGGCCCCCGCTGGGCCCCTTTACTCTCCCATCCCACATTTTGTGGGCTTGTTATGGGATCCGATTATGCGAAGTTCATTGGAGATTCTTTTTCTTTGCCTCCCCTCCAGCTCGTCTTCTAGTGTGTGCAGGGAATACCTAATGACTTCACATATGTGTGACATCATTTGGGATTCCCTGCCCACTCAAAGAGACGCACTGCCTAACAAGCTCACATAATTGGTAAGTTCTAGGGGCCGGAATCCAGTGCCCAGGAAAGCCCATTTTCTTTTGCTCCAGAGCATTACGCCCACTATCTCCATCACTGCTTCATAGTGAACTAAAAGTTTTTAGAAATAAAAAGAATATATACACATGGCCCCTATTAGATTCCAAGCTTGAAAGTTGCAGCAATTAAATTGAACAAGCCCGCAACTACATGGTTGAAATCCAAAACTGCAAACCGTGCACCCGTAAGTTGCAATTCAGGGCATGATCATGATCAATAAAGCAAGCCCGTAACTACCGATTTAGAAACAGCCAATAGTAATTGAGATCGTTATCATGACATCAGTAAAACATGGAGGTTAAACCACAATCAATTAGCATTTAGAAGTCAGATATGCGATCGGACTCGCAATCTAGAAATGTCGCAATCTGAAAAAAATCTATAAATCTGCTATTCAAGTCCATGCAAGTTCAATGATATGTTAACCTATTGATTGCTGGGATAGATATAACACGGAAATTATACATCAAAAAATATTTCTTTATTGCAGATTTGTGAGTTTGAGACTGTTGTGCTTTTAATTATAATGTCTTTCATCACTTTCCCTGTCTTCTAAAGTGCAGTATTGTTTTTTCATTTGCTTTTATAGGCGTTTTACCTCCTTGAGGGTACTATATGGTACCCGTAGGGTTTTTGGCTACATTTGCCATTTACGGGTGTGAAAACAATTGCGTGCTTGAGGAATTGTAGCAATTTAATAGCGATTTGCGATTTTAGCGATTGCACGCTTGACAGATCAAAGGCTTAGCTGGGTCGGAGTTACGAATTTGACAAGCCTGTCAGCCTGTAACCCACAGATCGATTGCAGGGTAGCTAAAAGAGGCCAGTAACTTTTACTGGCTACAGTAACTACAATTTGGATGTATATAAGCAGACTTAATGGCTACTGTAGTGCAAAACTTTCTGCCATGCATTTAAAAGAACATTTTTAAACATTGAATTCTTTTTTAAATAAAAGATAAGCGGTCTGTATAAAAAAATACGTTAAATTGAGATAATAGAAAAGGGGAGGATAGAACAGATCTCATTTGTACTGGGGCACACCCTGTTCTGATCTCAATTAAATGGGTAAAAACTTTTTAAAATATAACTTTTTTCCCCTGAGGAAATCCAGAAACGTCGTCGGGTGATGCAGTATATTGGCGCTATCTGATGATGTCACTAGCTAGCATCTAGGCAGCGTTCCACATGGACCTAAGGCCATACATTAATTCCCCTATCCCTCAACTGCTGATTATGCCAAATAGCTGAATGGTGCAGCTTCTAATAGAGTTTAGGAGGGGTTTTGGTAATGGGAGGAATTTTACAGAGGAATTATTCTCTATTGAGAAAACTTTATTTACACCATTTCAATATAAGCAATATAGCTCATATTTATACCAATGCTGACATTAGTACTGGTATAGACCTTTGTAACAATTTATGTTGCCAATTAAGAGCAACTCCTCAGCACCTTATTAATTGCACTTTATATCCCATGATATTTCAATATTTCACTGCAGCACTTTTAGCACTCAGCAGCTTCACTTTTGCACCAGTCACTTTTTACTAGTACATATATATATTTGTTTTAGTCACTCTCTATATGGTCTGCACCAATACTTTTAGGTGTTTATAATATGTGCTGATCATTTTTTGATACCAATAGAGATTCATATTATATTCTATTAGTATGTCCTACTGTGTCTCTCTTTTTTTTATCAACAAGGATTTTAATACATTTTTTAATAAAAGTTATATTTTAAAATGTTTTTGCCCATTTGATTGAGATCAGAACAGGGTGTGCCCCAGTACAAATAAGATCTGTTCTACCCCCCCAACCCCCTTTTCTTTTACACTCATTACTATCTCAGGGAGCACCCCTGTAATCTTTCAATAAGCTCAACACTTTGAGCCACCACACCTTCTTTTTCTAATCTCTTTTTTTAAATTGAGATAATTTTTGAGATTGTTTCTCCAGCTATACCATGTACGGTCACCCAAGATGGGCAGGTCATAACAGAGAAGTCTTATCTTTGCCATTAAAACCTTATTAATAAACACCCAGAGACATAACAATTTTGCCTGGTGTGCTGCGGTCCATAGGGTCACAGAGAGTCGGACACGACTGAACGGCTAAACAACAGCAAGACAAATGTGAAGCAAACATTGTTTATTATATCTTTCATTGTAATATTAGTATTCATTTCCTTAAATTACTGACTTTTTCTTTATATATTTCCATATGGGATCAGGTATAAGACCATGTCATAACTGTCTGTTCTATACTTGGTGCCTTGTTGCATATGCATCACAGAGCACAATAAGCACTACATATTTCTTTAGTATTCCCAGAAGCTGATACACTGTGCCCTGGCTCCTGGTGAACTGCTGCATTAATAAAATGTAAATATAATATTCAGCATATCTGGGTCATATTCTTCCTTATCCAAGGCTTTTTTTCCCAGTTGCAGTGATTTTTGTTGCCAACCTTCAAATTATATTTTATAAACTTATCTGTTAAATTGCAGTATTTGCTAATATACGCAGACAATAATCCTGCATTTTGCAGATAAACAGTGTTTTTTTTGGGTTGGTAATGTAAATCTACTGAGTTCTTCCTAGACTGCAGTGCCGTCCCATGACATCATAAAAAACAAGAAGTGATGATAATGCATTTTGTAGAGATGCAATTACTTTAAGTATATATTGGGCAAAGAAAGATGCAAGCTAATCTTGTTACCCACCATTTAACAACCAGTGTATTAATCATAGCCATTATGCTTTAATGGCTGCTGTTTACTGCATTCTGTTTTCCTTCTTTTTTTTTAAATCTTTGGCTATTTATATGAGCTATTGCAATCCCTCTTTCTGCTTGATTACATTACAGTAAATACAGATACAGGTGAAGAATAATTATAATTGTATACTTAATTAAAGTAGAGGTAGGTTAGCTATTATAATAAATGGAGGAGATAGCAAATGACGGGTTTCTGGTTTAAAAATAGTATGGGACCCCACTTGCAACTTTTATATATAGTTGTTCAGTCCTTCAGTCGTGTTTGACTCTTGGCGACCCTATGGATCTCAACACGCCAGGCACATCTTATGTATGGTTCTATGTATCTATAAGATTATTATCTCTAGTGTGTTGCCAGTTCCTTCTTCAATGAACCATGATTGGTATGACCTCTCTATTATGACCTGGCCATTTTAGGTGACCCTGCATGATACAGCTCACAAGCCCCTTCACCACGACGAGTTAGCGATCTAGAAGGGGCACTATATAGTAGACAAAAAAATAAAATAAATATATATATATAATATAGTTGTGAGCGTACGAGTCGTTGCTCACGCTTGCGGGCTCGCGCAGCGCAGCGTAGCGAGGTCACTGGGCAAGGGCCTCAGTTGCTGGCATGGAGCGCCGAAGGCGCTCCATGCCAGCAACTGAGGCCCCTCGCGAAGCGAGGGCCTCAGTTGCTGGCGAGGTCACTGGGCACGGGCCTCAGTTGCTGGCATGGAGCGCCGAAGGCGCTCCATGCCAGCAACTGAGGCCCCTCGCAAAGCGAGGGACTCAGTTGCTGGCGAGGTCACTGGGCAAGGGCCTCAAACCCTCGCAAAATTCACGTCGCTACTCAAAAAACACGACACACAAATTACGACACTCGCTAAATTTTACGAGGAACGCAAACAACGTACGAAACACGTTACCACACATTACGACCTCGCAAACATCGGACGCAACACGCCGACATACAAACATTTAAAACACAATACATACACACAGCACATACATAAAAAACTTACCTACACCAAGAGGGAGCACCCAGGACCTCAAAAATGCAACTTACACCTCGATTTTACTTGAAATAAAACAGTTTAGAGACTAAAAAAAAATCTAAGCAAGAGAAAAAATGGCCGCCGAACAAAACGAAAACGAGGCTACAGCACTCTAAACTCGCAAAACACCACAAAACACCTACGGATATTCCGATACAGACCTATACCACACATTACTCGCCATTTTACGCCAATGCGGAAGTACCCGACTACGCTAACGGTTTGGTCTCGCGCACGCACAGTGTTACACTGCACACATTCATCACGCTTACACAGCAGCTCCACACCACTAATGCTGCAGCAACATCAACACAGATTGCCAGCTCTTCATCACAATGCTTCAAAATAGGTACACTATATTCATTTACTAATTTAGCTACCTTACAATTTCATTGCCGTCATTTTTTGACGGGCAATTCGCTAGTATATATATATATACCAGGGGTGTAGGAGCCAGAAAAATTCTGGGGGGGTACAGCTCATTGTATACATTGGCCATAAAATAGCTTATATATCCATACATACAAACATTGCAACATCTGGGTGAATTTGCCCCCCCCCCCCCCCCCCCAGTTCCTACACCCATGATATATATTATTATCTTTATTTTTATCGCGCCAACATATTCCGTATATTCTGTATATATAGGTGATCAGACAACCCCTAGAAGATCAAATCACCTTTGTATAAAAATAATCTGCCCCTAAACCCTGATAAATTACCAGACCCTTTTAATCCAAGTAGCAGAGGGACCCTCTCCTGTTGTGGCCCTGGTGCTTTACACCTGCTGCACCAGCAGTGGCTCTGTCACACATTAATATCCTGAAAGCAATATCCAGCAAAGAAGGAATTTCTTGAGAATAGAAGAAGTAACCAACATATGGAATTAAATACAAGGTAAGAATAAAATAAAATGACTATAAACTAAAATGATATTTAAGACAAACCCTTTTCGGTCCAAAAAGGACATATTTTAGGAAAATGACTTCCATAAAACACAGCTTTTATTCAATCCTGGTTAAAATGTATGTTTGTTTAAAAACCAAACAATTAAAAAGTAAGTGAATTAAAGAATATATAAGATGTTTATTTATCACCAAATGTTTTATTTAATTTTTTATGGGTAAAATAGTCAGATCATTCTGTTTTTTTTAGTAGTGTAGGATGAAATGAGCCATAGTCAGCCCCTTTAAAGTTGTTTAAAGGAACAGTCCACTTTTATGTAAGGATATACATAAAACAATACATATGTTTTACTACTAGAACAAATGAAAGTGTACAATGGACCACTTTATAATTAAAGAAGTATATACAATTTGTCTGACTAAGAGTATACTTAGGAAGGAATAATGTCATAAAGCTAATTATTAATTAGACAAAAAAATAAATTGTGATGTCTCTGCTGTGCTTTGGAGGTATCCATTATATTTTGGCGAAGGTTACTTGTGTGAGAAGAGTACTTACATTTCTGCTGAACAGGGCTTGCACTTATTGTTGCAAGCTGTAAGCTTGTTAGCATGTAAAGGGTATGTTTCAGATTCTAAAAAGTCTGGTCATTTAACAAATCCCCCACCTTCCTCCTTCTGTATCACTGCCTCCACTGTTCAGTAGATAAGAATGGCCTTCAGGCTCAAAGCTAAAGGAATTTCTTAAATCAGTCAAGATGAAAATGTTCTGTATCCAGAGTCTTGAAATACTTAGCTTTTCCATAAAATGATTTACACAGCCTCTCATGTTGTTAGTTTTGTTACACACTCCAAAATGTGAGATTTCTCCTAAATACAGTGGTCCTTTAATAATATATTTATTTATTTATTTAAAAGAGCTAAATCATTCCATAGCACAATAATAAAACATACGCAATACGGATTGTTTATCCATATTTATGCACAAAACATAAAGTAATTGAAATCCCTATTTGTTAAAGCGTAATAAAGTATTTACTCAACTTCATAGTAAGCAGGCAGTACAAAACCAACATAAAAAACAATTAGATTTATTGAATGCATTAATAGATTGAATTTCTGTGTACATGTGTAACTGGCAAGCGCCCTAGATAGACCCACAGCAACAGCTCCGTGCAGAGAGCATAAGCAAAAAAAGAGTTAACCCTTCACAACTTCATCTGTGCAGAGAATGGAATGCTGTAACCACCTAAACAGGTCAGTTGTGGGTTAACTGCTTGCTGCATTCTAGGTTCAGGGAAAACTGCTATAAATCGTTTTCTTCACTGAGCCTTCACAGCAGGGTTCGGCATATGTTATTAATTATGGAACAGTCAATAGGCAGAATACAATGTGTTTATGAACAGACCTAAAACTTTCGATTTTTTAGGTGTTATAAGTGTAATAAAAAAATTGATCATTTTAACATACAATGTTGTGCTCTTTCACACCATGTAGAGCATCTAAAGCGAGGTAAATACCATATAAAAATACCATATAAAAAAATAGTTGAGGGAATTTACTAAGCATCTCAAGTGCATCTCACATCATCTCTTGGTTTACTATGCACTATTCCCTATTGGGAAAAACAGCCCTTCTCACATTATATAAGCTCTTATCAAATAATTTTTGGTGAGAATGTGCATAGTAAATCCCCTCCATGGATTATTTAATAAATCTGCACAATATACCCTAATATGTCATATAAAAAGTGTTATGGATAACATTTATCTTGGACTTAATATTTGTTTACAACTAAAATGATTAATTCAATCTCAAAAATATTGTAAAAGGGTAATAGATTATTCCAGGCACTCAGTGCTTAATTAGGTAATACTGCCAAATTTCCAGTAGGCCAGGAGTATAGTCATCAGTGACAGAATTCTGCTGGTATCTGCTTGCCCATTTATGATTAAGTACAATTCTTTGCAAATTAAGGTGAGGTTAGCACTGCACTGAGTTTTACATTATCAGAAATTGATCTACATCAGCAAAGTAATGTTTTGCAGTAATTCCCTGCAAAATATTAGAAGTGTTAAAAAATTAATAATGATTGCTAATGCAATTATGGCTGCCAACAAATGACGCCATTCATAGTTAAGCTTTTAAATTAAATTATATCATCTACTAGGCTAGAAAATTTTGGTATATGCAATTTATTGGACTTTAATCTCTTTAATTAAAATTGAAGACTGAGGTTATATTGTACTTGGTCATTGTCTATAATATTCTGTGATTATTAAATGTTTGATGACCTGACTGATGATTTGATGCTTACCTTAAGTAATCGGATTTTAGGATTTGTCTATATGTGTATCATTAAGGTAAGGCTGCAACAAAATTTTGTCTTGCATAGGTTTGTGTATGGCTGTGATAAATCAGGCCTTGGTTGGTTGGAGAACATTGATATAGATTTTACATTGTAGGGTAACATTAAGGTAATTGTGTAGTCCTTCGTAGTGTAGCTCTTAGTAGTCAGTGCAATTGCTGCTTATTTTCATCCCCTTGGGGGCTGCAATGTGTTTCACTAAATATACTACTACATGTCAGGAAATTAGCTATTGCAGCCTTTCACATTTTTTCACACCCGCAGCATTGCTTTGTGAATCTGGGATATTCCCTTAATTTACAATGCTTTGTTAACTATGGGAAAAAACACAGTCATTCTCATCTAATTGAAGATGAGAAATGAATAGTAAATCCACCCTAAAGTGAATCAGGATGATGGAAGACTAATGGTGAAAGAAGGGAAGAAAAAAACTGGAGAATAGGAGGGAATTAAAGAATTGGGAGATACAGAATAAACTAGAGAATGGAGAAAAATAGAGTAGAAGAATCAAGAAAAGTATATAGAATAAGAGAATATAGAATAAGAATAGATAGTATTAAAGTGTAAATTATATTATATTGGGAGTAAATTGTGGGAGAAGGGAATTAAGATGTGTATTGCACTGGAGCGCTCTATTCACTAACGCCACTCACTTACGGTTACCACTCCCCAATTTATATAACAAGCCCCTTTGCTCCATGTCATTGTCTATGTGGATTATTAGCATTAACATTCAAATAATGGAATAATTTGATTTAAGTTGTTAAATACCATTTATGTGCCATATGCTATAAAAGTTGAACAAATACAAATCCGCAAACAAGTCCATTTCACTAAAGTGTGTGAAGCCTTTACAGAATTGTTATTAAGAAAATGTGTATTTAGTAATAGATAAAGATAGATCAAATAGCCTTTGGCTGAATTATATTTTCTATTGCAGAAACCACAATCTTGAAATTATAGGTCCAGGATGAGACAAATTTTACAAAGCACTGCATTAGCTAGAGTCAATCCAATATGTAAAATGCAATAAGTTTTAAGCCGAATACTTACATCCACAGAATGAGGGAGACTATTTTTATTATTATTGTTTATTTGTAACGCGCCAACATATTCCTTAGTGCTATACATACGTTGTGATCAAGGGAAAACAATATTAACACATTACAAAAGATGTCGGGCCCTGTCTTTGAGCTTAGAATCCAGTGTCCATAGAGCTTTCCCCAAAGCGCCATGCAAGACTGAAAACTCTCAGACTTACAATCTAAAGGAACTATCATTAGATGTACAATAATATGTATTATTAATATTAGTAATAATAATAATAATAATGATAATAATAATAACCAGTTCTAAATAGAATCCATTAGATGTCAAATATTAGTTCTTGAATATATGTTTGGCCT
Organism: Discoglossus pictus; assembly: GCA_027410445.1. Taxonomy (NCBI): domain Eukaryota; kingdom Metazoa; phylum Chordata; class Amphibia; order Anura; family Alytidae; genus Discoglossus; species Discoglossus pictus. The sequence continues at coordinate 49,137,235 of CM050164.1, read as the reverse complement.
TTATAAATAAGATTTAATTACCACTGTAGTGGTCATACAATCGTGTTTCATTTGTTAATTTCATAATTGATAAGAAAAAATCATTAAATATATGTACCGTATATACTCGAGTATAAGCCGAGGTTTTCAGCCCTTTTTTTAAGGCAAAAAAGGGCCCCCTCGGCTTATACTCGAATCACTCTCCCCCCGTGTCTCTCTAACCCCCCGTGTCTCTCTAACCCCACCGTGAGTCTCTCTACCCCCCTGTGTGTCTCTCTACCCCCCCCCTGTGTGTCTCTCTACCCCCCCGTGTGTCTCTGTACCCCCCGTGTCTCTTTCCCTCCCCCCTCCTCAACTCAAACCCCCCTCAGCCCCCCTCCTCTACCTAAACCCCCCTAAATACCTCCCCCCTCTCCCCTCACTTACCTGCTTGTGCTCCGGCCTCCACTCCTTGACCCGGCGCCGGCACGCATGTGACGTGACATGTGCAACGCATCATTAGCATATACCGGGTGCACATGTGAGGGGAGATGGGGGAAGTGTTTAGGTGGAGGAGGGGGGTTGAGGAGGGGGTTGAGGATGGGGGGTTGAGGAGGGAGGTTGAGGAGGGGGGTTGGGGTTGTGTTTGAGGAGGGTTGAGGTTGAGGAGGGTTGAGGTTGAGGAGGGGGTTGAGGATGGGGGGATTGAGGAGGGAGGATGAGGTTGGGGGGCTTGAGGAGGGAGGATGAGGATGGGGGGCTTGAGGAGGGAGAATGAGGATGGGGGCTTGAGGAGGGGGTTGAGGATGGTGGGTTGAGGAGGGAGGTTGAGGAAGGGGTTGAGGATGGTGGGTTGAGGAGGGAGGTTGAGGAGGGAGGTTGAGGATGAGGAGGGAGGTTGAGGAGGGAGTTGAGGATGAGGAGGGAGGTTGAGGATGAGGAGGGAGATTGAGGAGGAGGAGGGAGGTTGAGGATGAGGAGGGAGGTTGAGGAGGAGGAGGGAGGTTGAGGATGAGGAGGGAGGTTAAGGATGAGGAGGGAGGTTGAGGAGGGTGATAAGGGTGGCGGGAAGAGACACAGGGAAGGGAGAGGGGAGAAGAGACACGGAGAGAATGGGGGACACAGAGGGCACAAGAGGGACACAGGGGGCAGCACATTTTCCACCCTCGGCTTATACTCAAGTCACTCATTTTACCCAGTATTTTGTGGTAAAATGGGTGCCTCTGCCTATACTCGGGTCGGCTTATACTCGAGTATACAGTATACGGTAGATTTAAACATTGAATTTAAATTTCAATGTTGCAGCCTCCAACATTTCCAACATCTTAATCTATTTCTCACCACCCCTTACGTTCTAATGGGAGTCATTCTCCGACTCCCTGTAGTCGTCACTGCAGACAAACAAACTTGAATATTACGGCAGACTTGTGATGTATTTTTAATGTCTGGAATTATACTAGGATAATGTGTACTTGTATTTAAAGTATGCATCTATTTTATTTATATAGGAACCAATAATGCACATAGCTTTTTACTAACTTATAACACAAGGCCCAGTGTAACTGCAGCTGGGCAATTGTTTTTATGTTGACTTAATTGATTTTTCCCTTTTACTTCCAGTAAGAGTATATACAAAAAACTTAGCACAAAATGTATGTATGTACAACCTTTTCTGCATATAATATATATATGCTGCAAAATTCATGGGCCATATTCAATTCCAAGCCCGCAACGCGATCGCTGACAGCCAAAAGTCTACGAGTGAGTTGCAGACTCCCGATGCTATTCAATTGCTCAAGGCAGCAAGTTACGGGCCCAAAGCCAAAACTGTAAACCATGCACTTGTTCTGAGCAGTTCAGGGCGGGAAACGTATCAATTCAGCAAGCCTGTAACTACACATTTCATATCAGCCAATAGAAAATGAGACCATCATAATTACGGCAGTAAAACATGGAGGTTGCATGTCAATCAATTAAGTTTGGGGGGTGGGGCGGGCAATATGCGATCTTGCAAATCAAAACAATAAAGAATTATGAAAATGAATGCCAATACTGTTCTAGTCCATATGGGTGGCCTGATATGTATTAACTCATTGATATCCAAGATCGATTTAACCCCAAAATGACACATACATTTTTTTTTTTCCTAACATTTGCGGGCTTGAGACTGTTGTGCAATAAATTCTAATGTCTATCATTGCTTTCCCCGTTATTTACAGTGCAGTATTGATTTTTTATTTGCATTTACCAGGCTATGAATAGGTGTTTAACCCCCTTGCAGGTCCTGTCTAGCACTCATAGGATTTTCTCCTTAATTTTGCCGTTTACAGGTTTGAAAACATTTGCGGGCTTGGGGAAATTGAGCAATTGAATAGCGATATGCGATTTTAGCCTTGCGAAAGTGACAGATAAAAGGCTTCTGGAGGCTGTAAGTTACGGGTTTAACCATCACCATTTTTTCAAGCTCATAACTCAGAAGCCGATCCGAGCCCGCAAAAAGAAGCCAATTGAATAGCAAAATAGCTTTCCACCTGACTTACCGGCCTCTGGATCTCCCGAAAACTCAATTGAATGGGGCCAATGTTTGCTTAATGAATAGGCAAAAATTGTTCAGTAATTAACCATAAAAAAGGTTTTGTGGGCATTACACATTTCAAAAATAAATTGCTTAATAAACGAAATCATAAATTATAGATACATTCAACTGCATGTTTACTTTTACCTATAAGTCATTGTGCTAGCTTTAACCCCACATACTGATGTGTGGCTGTTATATAAACTAGTCTGTCTCTCCATCTAGGCTTTTAGATAGATCGTATTGAGAACTCTTTCCTGTTTAATACAAAATAAATTTCAGAAAAGAGGTCCCAGGAAATATTGATTTAAGACTGATATGGTATAAGACACTCCAGAAGAAAGCTAAACAATATGATGAACCTATGTTGCTGTTTTTAATTATAATAAAAGTATATACTTTTCTAAATATATTTATGTTACAATCTGCTTTCTTCAGTAAGGCTTGATAAGGCTGTTATGGCCAAACCTACCCAGCAGCTCTTTCAGGTTCTCTTGATCCTTTCACCAAGACAGCTGATGTCTCTAAAATGTCCTTACTCAGATGCAGTATTTAGTAATATGAAAGTAGGCTCAGCATTATAAAACAATTCAGGAACTGCTTTTATTGCAGTGGAAACTTCGTAACAGGTTCAATGGGTGAACTGGTGATCTGATAAGTCTGCAACATTATGTGAGTCTTCTGGGTTTTATATAAATTGCTTATACAGTAATTAACAATGTTTCATATGCAAGACATCATAACATCCAATCCAGTCAGACAGTGATAGCTCTTATCTTGTTTTAAGGATCTTAATATATGTGTATATATATATATATATATATATATATATATATATATATATATATATATATATATATTTATATATATATATATATATATATATATATATATATATATATATATATATTCTACTAGATATATTGTTCCATATGCATATTCACCTATTCGGAGACTGTGATATCTGCTCCCCTCATTTTATGAAGTCTGAAACATAACTTCTTAACATCCACTTCAGTAGTATCTTATCTAGGAATGCTTAAACATACATATATCTTCAAGGTATGTTACCTCCCTTTTCTTTAGGAGCATACACATACTTTATATATCTTCCAGCTATGTTACCTCCCTTTTCTTTAGGAGCATACACATACTTTATATATCTTCTAGCTATGTTACCTCCCTTTTCTTTAGGAGCATACACATACTTTATATATCTTCAAAATATGTTACATCCCTTTTCTTTAGGAGCATACACATACTTTATATATCTTCATTCAGAGCAGACTTTTCCACACAACAGAATACCAACCGACTCTCTACTTAACTGAATACCTGCAGTTACTGACTGACATCACAACATTATTTAGCTGTTCATGAACCAAACAAACAACATAACATACATTAATCAACATACATAGGGTAATCAAAGTAACATACCATATTACAGAACTATAAAACATACTATACAATTACTGTCAGGGGGATCTTGACAATTTACATTAAAGTGTATTATATATTAAGATGTTAATAATAAATAATAATAAATAATAAAAACATGCTGTAAATAAATAATAAATAATAAAAATGTGTGTAATCTTATATACAAGTGCAAATTTGAGCTGCATTATAACACTGATTATTAATTATTGATATCATATACTTGCCAATGCATCTTTATAATGAAATGGCTGGGATAAGTTATATTTCTATAGATCTACAATATATCCTTGTTTTGAGGAGTATTGGGAGTAGGCCTGAGCTATGGCCTATTTATAATGGAGTTTATAAACTAATTTCTGGTGCAGTTTAGAGCTAAGATAGCTGAATACATACCACCTGGGGTAGTAGTTATCCTTTAGGATGGAAGGCATGGCCAACAACATACACCAAATGGGGTAATAAGCAGAAAAGAGTCTGTGACAACCAATGGTAGAGGGCAATAAGGGCAGTGCTACCAGACTGCTTTATTATTCTCTGCTATCTTTGGAGTACAACACCAAAGGACCACTCAATGGAGGGACCCGTGTTAAATATGTTTTTATCTATCATAAGAGGGATTGGTGGGTAGGAAGGGAGAGGGCGAAGTCATGTGTTTTTGTTGGATAATTTGATCTGATTGAAATTGACACCAACCCCTTCCCCTCAAATTCAGATGCAGGCAGCATGCATCAATAGATATAAACACTGCTCTGTAAACACACACAACTTAAGAGTCCAGCAGAGGAAATGTATTTACTTTTTTAACAGAAACTAGTTTATGACATATTCCCTGTCTCATTATTCTATTTGTCAGATGCAATGTTTAGTAACCCAACCCTGTCAGGCCATCGTTATTAAAACATTTAAACTAAATGTTCCTCCTAATTTAAGAGCACACATTGCGATTAACATTATCTGAAAGATAATTAAAGACATATGAATACCAATGAAACGGTTGTAGCAATTTCTTTAACAACAGAGCATACTGCTTTGGAAATGACTAAGCAACTGATTCAAACATATGCTCAAGTAGAAGTGCCCTCAAAATATAGCCTGAAGGTTCTTGAAGATTACAGTTCAGAAATATTGCATTAAACTAATAGATTGTAGAAGGTGATAATGTGTTTATATAGTTTCTTAAACTCATATGTCCTATAGCTTGCAAGCCCTGAAACAGCCATAACTGGATTATTTTTTTTCTGCGTCATTCAGTCGTTTTAGACTTTCTGTGAACTGATGGACCGTAACACACCATGATGATCCACTTGGTATTCAGTATTTGTAGTACTTTAAAGATATTAAGGTATGATACCAGGCTACTCACATTTACTAATTTATATGTGCTGAATATGATTAATCCTTTATCTAGCACAGTGTTCATAAGCATCAACCCTAAGCTGCATATGGTCACCCAGGGCAATAAATCCACTGGACTGAAAATCCAGTGGGATATTCACTCACGAGGATGGAAATTGGACAACACTACTAAACTTAAAGGAAAATTGAATTTTTATATTTGTGAAGCCTGTATTAAAAATCAGTTTTCCAACAATACTAAAAGTTTTTTTTTAATGAAAAATATATGCTGGAGGTACTTGTTATTTTTCTATTTATTTTTAATCATAAATTTGCCTTCTTTGGAATTCAGCTTTGGGACCTTTCCAGTGGCGACCACGCTTCTGCTGCGCTCTGCAGTGTCGCTCATAATGCACACTTTCTTCTTACGGTTAGGGTTTACGGTTAAGGTTAGGGTTAAGGTTAGGGATTAGGGGATGGGGTTTAGGGTTAGGGATTAGGATTTAGGGTTAGGGTGCTGTGCCCATGATGGGCAGGTGCTGTGCCCTGACACACCCTAATTAGAGCTTGTTAGAATGGAGTTTATATTGTAGTAAACAAATATTGTAATAGGATTAAAAATTATATTTATTAACATTTTCAGGACTAAATTTTAATGGCAATAATAACATTTTGTATTGTTTAAATCCTATTCCTTTAAAAACTTATCAGACAATTCTGTGGTTCCCCTGTCACTTTAATATATAATTACAAGCATAATATAATATAACATTATATTTGTATAAAAATATATTTTTCAATCTGATTTTTCTAGATTCACTAAGCATTGCATTGGCCACAATAGATTTTGCCGAATGTTGCCATGCCTATTGGGGGAGATCCACTAAGCATTGCAGGGCCTACATTGTGGAAGGTTGTAATTGCCAACACAAACCACAGATCCTGCAAATAAATAGATTATATATTTAACTAAAATATAAGATTATAAAATATAAGATTATATATATTAACTAAATGTCAGTTCATTTGATAAATCAATAATCATAATTAAAAATAAAATAAATAAAAAAATTAAATAATTGATTAATAATTAATAATTAATTAATATTTATTCCACATATTGCAGAACAGAGAAGATCTTAAAAGGTTGAACTTGATGGACATAAAGTCTTTTTTCAATCTTAATTACTATGTAACTATGTGGACTTAAATAATAATCATTACTTTTGTAGTTTATTGCTTTTAAACATATTCCTCAGCACTTTGTGATTTGTTTTGTGCTCTCCTTAATTCTTTATGAAACTTATTTAACTTATATTCAACCACTTTTATGTAAATACCATTAACTTTATTTAGGTGCTTAGCCGCATCTAGGCTCAATTATACATTAATGTAGTGTTACACATTAAATGTCATGAGATAATGTACAATCTATTTCAGGAAGGCTCACTTTCCTAAGCACATTATTTCCTATCAACCTAAAACACTTATTTTACCGTGCACCCCCTGTGCCTACAGACCGTGCAACGAATCTCAGCACGGATTCTCACAGTAGCCTCTGGCGCATAGTCAGTCACAAATGGTCTCACTGAGTCATAATGATCATTATCGTGTTTGCTTTAAAAATAAGAGGAAATACAGAGAGAAGCTTCTTGATGGCGACATATAAGAAACAATCTATAGATTTGACGGAGCCAGATAAAATCTATTAATTGGACAAACACCTTTATTACATTATGGAATGCATTTCGAGAAATCAATGTTTAATATACAGTATGGAAGATGTGCCAACATTATGGACATTTTTCCACTTAAAAGCAGTTGTAAAACTGCCATGACTAAGACTTTTGGCTCGGAAGTCTTTGTCATATAACACATTTGAGATAAGGTATTTGGCGACAGCTAAGCAATAGACTTTTCTGATATGCGTAGGTCTAAAAGATCTGCTGCTGCATTAACAATAGTTGGCACCGAAAATGCTGATCAGCTGAATTTAATTCCTCTACAAATTACGAATGCCTTAATTCATACAGCCTAGTATTCAATATAAATAAGAGTAACACTGTGTGCACAGTTAAAAAACGCAGTTCAAGATGTGATGCAAATAATCTGCTTTGAATACTTGTACAGATACTACTTAATAGACAGGTTGAAAGGTCTGCTCACACAAAGCAATCATTTCACAAAAAAAACTTAGCTTGAATTAAATAATATTTATTAAATATAGTACATAAATCATGAATAAAAATATAAGCAAGAGACATACTTCTTTCTCTGCAAGGTGTGATGCAGGCTACCATGTTTCATTTTGTGAATTAAGCTGTAAACCATGTAAAAAGGAGGCGCTATGTAACATGAAACATGGAAATTTACATTAAGCTTAAAGGGCCATTTACCTCCCTATAAGTGCTCTTCATGGTGTGAAAAAGAACAATATTCTATGTTAAAGTGATCTATTGTTTTTTTTTTATTACCCTAATAGCAGCTAAAAATCTACAGTCGTAGGTCTGTTTACAGACACACTCCTGAATGTTCCATGATTAACAACATCTGCCACCACCGATCAGTGAAGGCTCTGTGAGCACAAAGATTTATAGTTTTTCCTGAAATTCAGAAATGCAACAGGAGATGTTAACCCCCAACTAAGATGTTAAGTTGATTTGAGTATTCCTTCCTGTGTACAGATGAATTTGAGAAGGGTTAAGTCTATTTCTGATTATGCTCTCTGCACGGAGCTGCTGCTGTGGATCTGTCTGGAGGAATGTCAGAATCCCATGTAAATAGAGATTAAAAAAATATAAAAAGTATTTCAACGTGGTTTTATGAGAACTTTACAGTGATGTGCTCCACGTTCTGAATTAACTGGCCCTCTAAGGGGACATTGGATTTATCAATACAATAACACTGAAAACTAAGTGGAGATGTTTGAATTTCTCTTATGAGTTTTTAGATAACCTAGTTAATTGTGAAACCTTTTTAAGTAACAGCTGTGCGGAGCTATCTACACTTGGCAGGTTCTATTAGTACTCAAAAAATAGCAATGTAGTGACTTTGCTCCAAATGAAAAATTTCAGTATTGTTTAAGGGCCTTTAAACATTCTAACCTCAGAGGGTAAAAATGTGTGGAATTTATTTTCATTAAAGACAAATATGAGTATTTAGAGGGAACTCATGGACTATTCAGGTCCTCATAGAATGTGCCTGTAAGCTCGGTGAATTGTGTGGTATGGAGATTCCCTCTTAGACTAATACAAACTTACAGGGTGATATCTAAAAATAATTATAATACAAAAAAAATCATTTTATACTAGATTTTAAGTGCTTTAGATGATGGTACAGTTCAGTTTTAATGACTTCAGTATCCATTTAAAAATAGCAGTTTTTGTGCATTTGAAGAAACATGTTTCAAACACTATATAATATATATAACATTAAAGTTAATATTTCCAAGAAAAAATATTAAAGTAAATTAATAGAGTACTTTATAAATTCAATACAATTAAAAATTGCATTTAAGTTTATTTACGTTTTTATTTTTACCTATGAATCAAACTTTCTGACTATGGGGGAGTCAATAAATGAAGGGAAATAATGCAAAATAATTTGTGCCTCCTTGCAACTTCTCTATCACGCCAAGAAGGATTAAAAAAAAGGCAAGAATATATGCCTTTCTATAAAGTAATAATTGTGTTGCAATCGTCTAATAAGTTATGATTCCTTATTTACTTCCCTCAGAGGGTACCTATACTGTTGTGGGCACCTCTCACTTTGTTTTTTGTTTATGCAAATGACCCTTAGGGATTAGTCTCCCTAAGGGTGATAGGGGACTCCAGACGTGGACCCCTTGCTCACTGTGCCTTAGGGAGCTCAGCTTCACCTTGCTGACGAGGCCCAATGAAGGCTGAAACGTATGTCTGGGGTTAGCTGTTTCTGCTGTTCAGGGTAGAATTGCCTGGTATTTCAGGTTTGGATCACTCTAGTGAGTGGGACCAAACTGATATACTACAGGATATTTCTCCCTGTGAAGGGCACAAGTGAGCTAAAAGAGGTTGCTCTCGGAGAGGGTTATCCATAGAACTAACCTATTAAGATTAGTTCGTTCTCTGATTGAGCACCTCTAACTTTGTTTTTTTTGGGCACCAGCGGTAGCTCTAACACTGCTTTCTGATCTACTTTTGTGGTTTTCGTGTATTGTTGAGACTTGGTTGATAAAGTACCTGCTATTACATATCATTTTAAATGATGCCATACATGGAATCTCCACTGTGTCCCTTTAAGTAAAACTCTATATATTTGGTAATGGCATCACTGAAATAGGAGCTGATAGCAAGGAGATGCTCCTGAATACCCAAGCTCTGGTACCAGCAGTTGTAAAGTGCTTGAGACACAAGATACAAAACAACCAAAACAGAAACAGGGAGAATAAATGATTATGCAATGTATCATACAGTATATTGTTTGTAATAAACTATGAGTTGGATTTTCTCACGTTTATTTTTTGGATGTTTACCAACACAACATTTAAAAACAAACAAGTGACAGTACAAAGACCCTACATTCTGGGCAGAATCCCCCTTGGTCTCTTGTTACTTGCTCAGCATTAAGTTAAGTACAACGAGAAACCCTGTTTAAGATATCTGTTGAAACCCCCGCCCCACCTAGGGCACCAGCTGTTGAACTATTGGTGAACAATAACCCTTTTGCAACATCTTACATGTTGATCTCTTTCTTAGACCTTTTTCAGTTAAAAAAGTACATATCTATTAGCTTACATGGGGACTTGGTAATTTAACCCTTGTATGCTTATGTTCACGTAAATTTGGACATGGTATATTAAACAATTTTCCACACCATGGACAGTTTTTTATTGCTGTTAGTGGAAGATGATGTTTGATACTGTCTCTGATTTTCTTTTTCAAAACAATGGTGCTGAACAAAATGACTTGTGTGATTTGAATATATGAATATGATATTTATATTAACCATTAGATGCATATCTACGTTTCCTGGATTATGAATGCAACTGATGAGGAGAATCAGTTGTGTATGAAAACATTTTTTGAATGAAAAATATCAAAATAAACATTTACAAACTCACCCTGATGTTTGCTAAATCTCTTGAGTTTGTAAGCAGCAGCTTTTGCCAGTTGACGCCCCTAAAAATCCCGGCTAAAATTAGCATAAAACTCATAGTTTGTACAATGTAATAATCCATGATAGCAGTTTGTGTAGGAAGGAATCATGGGATGTGTAGTCCCTTTGCAGAAGGAAGTAGGAGGAGTCAGACACTGATGTGTAGATCTATACATTGAGCTGCTGCTGGTTGTAAGCTTAATAAAGGATTAAAACCTGTACCTAAATGCAGTGTTTCTATTGGGATGTCTACTGTACCTACGTAATCAGCTCTGGGGTGGGAAAAACAAGATGTATTTTTAAATTAAATAAATCTGTGTTTAGAATGACTCAATGTAATGTGTGTGTCTGATATAAGCAGCATGTGTTAGATTAGAAAAGGGGAAAACAGGGAAACTTAGATATACCTTTAAAGGGAAATTGAAAGCATTTTTCTTTCTTTGATACATCTGGAAAAGGGAGTGTGATGATGTACCACTGTGTGATTTCTGTTTTCAAATAATGTTCTCAAAGTGGAAAAAAGCATGTTTAACTGATCTGTGGGCTTGTACTTGTCAGCCGTTGAGCAGTAATAAAGATGTCTACCAATGAGAAATAGAGTTGTATGTAACTCTGTGATCTTCCTGTTAGTTTCAATGAAGTTTAAACAGGTTTTATGTAATGTTGGTTCATGCAAAACACAACTTTGGTAATGTCTGAAGCATGCTTTTTAAATGCTTAAAAAATATTGTGTTCCATGTCCCTTTAATCAAAAAAAGAACTGTATACTTGTGTATATCTCAGGGGTGGGCAAGTTCGGGCTTGGAGAGCCACATACATGCCTGGATTTGATGATATCCCTGCTGTGCACAGGTGAGCCAATCACTTCTTCAGTCATCCTGATTGACTCACCTGTGCACAGAAAGGATATCTTGAAATCCTGGCATGTATTTGGCCCTCCTTGTCCACCCCTGGTATATCTGCATGAGAGCTGCATTTCTTCTTTTTTTTAAACCTGCTGCTTGATTTGATTTCTATGTCCCTATATATATTTACATTACTTAATCTTACAAAAAGGACCAATGTAGTTCTTTAATCTATCTTGTGTATAGGTACATATGTATATATAACATTTGGACACAAAGTTAAAGAAACATTGTAGTGCATTTAGAAGTAAAGGTAACATTTTTTCTTAGCTTTTAAACTGTCTGTTGTCTCCTGAAGCAGAGACGTGTATTTCCTCCTACCAATGTCTATCAGGAGGCGTGCTCACCTACTCCTGTGAACTGAACTAAAAACGAGGTCTGACCAATCAAGGTTCTGCTCCACACTAATCATGCTCAGTAAATGGGGACGGGGCTTTCATGACTCATGCACTGTTGCCTGGCAGTTTCTATGGGGCAACTGCAAGCATATTACATATAGAGCTGTTACCTCTGTGTAAGCAGTGACGGCAGAGATAATGATGTAATAGGGCTAGGCTAGTGAAATCAGCCCAGCTTGATTCCAAGCTCCATGATATTCCCACAACATAAGCAAGGCTGGCCACACTGTCTGACACAGGTAGGAGGAGATACACAGCTCTGCTTGAGGAGAAAAATAGACAGTTTAAAAGGTAAGAAAAAAGGAACTTTTGTTTATTTTAAACTACATACTATTTTTAATAGTCTACATGAAACAAACAAACATATAAGCTTTACTTGTAAATGCACTACAGTGGTCCTTTAATCACTATAAACCTAATGACTTGGCGCGCTGGCACACATGTGACGTCACCGGGTTAAGGAGCGGAGGCCGGAGCAGAAGCAGGTAAGTGAGGGGGGTGTATTTAGGGGGGTTTAGGTTGAGGACGGGGGTTTAGGTTGAGGAGGAGGGGGTTTAGGTTGAGGAGGGGGGTTAGAATGCGGAGGGGGTTTAGAGTGAGTAGGGAGGTTGAGGAGGGGGGTTGAGGTTGAGGAGGGGGGTTGAGGATAGGGGGGTTGAGGTTGAGGAGGGGGTTGAGAATAGGGGGGTTGAGGAGGGAGGATGAGGATGGGGGGTTGAAGAGGGGGTTTGAGGAGGGAGGTTGAGGATGGGGGTTGGGGAGGAAGGTTGAGAATGGGGGTTGGGGAGGAAGGTTGAGAATGGAGGTTGAGGAGGGGGTTGAGGATGAGGAGGGAGGTTGAGGATGAGGAGGGAGGTTGAGGATGAGGAGGGGGGTTGAGGATGAGGAGGGGGGTTGACGATGATGAGTTGAGGTTGAGGATGAGTAGTTGAGGTTGAGGAGGGAGGTTGAGGTTGAGGAGGGGGGTTGAGGTTGAGGAGGGGGGATGAGGAAGGAGGAGGAGGAATGGGGGTTGAGAAGGGGGTTTGAGGAGGGAGGATGAGGGGGGTTGAGGAGGGAGGATGAGGAGGGAGGTTGAAGAGGGGGTTGAGGATGAGGAGGGGGGTTGAGTATGATGAGGGGGGTTGAGGATGAGGAGGGGGGTTGAGGATGAGGAGGGGGTTGAGGATGAGGAGTTGAGGTTGAGGAGGGGGGGTGAGGATAGGGGGGTTGAGGAAGGAGGATGAGGATTGGGGGGTTGAGGAGGGGGTTTGAGGAGGGAGGATGAGGAGGGAGGATGAGGAGGGAGGTTGAGGAGGGGGTTGAGGATGAGGAGGGGGTTGAGGATGAGGATGGGGGTTGAGGATGAGGAGGGGGGTTGAGGATGAGGAGGGAGGTTGAGGTTGAGGAGGGGGGTTGAGGTTGAGGAGGGGGGTTGAGGAAGGAGGATGAGGATGGGGGTGTGGAGGAGGGGGTTGAGGATGGGGGTTTGAGGAGGGGGTTGAGGAGGAAGGATGAGGAGGGAGGTTGAGGAGGGGGTTGAGGATGAGGAGTTGAGGTTGAGGAGGGAGGTTGAGGTTGAGGAGGGGGGTTGAGGTTGAGGAGGGGGGATAAGGAAGGAGGATGAGGATTGGGGGTTGAGAAGGGGGTTTGAGGAGGGAGGTTGAGGGGGGGTTGAGGAGGGAGGTTGATGAGGGGGTAGAGGATGAGGAGGGGGGTTGAGGATGAGGAGGGGGGTTGAGGATGAGGAGGGGGTTGAGGATGAGGAGTTGATGTTGAAGAGGGGGGTTGAGGCGGGGGGATGAGGATAGGGGGTTGAGGAAGGAGGATGAGGATTGGGGGTTGAGGAGGGGGTTTGAGGAGGGAGGTTGAGGAGGGATTGAGGAGGGAGGATGAGGGGGGGTTGAGGATGAGGAGGGGGGTTGAGGATGAGGAGGGAGGTTGAGGTTGAGGAGGGGGTTTGAGGAAGGAGGATGAGGATGGGGGCATGGAGGAGGGAGTTGAGGATGGGGGTTTGAGGAGGGGGTTGAGGAGGGAGGATGAGGAGGGAGGTTGAGGAGGGGGTTGAGGATGAGGAGGGAGGTTGAGGATTTTGCTTCAAAGTTCTTTATTTGAATTTTTTGAATTCCCTTCTTAAAATGAGGTGCGTGTTATATGCCGGTCTTCTTTATGTATACAGGATTTTTTTTGAGAAGGGTTGTTTAATAGAACCGCACATATATATGACTTTATCTAAAAAAATTCCAAAAAGTATATAATAGGACAATCTTCAGATGCTGTGATATTTTGTCTCAATTAATTAATAACATGAAAATAAGAAAAATAATAATACTATTTTTGTTACGAGTAGAAGGATACAAGCCATTTTGATTTATGTTGTTTCTGCAGTAGGAATTGTAGGCTTTATTCTTTTAGTAGCCTGCAAATGCCTCAAATTTTAGATGTATTCTATTGACTCCAGCTCATAGTTTACCTCCTTAAGCCTAAACTCATGAGACCTGTCTTTTTACGTAGGATTTCAGGGTGCGTGATCATATGATCTGACAATATTTAAGCAAGTCCGTAATTTACTTCTTAGACACAGCCAATAGTAAATGAGACTGTCATCATGATGTCAGTAAAACATGGAAGTTAGGCGTAATCTGCAATCGGAGGCTATGAATTAATTATTGCCAATAAGTAATATTTGGCGATCGGCTCACAATGAAGCAATCTATTAAATGCATTAAATCATCAGTTTTAGTTTGTGTGGGTTTCATGATATCTATTAACCCCTTGAGTCCTGGGATCAATATTACTCAGAAATAACATTTAAAAATAATATTTTTTTTATTGCATATTTGTGGGTTTGAGACTGTTGTGCAATTAATTCAAATGTGTTTCCATGCCTCTCCATGCTTTTATAGTGCAGTATTGTGTGTTTAATTGCTGTTATAACTTTAATAAGTGTTTGGAAAAGCCCTTGCGAGTCCTTTTGAGTACTTGTAATATTTTTGACAGAAACTACTATTTTGCTTTGCGGGTCAGACCCATTTTGCAAGCTAGAGCTACGATTCTAATAGAATATTGATTTTGTGTAACTTTAATGATTTAGAACTTGTAATGTTTGAGCTGTGCTAAAACCAATGGAGTTCTAAGCTAGAATTTGTGACTTTGGCTAGCCTGTAGCGATACGGGGTGGTAACTCATAATCGTATTGTGAGTAGCTAATAGAATATGTGGCAATATTAAGAGCAGTTTTAAGTGTGAATAATTTTACAAACTGGGAAATAGAATAGGGCCCTATGTTTTAGACTCCTATCCCTTCATTCCAATATATCCAATTTAACTATCACGTTTATAAAAGCTCTGGGTACAGGTGAAAGCAAAGAACTCAGAGAGATACATTGAAGAGAAAAGACACTGCGAATAAAGGAGACAAGACTGAATTACTTAATTTTTTGCTTTGCTGTGCAAGTGACGTAAATATTGTTATGTCTCATTCCTCCAGAGACATATACATAGCATTTTTCTCTTTATACTTTTGCAAGTGCCAAGTATGCAGAGATTTACCATTCACTGCTGTACAAGAACAATAAAAATGTACAATAAAAAGTACAATAAAAATGTACAATAAAGTGAATGAACCATGCTGTACATATGGCATAAGTATTTTCTAACATAAAAGTAACTGTGAGGATATAATCCATATCCTACAAAGCTTAAAATGCATCAGAAATTATTCAGACACAAAGAACAGTTTGTAGTGCCTGTGGTTAGAGTATCCATGAAAACGCACTTTACAATGACTTAGTATGTAGTCAATAATCACTGAGTACTAACATTCAGAACAGATGTAAGGAAAGTTTAAAATACAAAATAAAAGTTTGGTTTTCTTTATATCATAACAAAATCAACATATTTTTATGGTGTAAGGGAAAAATCTAAGGGAAATTGCCACAGCAGATACCACTGCAGCGACATAATGAAAAATTTTAATTTTCTGGATATACAAAGTCTCATCCATATAGAAATGCTTCTCCTAAATCATAAATGCCCTTTCCTTAGTTATTGCTTTCTCCTACAGCTGTAGTCGCCTGTATTTGTATTCTATTCTCCACAGACGTGAAATGAGCTATTCCATTTAAATTCAGTTATTCTGATATTCCTACTGCAATTTCCATAGTATGAATACTATGCACTTGTGGTGTCCCTGTTGTAATTATTAACCTGGTACAATAATCAGCTATTCTGCATAATTTTGTATCCTAGATTCTGTGTTTTTATGGCACAAAGAAGCAACATAGTTCATTGTGAAAGGCAATACTGTTATATACCTTAATGGGTAAATATTTTAAGATGACAAACTTTTGTTTTCTAATATACCCCAGTTTCATTATAAACTAAACTATGGCCCCCATTCAATTCCAAGCCTGTAATTACAATGTCTTACAATGTCTGCGGGTTAGAAATTTGATACAATTCAGGCTGTATTCAATTGACTAAAGCCCACAATTACAGGGCTAAAGCCTAAAACCGTAAACCATTAACCTGTATGTAGCATTTCAAGCCATGGTCATGATCAATAAAGCAAGCTCGTAAGTTACAATTTAGACAGAGCAAATAGTAAATGAGACTGTCATCATGACGTTAGTAAAACATGGGACTCTATTAAATTGTCAAAATCGCAATTACTGAAGCCCGTAATGTAGCCCGCAAAAGTTACTGACATTCAATTGGCCTCCTCCAGCTACCCGCAATCTATATAACTACAATAGTCTGAAAATTCCTGCGGTTGTCAAAATCAAACCGCCGACCCATCTAAGCCTTTGATCTTTCAAGCCCGCAAATGTTGCAATCGCTAAAAGTGCAAATCCCTATTTAATTGCAACAATTCCCCAAGCCCACAATTGCCTTCAAACCAGTAAATGGTAAATGTAGCAAACAAATTCTACGAGTACGAGACAGGACTTGCAAGGGGGTTAAAGACATGTTCTTAACACTATACAAGCCAATAAAAACTCAATACTGGACTTTAAAATACGGGGAAAGCGATGAAAGACATAAAAATATACATAGACATAGAAATAATTGCACAACAGTCTCAAGCTATTTCAGTGTTATATCAATCTCGTGAATCATGGAGTTAATACATATCAGCCCACCCACATGAACTATAACAGTTTCTTCATTAATTTTGATTGATTTTTAAATCGCTGGTTTGCGAGCATGATCGCATATCGGACGTCTAAACACTAATTGATTGACACTTAAACTCCATGTTTTACTGATGTCATGATGACGGTCTCATTTAGTATTGTCTGTTTCTAAATTGTTACTTACAGGCTTCCTTAATTGATCATGATCATGCCCTAAAATGCTACCTATGGTTACATGGTTTTACGGATTTGGCTTTCGGTCATGTAATTGCTTGTTCAAGTAAATCGATCTGTAAATGTCGGAATTTAATAGGACTACAATTAATTAGTGTTTAGAAGTACAGTACGATTTGCGATCGGACTTGCAATCCAGAAATGTGGAAAACAATACAAATCAATAAATAAACTGTTCTAGTCCATGTGGGTGGCCTGATATGTATTAACTCCTTGATTCCTAGGATAAATGTTAAAAAATATATTTTTTTTATTGCAGATTTGCTTGAGACGGTTGTGCAATTAATTATAATGTCTTCCATTGCAATTTTTTTTTTCTGCTACTAGCAAATCATTTTGCTTACAAGCATATTTACCATATCTAACCATCTGGTAAATATTATAGTATAGCGACTAAAGTAAAATCTTTATCTCTATTCTCACTATATTAAAGATTTTTCTTAAATTTGCTTCTTACTCCATTATTATTATTTTCCTTTATTTGTAATGCACCAACATATTTTGCAGTGCTACAGGAGTTAAGTACAAGGCAAAAGCCAATATTAACACGCTGCAAAAAATGGAGGGCATTGTTTTTGAGCTTAAAATGTAAGGTACATACAAACTTACAATCTATAGGGCTTAGATGAAATACAGGTGGGTGATGGATGCAAGATGGTGTTGTGTAAGGCAATAGGCTGAGTAGAGTGTTGCAGTGTAAATTGTGCGTTTAGTGAGTTTTTGAAGGATTTGAGGCAAGGAGTTCCATGCAGTAGGGGCAGCACAAAAAAAAGTCCTGAAGGCAGGAATGAGAGTAGGTGACCAGAGAGGAGAAAAAAAAGTTCATTAACAGAGCGAAGAAGACGGTTGTGAGAGTATTTTAGGACCCGGGCAGATATTTAAGGGGGTGCAATGTTGTTAAGGGCTTTGCAAACAGTCAGAGGGAGAGGTGAACAAGGGATGCTGATAATTTGGATTAGAAGAGGGTGGTCAACTTTATCAAAAAAGCAGAGATCCAAGAGAATTAGAATAGTGAAGAGACCTTTTGACTTGGCGGTGAGCAAGTGATTGGGGACTTTTGTGAGAGCGTTCTCTGTGGAGTTCTGCTATATTGGAAGGATTCAAGAAGGGACTCTTACTTCATGAGTAAAAGTGTAAGGAATATATATGCTGACTACTGCTGCCAACTGGTCTTAATGCCCTCACTAGCTTCACTGTCTTCAACCTCAAGTTACTCTCCTCATCTGCTTCTAGCCCCGTTACCTGTACCTACTCCATTCATCTGATTTACTTGCCCTCTGTCAGTTGCCCAGACTCTCATGTCTACTTCCCTCATCGGATAGAGTATACTACCATCTCCTGTAGTTTTTGATAAAGGCAACAAGATGTAACTATTTGTGACAAATGATTTCTGTACATATATTTGTTTTCTGTAACCAGTGTACTTTTGTGATAAAAGTTTATATAGCATTATTTAAGGACAAGTGTTTTGACTTTAAGGGTAGTATCAGATATTTTTTTTTGCTTTGTAATGTTAATCTAAATAGATGGACCATATATTTTAGTTTTATCTAAAGCAAGTTCATCCTTTATCTGTCATGCTTTCCGCCTTATCTTGGTAAGCAACAATATAAGTACCAACTGCTACTCTGCTGGAAATAATTGGCTGTGGAACACTTAAGAGGGCATATGCAACATAAGCTGTTTGTTTATTTGTGTCTAAATAAATTCACAGTTACATTGTTAGCCAGAGAAAACCCTTATGTGAATTTAGTTTTCATTGTTATCCCCTTACAGTTTATGAAATGTCTGCTTAATCAGATCATTTGTTTTCCAAATCTTTTCCACTCACTCATTATAGGGATAAGGATCACTGGATTTCTGTAGTGTAGTACCATAGGGATCCTACCTGTCATAACATAACATAAGAAAAATAATAGTATAGCACCCCAACATGCATTTAAGCCAATATTAAAAAGCTTCTTTGAGGTATGAGCTTAAACCAGGTATGAGCTTAAAGCGCTTGAGCTTAAACCAGGCCAGCTCAAGAGGATTCAACAACCTGGGTGAGGACTTAGATATCGCTCACCATATACCGTATTTTTCTGTGTATAAGACGATATTTCTTACCAAATTTTTTATGTTTAAGATATGGGGATAGTCTTATACACGGAATGTTGCAATTACCTACCATGGTCTGGTACTGTAATGCTGCATCTGGCCACTAGGTGGTGCTGTGGTGAGGTTTTAAGGCAGGAGAAAAGATCATATGTATTGGAAATGCATTGGTTATTAATACAGTGCTTGTGTCCATAGAAATGTGTATTTTACAACTTCTTATTGTGCTACACATATATTTAAGGGCACTGATTTCACTGATTTCCATTTCAGCTCAATATCCCTGTGACCACATCACTTATTATTGTGTTTAAACCGGAAAAATGCAATGCACAGCGCGACTGAGTAATAAGTGATGTGGTCACAGGGATATTGAGCTGGAATGGAAATCGGTGAAAATCATGACAGAAAGTGCACTTAAATATATGTCTAGAACAATAAGAAGTAATACAATACACATTTCTATGGACACAAGCACCACACATGTATACCACACACAAGCTGTTCAGCTCACTCGCACTGGGCATTGCATTTTTCCGGTTTAACACAGGGATCACAGGGGATATTGAGCTGAAATGGAAATTAATGAAAATCATGACAGTGCAATTAAATATATGTGTAACACAATAAGATGTTGTAAAATACACATTTGCATATTTATTTATTCATTCATTTCGGGCTCCAAATATAGGGGTTGTCTTATACATGGGGGCGCCTTCTACGTGGAAAAATACAGTAAGTTACAACAAATTAGTCTGTAACTGTATTGCATTGGAAGCTAAATATCCATGAATGAGTTGGTATCAATATTTAAAAAAATGAATAAATAAAAAGTCTTATAATCATTGACCAATTGTCTCTCACCCTAATTCATTACCACTAATGCAGATAGGTTACCTGGTTTACATAGCCTTTACTAAATAACACTACTGTGAGCCACTTAATATGTGAACACTTTCCTTAAATGGAAAAGAAAAGTCAGGGGTAAAGCATCTGCCAGTGCTAAGCACGAAAGCCCACTGCATGGTGGTTCTCTTACTTTTTTAGAGTTAGTATTTTTATTATTTGTTGGTATTTTTATTGATCTCCAAGACAAAATAACATAAGTATGGTGTGAGGGGTTCTCCTAATATTTTGCACTAAGGCCTCAATTGGCCCCCATTCAATTGTTCTGACGCTGATAAGATTGAAAATCATAACAGAAAACATGCATATTAGAATCAGATTTAATGACCCAATAACACATATTTGAGTGAACATAAATTGAGGTGAACATGAAAGGCATCCTTATTATCATTTAACATGTATGCAGGAACACATCAATAACACAAACAGCTTTTTCATGATGTGTCTTACTTAATGGCATTCATTCTTAAAATGTATATACAGTAGACTCCCAGTTAACCAGAACTCAAGCAACCAGAACTCTCAAACAACCAGAAAAAAATTGAATAATTAGTTGGAGCAAAACTTTAAATAAAAAATAAAATTGACAGCGCTCAACAAATGCCAGGAGCCAGGTTGTCATGCGACAAAATGCTTACAGGCACCTAGATTTCATCCACTGTGCGTCTCTGCAATTCAATGTTACCTGGAAGCAGAAAGTCACGAGTGACTGAGCCAGTGCAGTGTTGGCGTTACATACAGCACCGCACCCTCCAGCCGAAAGTACTTGTGTGTAAATGAGGAGTGAAAGCTGCTGCTGCTAGAACAGCCCTCACTGAAAAATATACTTAGCAGAGCATCCTGTGTGCAGCTAATCTTGGCCTCTTTGAATAGTAACTCTCAAGCAACCAGAAACTATATTTATTTAGCATCTGACAATCCCCATGGGTGGCGGTTAACTGAGAGTCTACTGTATATATAATGCAATTCAGTATTGGTGAAAAACAGGAACACAGTTATACAATCAGTAAGGAAGGACTTGTAGATGAACAAGTGGATAACTACATTTAGAATTTGGCCTGAAAATGTAACTACATTTTGGTTAGAATATATAAAAAAAACTATACTAAATCAACATACATTGAGACTGGAACACTGTATTCACATTTTTGGTTGCATGCACCTCAATGACATTAACAAACCATTGTTCATTTTTGTTTGTTAAACATATTGAGAAATGAAAATGGAAGAATTTGAGAGGTATAGACTGTACCATGCCTTCATAAGTAGTTTTCAAATGGACCATGCATCTTTAGTTAATGTATATGTGGATTTGATATATCAAAAAAAGATCTACTTATATGTTAAAAATTGTATATTGTGAGAGGTTGCTCAGATACTTTTTTGCATATGGCACCCCTATGCAAAATCGCCTTAGCTGCCCCCTGGGTGCATAAGCACAATAAAGTAATAACATTTAAATGTAATAAAGTTCAGTATAGGTACATATGGAGAAAACATATGTAAATACTTTTTCAGTATCTTCTCTCTGAATTGAAACAGAAACAGTGTGATGAAAAAGAGAGAATGGGGATATTCAAATAGAAACAGACATTCATAAAAAATCATTATATACAATCTGACCAGCTTATTGAACAAACAATGTAACACAGGCAAGGACAAGGCCTAATAGTTTTTACTTACTAAATATATGAGAGAAGGTGAAATCTTAGTTGGTTACTCTGGGGACCCATAAATAAGAGGTACAGGAGCATGCTGTGTTGTTAAGGCAGGTTAATTAGCTGATTATGGTGCTTTCAGTACCTTAGGGAGGAGGAGAACTTGTGGGAGTCAGGCAGTGAGAGACGAAGCTGGTATAATGAACTGACCACCTCCTGCATCTGAGCAGGGTGATGCAGGAATAGTGAACTTGCGCATGTACTCATTTGTTTTATAGTGCAGCACACTGCCAGCCTACCGTTTTACATTCACCTCCTCCCCCACCCACAAACAAAAAACCTGTTGGCTAGAGAAAGCAGGCATTATGTGTTAAAACTAAATGAATACACGTTTACTATTATGCAAATGAGCCACCCTGTTATGCGGCTGCCTTGTTTGCCTATTAAGAAATCCAACCATTATTATATTGCAAAATGGACTTATAAGTATTACATCTCAGAATCAGTTACAATCTTTGCCATATACACTGCTGTAATGACTTCATTACTAAAATTGTTCAGCTGTTTAAATTTGATGCCAGAAAAATGAAAAGTATGCGCTTCTCAAAATATTCATAATCAGGGTTTATAGTTATGAAATGTATCATCTTAAATGCAAAAAACTGAAACAACTATAGTTCTTGGAGAATGAAGTCCAGGGTGTTGTAATGGGATCATGTGTAAATAATGGAGACAAATGTTGTTATACAATTCCTGGTTTTCCAGTTCTTTATGGGAAATGCAATCCATGAAACATAACATACCCAAAATAGTATCCTCAACTGGTGATGTGATGCATGAACCATGACTTACTACCACACCTAGCATAGTGAGTTAATTAACCTAACACTGGGGAATGACTCCCAGGTCCAACGATCCTGGCCAAGAATAGAGGAAGGGAGAAATTAACCTGTTACAGCCCATTTGCTTTATTCCTAACGCCTTATGCTTCTGACCAGCTGCCACAGCTTGCTGTGCTGTGACAAACACGCTTTTATGTGCTATAACACATGCAATACTAATACAGCAAATGTATAGTATAATCATGAATACAGGTTGTTTTACAGCCTAAACTAACATAACTTTGCAAAACATATTACACAGTGGTCCAGCAGTGAGTCAAATATTTCAGTAGAGCTTGTATAAAATAACTAGTTATAATACTCTCAACCTTTATATAATTCTGTTTACATTTAATTATATACTACTGACTTGCCCGTCAAAAATGATGGCAATAACATTTTAAGCCTGGCACTGCGGTTTGCCACACAATGCGAGCACCTCCTCTCACTCCCCTGTGTCTCTCCCCCACTCTCCCTCCCCTGTGTCTCTTCCCCCCTCCTCTCACTCCCATGTATCTCTCCGCCCTCCTCTCCCTCCCCTGTGTCTCTTTCCCCTTCCTCTCACTCCCCGGTGTCTTTGCCCCCTATTCTCACTCCCCTGTGTCTCTCCCTCTCCTCTCTGACCCCTGTGTCGTTAGCCCCTCCTCTCCCTCCTCTGTGTCTTTCCCCTCTCCTCTCCCTTCCCTGTGTTTCTCTCCCACCTCTTTCCCTGTGTCTCTCCCCCTCTCCCTCCCCTGTGTCTCTCCCCCCTCCTCTCACTCCCCTGTATCTCTCCCCCCCTCTCCCTCCCCTGTGTCTCTTTCCCCCTCCTCTCCCTCCCCTGTGTCTCTTTCCCCCTCCTCTCACTCCCCTGTGTCTCTTCCCCCTTCCTCTCACTCCCGGTGTCACTCTTCCTCCTCTCTGCCCCCGTTGTGTCTCACCCCCTCCTCTCCCTCCCCTGTGTCTCTCCCCCATCCTCTCCCTTCCCTGTGTGTCTCTCCCCACTCTTTCCCTGTGTGTCTCCTCCCTCCTCCCCTGTGTGTCTCACCCCCTCCTCCCCTGTGTGTATCACCCCCTCCTCTCCCTCCCCTGTGTCTCTCCCCCATCCTCTCCCTTCCCTGTGTCTCTCCCCACTCTTTCCCTGTGTGTCTCCCCCCTCCTCCCCTGTGTGTCTTACCCCCTCCTCTGTGTCTCTTCCTCCCTTCTCTCCCTCCCGTGCCTGTACACATCCGGGCGCACGCATGGCAGCCCTCTCATGCGCGCCTCAACGCAATGCACAATGTGCATGCACAGTATAGAGATCGATCGTAGTTGTGAAACTGCGATTTGTCGCAAGCGTGATGACGAATGGCAGTTTGACAACTATTATATGTGATATATATATATATATATATATATATATATATATATATATATATATAAAATAAAAAGCTAGGCACCCCTTGTTTTTCTATGTCCTGCAGGGAAACACTGAGAGCACAGCACGTTTAACATCATCACAGGTGAGAAGATTCTTAGTACATGGTCTATATCTGTCAGTATTCCATTCTACATATAAAGTATTTCTGAGTATATCTGTTTAATTGTGAGAATAAAAATATAGTATTTTATTAATATGTTTTGCTGTGCAAAGTACAGAAGAGTAAATTAATTTATTTGTTTTTGTGCAGATTTGATGGTGATTCAGTTGAAGCTGCTGAAAAATTATATCAAATCTGTTTAACTCAAAACAGGTTAATAACAAATATCTGCCTCCAGTAAAGCATAACTGCATATACTTGTTAATACATTTAAGGCTCCATTATTTTTTTTACATGCTAAAAATATTTACAGATGATTAGGTTTACTTCTTAGATCACAGCATTTGTCTTCTCCTGTATGAACATGAATATAGAATGTCATCTGTGTCTTTCTGCCTTGGCCCATAAGGCCTAGGCCTAGAGCAGCACATTTCCAGAGGCAGCAGTGCAGTATATTAAAATATGTTTGTATATGCACAGACATTTCTATGTGCAGTGATATTTCTGTTTGTAAATGTACTTGACACTTTTTGACATATTATATTATATTATATTATATATATATATATATATATATATATATATATACACAGTAAACTCCCCGGCACCCATGGGGACTCCGTATTGCCGGATAAGTGTAGTTGCTGGTTAATCTGAAGTCCCAGAAAAAAAGGGTCTAAATGCCCCTTAAATCCCCCCAAAACCCTCAAAATGCCTTTTAAAAAGGCATTAGCACCTAAACTGGGCCATTTAGGCCCAGAGAAAATAATTAGAAAAAAGTTATAATTTTTTTTTGCAGTCTCAAACTGCCGAATAGTGCCGGATAGTGCCGGTTTAGCTGAATTTTTTTTAAATTGGGAAATTGATGCTGGTGCCGGTTGCTTGAGAGTCCCGGTTAGTTGAGTGCCGGATAATCGTGAGTTTACTGTATATATAAACATATGATATGAGATGTAGAAAGTAGAAAGGAGGAGTTACAAGTAAGGGTGGGAGTGGGCAACAAAAGTATGTGGCATAAAACCTAATGACATATGCACATAACAATTGTGCTGCCTCGTCGTATTCACACTGCCTTCATATGTATTTTTTTTGTACCCAGGTGCTATGGAAACTGCTGTTTCTCTACTAGTGAAATATAATAATAATATTCATTTTAATAAAAACAGTATATTTTAAATATCAAACTTTAACTCAAACTCAAAAGGCTAATAATGGGAAACATTATATACAAAAATGTAGTAAATGTCCAATCTGAACATGAGGGATTAATAGCAATATAGCCTTCTCCATTATTCACTCATGTCTCATTATATGGAATATCTTTTTTGTATAATCTTTCAATAAAATATCTAGTATATTTTCTTTGTAGCCCTAGGGATAATTTTACATTGTGATAACTATTAGGATGTTGAAGGCATGTATCCAACATTACGTTAATGCTATTAAAGACAGTGATTTGAAATAGTCTGCCGAAAGGCACTTTGCCACGCCACATAATTGCCATTCATCACTGTTGAATTGTTATGGCTTTGATGTTACTAATAAAGATACATATGGTATAAAAGAGTTGATAATTAAACGCGTTACTAAAACACCATATAGTTTAAATGAAGAGTTGGATCATTTCCCATTTTTACAGATTGTATATATCATCTAGTATTATTTGTATAGCTGATGGGTTATGTTTATTTTCTCTTAATTGTGTCTAATTAATAGACAGTTGATGAAGTGTTTGAATAAGTGGTCTGCAATTCATATATCTTCCAGCGACAGAAGGTGCTTTATAGTTTGCTTAGTAAACATTGCCTCAATTTCTGTTTCAATTGTTAGGGAATTGCTCTTACAATAATCATGCTATCCTGTTTGGATCAGAAACCAGCACTATGTTCCAGCATTAACACATGCTTTTATGTTTTAACTGTAATGACACAATGATACTGGACGGGGTCCATGTGTTGTTTTCTTGCACTAAGAGAACAAAGTTAAATGGCCTTTGGGCAAAAGAAAAGTTTTATATAAATGTTTTTACTACATTAATTAATTGCATTCTCTTCAATATCATTATTATATAAAATGTACACATCACTTACTTTTAAGAAGTCCCCAGAGTAACAGATTCTCATTTTAAGGAACCTATTACTGCCTATTCTCCCTCATGAGATCTGACATCTTGCACAGCTGTGACCTAAGGTCATACCCACAGGGGAGGAGATTCACACCCCAGTGTCTCATGCTGCTAGCAAGCAGACATTCTGTGTTTCTGAGCTGCATTAGGTAGTGGTAATGTAAAGCCGCTTCACTGCGGGTGTTGCTTTAGGTCACAGCTGTGCAAGATGAGGGAGAACAGGAAGTTAATAGGTGGCTTCATAAGGTAAGATTTTTTTATTCTAGCCACTTCTTAAAAGTTGGTGACATGTAAATGTTATATGGCAATGGCATAAATGTAAAATTATTAAAATTAATTAAGTAACTTAGTTAAAACATTCATATTAAACCAGTGGGGTATTCTATTTTCATACTGCCCTAGGCCTACCTATGAGCCTAGGCTGCCCTCCACACAATACTTTAGAAAAAGTTGTATATTTTTTATATTTTGTATTCAAAAAATGTTTGTTTTTCTATGAAAATGGGCCATATTGCATGCCTAATAAAATGAACATTTTAACATACCTGCTCTACATTTTCAAACATTACCTATATGCATCCCTAAATATGTCTTAAAATCTTCCGGCACTTTCTTATGAAAAAAATCTAGGAGGCCTACTGCTCCTGATCTGTACAGGTATTACCCTGCAGCCAATCTGGAATCAATTACGAGATGGTTCTTAGCTAAATGTACAGCCCATTGCCTTGATATTGAAAATCACTTGTTGTGGTCTGTGAGCTTTGGTGGGCGGCCGTCTCTTGGCAGGTTTGCTGTTGTGCCATGTTCTTTCCAATTGGTTATGATAGATTTAATGGTGCTCCTGGGGATCATCAAAGATTTGGATATTTTTTTTATAACCTAAACCTGACTTGTACTTCTCAACAACATTTTCCCTTACTTGTTTGGAGAGTTCCTTGGTCTTCATGACAGTGTTTGGTTAGTGGTGCCTCTTTCTTAGGTGTTGCAGACTCTGGGGCCTTTCAAAAAAGGTGTGTATATGTAATGAGAGATCCTGTGACACTTAGATTGCACACAGGTGGACATCATGTCACTAATTATGTGACTTCTGAAGGTAATTGGTTGCACCAGAGCTTTTTATGGGCTTCATAACAAAGTGGGTGAATACATACGCACATGCCAAGTTTTCTATTTCTAAAAAAATGTTTTATGTATATATTTTTCCAAATGTAATAATTAAAATTTATTTTAGAATGTATATAACATTTTGCATAACATCAAGTCAAGTGCAGAATAGCATTCTATAAGTATGCTTCTTCACTGGTCTTATAATCTTTATTAATCTTTATTTATTACTAGCTACTTGTCCGTCAAAAATGACGGGAATAAAATGTTAAGGCTGGAAATGCTGTTTGCCACCCAATGTGAGCACCTTCAGCGCTAATCGCCAGCCCTGCACTGAGCGCCTTCAGCGCTCATCATGTGGCTCGCAATGAGCAGCTTTGATGATCATTGCATGGCTCGCAATGAGTGCCTTCAGCGCACATTGCGAGTCTCTCCCCCGGTCTACTTCCTCCCTTGTGTCTCAGTTCCCCCCTCCTCTCCCTCCCTTGTGTCTCCTTTCCCCCTCCCCTGTGTTTTTACCCCCTCTCCCTCCCCTGTGTCTCTTTTCCCCCTCTCCCTTGTGACTCTTCTCCCCCTCTCCTGTGTCTCTCCCCCATCCCCTGTATCTTTTCCCCATCTCCCTCCCCTGTGTCTCTTTCCCCACCTTTTCCCCCCTTTGTCTCTTCCCCACCTCCCCTGTGTCTCTTCCCTCCTCCCTCCCCTGTGTCTCTTCCCCCTCCCATTTGTCTCTTGCCCCCTGTCCCTCCCCTGTGTCTCTTTTCGCCCCCCCTGTGTCTCTTCCCCACCTCTCCCTCCTCTGTGTCTCTTTCCTTCTCCACTGACTCTCTTGCCCCCCCACACCTATGTGTCTCTTTCCCTCCTCCCTCCCCTTTGTCTATTTTTACCCCACTCCTACCCCTGTGTCTCTTCCCCCTCTCCCTTCACCTGTGATTCTCCCCCTCCCTCCACTCCCGCTCCCTCCCCTGTTTCTCCTTCCCCCTCTCCTGTATCTCTTTACCCCTTCTCCCACTCCTCTGTCTCTTCTTACTCTCCCTCTCCTGTGTCTCTTGCCCCTCCCTCGCCTGTGTCCTCCTCTTTCCCCCTTATCTCCCTCCTTCCTCATTCCCATCCTCCTCCCTCCTTCTCATCCTCCTCCCTCCTTCCCCTCATCCTCCATCCTTCACCTTCATCCTCCGTCCTTCCCCTCCTCCTCCATTTCCCTCATTCTCCTCCTCCCTCCTTCCCCTCCTCCTCCCTTTCCCTCATTCTCCTCCTCCCTCCTTCCCCTTCTCCTCCTCCTCCCTTTCCCTTCTCACTTTACTATCAGGCGAGCAGCTCCTGCTGTTCTCTCTTCCTTGCAGCTCGGCACCTGGCTGTGTCCGAACTGGCATATGCTAATGACGTGACATCACACATGAGCCAGGTCATTAGCATATGCCGGTTGGGACACAGCCAGAAGCCGGCGCTGCAGGGTGGAGAGAACAGCAGGAGCTGCTCGCCTGATAGAAAGGTGAGAAGGGAAAGCAGGGAAGGGAGGAGGAGTAGAAGGGGGAAGGAGGGAGGAGAAGGGGAAGGAGGGAGGAGGGGGAGGAGGGAAAGGGAGGAGGAGGGGAAGGAGGGAGGAGACACACCACTGGCAGGAACCAGGTAAACAGTGTTGCGATCCCCTACTGGCAGGAGCCAGGTACTGGGGGGTGATGCGAGGTCAGTGGGCGTCGGGTTAGTGCCTCAGGATCCAGGTACGCTGTGACGGAGCTCATTGCAGCCTAAGTGCTGCGCGGCTGCTTCAACACGATTCGTGCGGCTCGCAATTTGTGACAGCGCCACTGGCTGCAATGAGCAGCCAATTGCGCGCCTTGCTTCGCCAGGCGCACAAGCGTGACGACAAATCGCAGTTTGTCAACTATTATATGTGATTAACCTTTAATGTTCATTCCTTCATTGACCTCATCTATCCATCTCCGCCTCTGTCGTTCCCTTTTTCATGTGCCTTCAATCTTTCCCAGCATCATCATCTTCTCATATGGCCAAAATGTTGGAGCTTCTCCCAAAAAGCTACCAGACTTTACCAGTTACATGTACCGTATAAAACATTCTTGTTGGAAAGAACCTAGCACACACTGCCTGTGAGCTCTAATTACTATTAAGCACACAGGGGTTTGATCAGTACATAGTATTATAGAGCAATTTTGAGAAATACTGATAATATATTAGATATATGAAGCCGTATCCCAGAGTTTTAGGATTATTAATATGGTGAACCAAATTCATAAAAATACTATTAGTTGATTACTAATTAGCTCCTAAGCATCACACTGTCAGTGAACTGCTTTAAACTTAAATCTGCCTCAAAGTTGCAATTGTCAAAATAAAAAAATAAAAAAATCTTCACATACTCCTCAAAGACGGGGAGATTTTTCTAAGCACTTGAGGTTAGAAGGGCTGAGATAAAGTGAGAAGGGCTGTGTTTCTCTGTAGGAAATAGTGCATAACAAGCCAGAGATGACATAAGATGCACTTCCAATGCATGGGGAATTCCATCATCTGTAAATTGTAATAATTAATAGTATAACAATACACATAAGGTTAGTGTTTTTATTATATTACATTAATATAGATCTGTTAAAATGATTAAAGATTGATTTCAATTACAATTATTATTATTTATGCACCACTCGCTAGTAATTCATTCATTAAAAAGGAATAGCCTTTCCAGACTGAAGTTATTTTGCAAAATTCCTACTGAGCAGCTTAGCGAGGTATAGTTCAGAGGATAGAGCATGATTAGGGTCAAAGCTGCACTCAGACTAATGGGGTAAGACTGAAGTCAAGTCAAAATATACAAAGCAAATAAACCAGAACAAAGTAATGTACTGTAGCTGAACTGCACAATTCTTGGAACAAGACAAAGTCATTTTAAAGGACTATACAATAAAATAAAAAAATGTTATGTGCTTGAAAATATTGAGTCTAAGAGAATAATGAAAGGACCACTAAAAAAGACACCTTTTGTCAAGTATGTACCAAACTAACAATATTAGCAACTGTGTCATTTTTTTTTTAGGAAAATCAGAATTTTTGAAGACTATGTTTATGTTCTCTTTCTGAGAGCTGGATCATGAGGGTGTTAGGAATTGGCTATCATTGGGAAGAGCAGTGCATAATGAGGGACCAGAGAGCCTTTGTTAAGATAATTGGACAACACTGAAATTAACTCCTTGCTTCAGGAAATGCAACCATAACTCTCTAGAGATGTAAACACCCTATCATCCAAATGCATTTTTCTTACTAAAGACTAGGGCCCCCATTTAATTGCAAGCCTGTAATTTTAACTTTTTGCTCCTTACTTATGCTTCTCCGCTGCAGGTCCTTCATTACTTATGCTCCTCCGGTGCAGGTCCTTCCTCTACATGCAGGGAGCTCATGGAAAGAGTGAGAACTCTATACTGTACTCTAGTTCCAGATGGGCACCGCCTAGTTGCCAGTTGTTTTTAAGCCAAAATGAAAGGTTTTAGGGGGTTTTAGGCTAAAAAAAATGGGCGCCCTTTACAGGGAGGCACCCCTAGGCAGCTATCTAGTTTGCCTAATGGGTAATCTGGCCATGGGCATAACGCACTTTAAATAGTAATGGCAACCTATCTATTGTCCTAGATAACTTTTGGTAGAGCCTTTGGATTAAATGCATTAGGCTTTCTGCTCACTAGATTATATAGTTCAGGAGGTTAAAGCCCGTCATTGCTGTACCCCTTGGAGAATTATTCACCGGCCGAAGTGTGGTTGCATCAAACTAGTTCATTTGTTGGTCTGGCTGTCCATATGGATGCAGCACACCTGTCGATGGTGTTTCTGGTTGTGCTTATCCATGTGGTTTTCTTGGCCAAGATACTGCAGTGGGCTGCGATTTGTCTGACCCTACATGGTATAGCTCAGAGCTTCATTGAAGAACACATGCCCCTTCAGCACAACATGGAGGAGTATTTCAAAGGAGTAGTTTTGATCCCCTTGTTTTATTGGTTTTTGAAGTAATAGAAAACTCATTTAAAACTATTAAGGACAATAGATTAGAATTTGTGATTACTATTTTAAGTGTATTATTATCTGCTCTTATTTTACCATTAGTCTTGTTCTTCAACTACAATTGCAGTCCATAAAATTAGGTTGAACACTGCGAATCTTCTACTATTGATCAAATGTGTTAAACTCTTGCTGCTTATGACAATCTATTGCAGAGTGTGCAGGGATAATTAAAAAAAAAGATCTCTGTTCATTTATATTGATAGATATTATATGCATTGATTTACAATAATTATCCCTGATCTATACTCCACTCTGGGGTACATACATATATTTATTCATCATAATAGCTCTATCCTATTTATCCTCCCTCTCCTTTATTTATTTGCGTATTCATCACTTCCTTATAATAAAGTAAATTGCTACTTCTTTATAACTGCTTATGGAGTTATTGTATTTCCAAAAGGGAACACAGAATTTAAAATATGTTTATCAGATACTGAAGTACATTTAAAAAAAATATAGCTTGCATTTGAAGGTGCTTTCCCGGCAAAGACCGGGGTCAATTCCATCAGGGAACCAAGACGTCACACCACCCTGAAGCCAAGCAGGATTGGGCCTGGTCAGTACTTGGATGAGAGACCACCTAGGAATACCAGGTGCTATATGCTGGGGCCCACTGGAGAAGGAGCGGGCAAACCAATTGGATAAAAAACAATTGGATCAGCATGACCATGGACATAAATATGTGCTTGGTGTGTTATGGTCCATGAGGTCACAGAGAATCGGACTTGACTGAACAGTGCAAGCACAAAAAATAAAACTATGTTGTTTGATAATCACACTTTATTTATACATAGTCTTGCAATGTCTTTACCCTTTAAGTCAAATTGAAATTACCTAAATGGAAACCTGTTGTAATAACTGATGTGTTTATATCTTTCAGGTCAAAAAGTTTGTTACGCAGATTATAAACATCCTTGTTACAAGATTGCTTATTTCCAAGATGTATCGACACGGGTCAGCTTTAAGGAGGCACGCCAGTTTTGTGAAATTGATGGAGGTACTCTTTTAAGTATTGAAAGTGAAGCTGAGCAAAAGCTCATTGAGAGAATGTTACAAGATTTAACCCATTCAGGGGCTGGAATTTCTGATGGAGATTTCTGGATAGGGCTTTGGAGGAATCTAGATGCTATGAGTTCTTCTGCGTGCCCAGACCTCTACAAGTGGTCTGATGGAAGCACTTCACAATTCAGGTAAATGATAATATATCCAATAATGTAACACAAAACAGTATGATAATCAGTTTATGAATACACTGGATTGGTGTAAAATAATTCATACCAAGTTGTGACATCTTGTATCAGTACAAGAACATTTCACTAAGTGGTGCTACTGCAAAAAATACAGTATAATGAAATTGTTGTTTGGTCAATCATTCAGTTGGGTCCAATTCTGCGTCACCTTGCAGGCTTTAGCATGCCAGTTATGTCTGTGAGCAACTACTTCTCGGTGATCTTGCAAAATTTAAAACATTGAAATGCAATGAAAAAAAATTAAAATTAAAATAAATAAAAATAATCAACTTTCTCTAGAAGGGATTGGTAACGATTTGTCTAGACCCATCGATCTCCATATCCAACCACAAAAAAACTCCATCTTAGCCTAAGTGCAACCCTACCCTGATGTAGAACCCAAATGAGAAAACTACAACAAAATATATTTGTGCTGTTAAACTAGTCATTAGATGCAAGGAGTTACATTAGCATGCTAACTCACCCATTTTAAATTAATTGTTAGAAATCAAACTCACCATCAGGACTGTGTAGAAGCCAATTGTTAATGGTCAAAATGTCCACAGCCTATTGAAAGCATTTCTAAATTTCCCATAGTATCACCCATCAGGTAAAAGAATGTCACTGAAGTTCAACAATTTCACTTTTTTGGTGTTTTTATTTTTTAGCAGTAAGTTTGTTTGAACTAGTGTGTCCAACGTAATAAAGCATGCGCATTACAGTTAAAAAGTTAAGTTTTCGTTCTGCTTCATAATTAATTGGCTAATGACTTTTCAGCCCAGAGTGCTGCAGCTTTATGCTTGTTGACTAGAATGATGATGATTATCATTAATATTATCCTTTATTTATAACAAGCCAACATATTCTTCAGTTAACACATTGCAAAATATTGGAGGGTCCTGCCAATTATTACACGTATTTAGATGAATAAAGTAATACTAATATGACTTTCCCCTTATGATAAAGAAACAAAAGAAAATTAGATTTCACTTTATGATATCAGATTGTGTGCAATAAAGTTTGTTATATCCCAAAAAATCACAAATTTGTTAGGATTTTTTAATAAATTACCAACGAATTGCGATATTTATAGAATGTTCTTATGTGAATATTTGCTTGGTAATGTACACAATGTTTAACAATTTGTAACTATTAATCACTTTTGCTTTAGTGGCAATTTCCATTTGTTCCTAGCAGAATTCGAAAATTGGGAGAAATGGGATGAACCATCAATTCAAATATGATCTCTACTCAGTTCTGTTGAAAGGCTTCCACTGACAATAACCTCATCACAATAGAATTAAGAAGGATGTTCCACTAGGTTAACCTTCCCCTGAAGCTAAAGACATGTCAGTAGTCCAAGATGAAAATGTCTATGATACAACATAGTCAGCTACCTTGAATATTTTCTAAAAAATATGTTTTTATGCTCATGGCTTACATAGCTCCTAATGTTGTTTATTGTTTACATGCTTGTGTGAAGATTGTCTCAAAAACAGTGGTTTCATTTAATTAATTTCTGCTCTTTTAGAAATTGGTATGCAGATGAGCCATCATGTGGAAGTGAAGCTTGTGTTGTAATGTATCATCAACCCACTGCAAACCCCAGTATTGGAGGACCATACTTGTATCAATGGAATGATGACAGATGTAACATGAAGCACAATTTTATTTGTAAATATGCTCCAGGTAGGTGATATACTCCATGCAAAAATTGTGTATATGACATGTAAGAGATATATTAAGGTACACAGAAATGTACCAACAATTATTTCTAATATAAATTATAAAATATATTGTTATATAAAATGTATACTGTTAACTTGCATTTATGTGTCAAGCCTACATTTCAGCACATGAGCAAATTTAATGTTGATCATATCGGGAAACTTTATTTAACTCTAAATATTTTTTTCTTAAATTTAGCAAGTTATATTAAATAAACAAATATGATAAATAAAAGCATACATATATTTTAATAAGGATAATGTCTTCTCTGATTCTACTTACTGTAGATAGACTTTCTTGTCTCTATCTCACTCTCTCATTACTCGCTCTTCCTATTCTATCTGTCCCTCTAACCTGTTTCCATTTGTTTTAGTGCTAAATTAAACCTGCAACCAGGCCTACTGAATCTGAGATCCAGAGAATACTGCCCTCCCTCCCTGCCCCTCACCCACCCACCCTGATACAGATCCAGATTATATTATCTAAAATCAAAATGTTACATACTAGAGCCTTTCACCTCAGATCCCTCCACTCTCCCATTAAATAATAATCTTTCTAACTTTCACCTCTTCCTGACCCGTGCTATTCCTTATCTGTTACTCTTCCCCATGTCTCTGCCCCTTTCATTCCCTTTAGATTATAAGTAGTGAGTTTCCAGTCTTGTTGGGTGCTTTTGAAAAAAAGCACTTTCTACAAAGATTCAGGGCCCTTCCTTTTCTGAATTTGTTCATATTGTATTTTGTTCTTATCCCCTGTACAGTGCTATGGAATATGTTGGCACAATACGAATAAAAGTTAATAATAATAAATATTATTATCGTTGATTTGTAATTCGTCACCAAAATCCATAGCACTATACAAGGGTTACGATGAAGGCAAAAAACAATAGCAGTATTAACACGTTGCAAATGATGGAGTGTCCAAAGTGCGCAAATGTATAATCTAAAGGGTTTTAGGTGAGGTATAGGAGGGTGGAAGATACATTGTATAAGTTAAGGTGGAAGGTGGTAGATACTTTTTGTAACAATCTTAAGATGACTTATCCAGTAATAGTCCTCAGGACCTTATCCAGGGCAATCAATTAGTGGCTCATTTGAGTTATTTATCTGAGCTTTTACAGGGATATCCTGAAAATTGTGGCCTGGATCCTGCCCATTGGGTTTTATAAGGGGGGTACAGGGGTACTGTTGTATGCAGTAAAAAGACGGCTCTGATGGATCCTGCTTTGCTTCATGCACACATAAGTAATCTCAATATGTGTGTGTAACAAGTACATGTTGTAATAGGTTACATGCACATATTGAGGTTACAGATTGGTGACATGCTTTATCTCACACCTTCCTTTTCCTGCACGAACCCGTGATAGGTTGACACAAGATCAGAGTTACAACAGATTCTTGTAAAAAGTTGGAAATTATTTAAATAATAAAGAGAGCGAGCAGGGGGAGGAAGAGAGGGGGAGATTAAGAGAGGGAGAGAAAGTGAGGGAAGAGGGAAAGAGAGAGAGAGGGAAGAGAGGGAGATGGAGAGAGAGAAAGAGAGAGAAGGAATGGGAATAGGGACAAAGACATGGAGAGAAAGGGAGGGTAGAGAAAGAGAGGGGAAAGGGGGAAGAGAGAAAAAGAGGGAGATGGCAAGAAGGGGGAGTGTGAGAGAGAGAAGGCGATATATATATATATATATATATATATATATACTAGCGAATTGCCCGTCAAAAAATGACGGCAATGAAATTGTAAGGTAGCTAATGCTGTTTGAAATATATAATACATTAATAAATGAATATACTTTACCTATTTTAAAGCATTGTGTGGAAGAGCTGTGAATGTGTTTTGATGTTGCTGCAGCATTAGTGGTGTGGATCTGCTGTGTAAGCGTGCTGAATGTGTGCAGTGTAACACTGTGCGTGCTTGAGGCCAAACCGTTAGCGTAGTCGTGTACTTCCGCATTGGCGTAAAATGGCGAGTAATGTGTGGTATACGTCTGTATCGGAATATCCGTAGGTGTTTTGTGGTGTTTTGCGAGTTTCTTGTGGTGTTTTGCGAGTTTAGAGTGCTGTAGCCTCGTTTTCGTTTTGTTCGGCGGCCATTTTTTCTCTCGCTTCGATTTTTTTTTAGTCTCTAAACTGTTTTATTTCGAGTAAAATGTAGGTGTAAGTTGTATTTTTGAGGTGCTGGGTGCTCCCTCTTGGTGTAGGTAAGTTTTTTATGTATGTGCTGTGTGTATGTATTGTGTTTTACATTTTGTAATGTTCGCAAGTTGCGTCCGAGTGTTGCGAGGCCGTAATGTGTGTGAACGTGTGTCGTATGTTGTTTGCGAGTGTCGTAATGTGTGTGTCGTACTGTTTGGGTTGCGACGTGAAGTTTGCGAGGGTCGCAGTTGCTGGCATGGAGCGGTTTAACGGCTCGCCTCGCTTCGCGAGGCTCGCCGGGCGATGAGGCGGTTTGCGGCCATATTTTTTTACTACGTTTTAACGGCTCGCCTCGCTACGCCTGCGGCGCTCATTGCCAAAGTGCAACGGTTTAACGGCTCGCCGGGCGATGAGCGCCTGCGGCGCTCATCGCTAATCCCGCGAAATTTCTACGGGTTAGCGGCTCGCCTCGCTTCGCGAGGCTCGCCAGACGATGAGCGCCTGTGGCGCTCATCGCTAAGCCCGCTATTCGTACGGACCACGCAAACAGCGTGACGACGACTCGTAGCAGGACAATTATAATATGTGATATATATATATATATTTGCACTGGGTGGGGGGCGGCAAACTCAGGGACAGCCCTGGGGCGGCAAAAGCTCTACTGAGTCAGGCACTTGCATTGTCTCTCTCATATAGACTTCAGTCCATGTTCCTTGCGCTCTATTCACTCCCTTGCCCTGGATCTCTCTCCTCTTGCTCTGAGTATCTCTTTTCTATTTTGCACTGGCAGTCTCCTTTGCCCTAAGTGTCTCTCTCCTCCCAACCCTAGCACACACTCTCTTGCATTGCACTGGCTGACACATAGACAGTCAGACACGATCATCCATCATGTCATCAGTGTAAACTAAGCTTTATATATTTTTTCAAGTGAAAATAAAAACCATGCGATAAAAATGGTAGTGTGTCATAATGTATAATAAAATGAAGACCCTTACCTTATTATCTTTCTATCTAATTTTATAATATAACGTCACTCAAAAATTTTTGCACCGTGAAAGGGGGGCAGCGCAAAAGGGGGGGGGGGGTGGGTTGGGGCAAAAAAATTGTAAAAAAAAAAAAAAAAAAAAGGTAAGTCAGAGGCACTCATCAGAGAACAAACCAACCTTAATAGGATAGTTCTATAGCCATGATAAGCCACTCTGAGAGCAACCTCTTTTAGCTCACTTGTGCCCTTCACAGGGAGAAATATCCTGTAGTGTATCAGTCTGGTCCCACTCAAAAGAGTGACCCAGCCCCGAAATACCAGGCAATTCTACCCTGAACAGGAGAAACAGCAAACACAGACGCGTTTCGTCCGGTGCCCTTCATTCCCTAGCTCCCCCACTGTCAAGGAGTTCAATAAATAAGTAATATTAAATTCCTTAATTTCTTAAAGTATTGATATGGTGAAAAAGCTACAAGAATCTTCAAGAACCCATATAAAACAGCATATCAAGTTGACATTACAACCAGTTGTTAAACATTTTCACAGCTCGAGTTCTAGACATTTAGTAAAGTGCACTTATGCAGAAGCTTTGCCGTTTCATTCTTCTCAGTTAGTCTTCAAATATATCATGTTTAAATCACTTTTGTTTTTTTACTCGGAAAGTGCATTAAAAATAATTGCTCTCAACATATAAACAGCACATTCAAAACTAACAAAATCATAGATAATGGCTCTATTTTCTACTGTGTGTTTATATTGTCAAAGTGTTTATGTCTCTATTAAATTCCTGTTTGATCTGTATTATTTTGTAAGCTCTTTATATCACTTTATGACCTAGAGAGTACTGACTTGCAAGTAATATAGTCTCACAAATCAATAGTTTCTAAGTTCTGTCAGATGCTTAGATTATAGACCATCGGTTATCTGTCTATGAAGTTTGAGAAATATAATTTGATTTTAAGATGCAATATTTTTACAGGATAAACATGACATTCTTATATTTAAAAGATCAGTTAGGTACCATATGTATTGTTTGCTCTTTTGAAGACAGTAGTTTGATTACTTGCTAAGTGTTTATCGAAAGCTAAAAAGCTCTTCATTTATACTGTATGTAATGATGATTTACTGGTAGGAAGCATCCATTTTTGTTAAAATCATTTGTCACTTAGGTTGAGACTTTGGATGACGATAAGAGACCCTATTCAATTGTCCAAATCACAATTACATGAGCCCATAATGGAGCCTGTAAATGTTACTGATATTCAATTGGCTACTTTTAGCTACTCACATTCCAGATTTAAAATCACTGTGGTTGTCAAAAACGTAACTCTGTCCTATATCCTTCTTTGATGTTTGAAGCCCGTAAATGTTATCAGTGTTAAAATCCAATTGCAACAATTCAACAAGCCCACAATTGCCTTCAAACCCGTAAATGGCAAATGTATAAAAAAATTCTACAAGTACTAGATAGGACTCACAAGTGGTTTAAACACCTGTTTGTAACACTGTAAAAGCAAATAAACACACACTAATGTACTTAAAAATACTGGGAAAGGCATTAGAATTAATTGCCCAACTGTCTCAAGCTTGCAAATTTGCAATCATTTTTTTTTATTTTTTATATATTTTATTTCCGTGTATATGGATCTCGGAAATCAAGGAGTTAATACATATCATGGAACCTGCTTGGACTGGAACTGTTGCTTAATTGATTTCTATTAATTTCTACATTTCTGGATTACGAGTCCAATTGCAAATTGTAATTCTAAACACTAATTAATTGTAGTTTAAAATCCATGTTTCACTGATGGTCTCATTTACTAAAATGTAACTTACAGGCTTGCTTAATTGATCATGATCATGCCCTGAAATGCTATTTACAGGTTCATAGTTTGAATGTGGAGACTGTGAGCATGTAATTACGAGTTTTTGACAATTGAATATGTCTACATGTTTAGAAAAATGTTGACCCACTGTCAAAAGTTCAGGTTGGAGGTAATTACAGGCATGCAATTGAATAGGTCTCAATGTGTCTATTTCATTTGAATGGATGGACTCATAGAAATAAAATGTTCAGTAGGATCAGCTATATGCGCTGAAGAATATAATTTACAAGGGGCCTGTGGTGAAGTGAGACCAGAGGTCAGAAGGGAGCTCTGCAAGACTTCTCCCCAGGAGTGAGACAGTTAACAACCTGCTCAAAAGGCAGGGGTGTTGCTGCAATCTAGGCCTGCTGCTACCTCCAGTTGGGGAATTGTTTGGAAGCGTGGAGCCTGTGCAGAGGCAGAGCAAACCTGGGACAGCTCTGTGTGGCCAGGGGGAGGATAGGGAGACCTGTAAAGCCAGTGAGGCTGTCTTAAGTCTACAGCCAGAACAATTGAGAGACACAACACTGATAAGAGTGTCCAGTGTGACCAGAGAGGTGAAAGAGACACAGCTCCTCTGCAGATGGATTGCAGACCCTGAAGGGAGTGGACTCTAAAACAGATAAATGTACAGGCCTGTGTTGCAGTATGATTAGCCTGTATTTCATATTACTGCAGTGCAGTGAGGGAACTGCATCTAATGTGTAGTAAGTGCTTCAAAGAAGCTAGGTGTTATTTTTGTTTGGTTTATCTTTGTAAGCTGACAATATACATTAAAACCTGTTCAAGCGCGTGAAAGCTTCCCGAGTCCTCCATTTTGCTGAAAACTAAGGCACAAATCCTGAGCATGACAGTAAATCTGTCACAGGGCCCTATTAAATTGTCAAAATGGCAATTACTGAAGCCCGCAATATAGCCTGCATAAGTTACTGATATTTAATTGTCCTCCTCTAGCTACCCGCAATTTATTTGCGAGCTACAGGCTGAAAATTTCTGCGGTTTTCAAAATCGTAACTCCGACTAATCTAAGCCTTTGATCTTTCAAGCCTGCAAATGTTACAATCGCTAAAATCGCAAATTGCGATTTAATTGCAACAATTCCACAAGCCCGCAATTGCCTTCAATTCTGTAAATGGCAAATGTAGCAAAACCTTCTACGAGTACTAGAGAGGACCCGCAAGAGGGGTAAACGATTGTTGGTAACACTATAAAAGCATCTAAAAACACAATACTGGACTTTAAAATACAGGGAAAGCCATGAAAGACAATAGAATCAATTGCAGTCTCAAACTCACAAATCTATAATAAAAATTTCTGTGTTATATCAATCTCGGGCATCAAGCAGTTAATAGATATCAGGCCACCCACATAGACTATAACAGTTTCTTCATTTATTTTTATTGATTTTTGAATCGCGGGATTGTGACCCCGATCAGATATCGGACATCTAAACACTAATTGATTCATGTTTAAATGCCATGTCTTACTGAAAACATGATGATGGTCTCATTTACTATTGGCTGTTTCTAAATAGTCAGTTACAGGCTTGCTTAATTGATCATGATAATGCCCTGAAATGCTAGATACGGTTACATGGTTTACGGATTTGGCTTTCGGCCAGGTAGCAGTGGGCTTGTTCAATTAAATCGATCCGTAACTTTTGCAATTTTCAATTGGCCCAAGGCCCAATATTAGTACAATATAAGTATAATCAATTAAAGACTGTCTTTATTTATTTTATTACTTTCTCAAGAACGTTGCTTAAAAGAACTTACCGTAACTATGGGACTACGCTGCTGCCTATTAAAGCAATAGAAAGTAGATACAATAGAAATTACATTAATAGTTACATTTTTATACTGCATCGTATTATCCATCTAATAGTGTGCTATTTTAATTTATAAATGGATATAAAAACAAGTGATGCAGATTATGTTGACATGTTACAAATAAAGGATAATAATAATAATATTAATACCTTGCCCTATCTTGAATAATGACTTACGTTCAACAATGCAAGTGCTGAAATCTAGCCAGGAGACTGATGCCCTAGCATGTCCGGCCTGAACACACATTTTTGCCTCACAGCTTCCCCAGAGGCCAACCAGACATATGTAGAGGGGTGTATTTAAAGGAAAGTGCTTAAATCATATTAGTTAAGAGATATTTTGTGTTATTAATTATTTTACAAGCATTAGGACGTAACAAAAGGGCAAACAAATGCTACAGTTTTTGCTGAACTTAAGTAATTATTCAAGGTAGGGCAGTTTGCTGGTCCATGCTTTACCCCATTATCTTGCTGGTATCATATAATATTTGGTTTTGGCCATTTATATACTTAGTCAATAAGGATTTCATTGAAAACAAAATATTTCAATAATTAAATTAAAATAATTAAATTAAAAATTATTTGTATTAATATTTGATTTAACTATAATATAAATTGCTCTCGTCTGATTGAAAAATGCAATGCTGAATATCAGCATCATCAGTAATTAAAAGCAAGATTTGTGTTTAGTAAAATTGGAGAACTTAGGTTTTCATCATATGGCACCTGCAACAAAGCCATAATATATCTTAGCACACATATTAAACACCCTGTTCATGATAATTCACAATGCGCCACGTAGGCTAGCTGTTTCAATGGAAAAAGGCTTTAGAAAATTGCACAATGATCTGAGATGCAGGATTGCAGGTTACCGTGGGCTATCACATTTGCATATGCACCAGCGACCCTTTAGCAAATGCCCACTTTGTGTTTTTCATAGTGAAATCTGTTTTGGTCATAAAGCATAAAGTACTATGTGTGTTCCAATACAGGATAGAATTGCAACATATTTAAATTTAATAAGCAAGTACATTCATGAGCACCCAGCTTTGTGTTTAAAGCTTCTTGGATGAATGTACTGTTCTACATACTATTGATTACTTATTCATTGCACCATTTCCCTGATTATATTGGTATTTTGCTTCGTTGTAATCATTGTATGCTACATAATATGAGTCCCAGAAGTGAAATCAGTCCTAGAAAGTAATTTGTTAAGCTTTCAATATTGCTAATTAGAGTGCTTTCAAAAGGGAGATTCCATGCAATTTAATAAATACCTCCCAATGCATGTTACAAATGACAAATACATTCTGACATTAGCACTATTCGGAAATAAGCCATTAATTACATTGATTTGGCAAAAACTGAATTACAGTAGCCAAAACCAAAAGGAAAGAATGCCGAATCAGTTTTAAATTGAGTACTTGTCCACAATTAAGACATATTATTAAGATCACACAACCAAGCATACGATAAAAATAGGATTAAGAAATAAGAACTTTTCAAATATTTAAGTTACTTGGGCTAGAATGTATATATTGAGCTGTCTTGGAGAGTTCACATCATACTTATCCAAAGGATCTCCAAGCATTCTTCAAGATCTTCTTCAAATAGTTAAATTCTTCCACCCTACATTGCTGGATCTCTTGGTTTGCCCTACAACATCCATGACCCTGATCTTGCCTTTGGCCCATTACACTATTTTATCAACAAAACCAAATCTCACCTTATGCTCTATTTATAATGTTGATTTTACAAAATGCATTCTTCAGTATCTCAAAATTGATGTGATATATGCGTAAAAAGGCATTATATATGCAAATATAAAAATAATAATAAACTGAATATAAAATGTGACAATCATTAGAGCATTTCAAAATTCTGAAGAAGATTAAAAATGTGAATAAATAAATCCATCCAAGTTCATGGGAGTACATTTGCACTTGGGTTGGATTTCTTTGACATGAAGCGTTATTGTAATTTGCTGAATGATGTTTATTTTATCTGTTTGTTTCATTAAGTACTTTATTAATGGTTACTGTCCATGGCCAACCCCTTTCATAATCTATATTTTTCCTTAGTCTTGAAGCTTTTGAGGCTAGCATTCATTGGGGTATATTTCCCCAGCAGGGATAGAAATAGGGTAAAAAATGTTGGTAAATATCACAATTTCCCGTTGTTTCTAAAGAAACTGTTTAGTTTTCACACTTAAAGTTTATCCCCTGTGACAGGTCACTGCCACGTCAGGGAGGGCACTCGGAGAGCCAGTGCCCTAACCGCAATGTTTGGGCAGTGGCGATAAATTGCGGGTAGGGCACTGGCCCATCCATCCTCCGAGTGCCCTCCCCGAGGGTCCATTGGTAAGTACTGTTTGTACTTCCGGATGGAAATGTGTTATTGCATACCGTCTTTTCCCTGGGGGTAAATCACAGATATTATATGTTTCTAATATCTTGTCTTACATCTGATTCATCTTCTCTTTCAGATCCTTGATCTCACTCTCATGGCTCTGAATTATCCTCTTTATATCATTAATTCAGAATGAGATCTCACTCTAATGGCTCTGAATTAGCGTCTTTATATCATTAATGCAAGGATTGAAGTTGCCAGTTCACTCTCTAGCTTGGATTCTTCCTGCAAGTTCATGGCTAGATGGCGTGTTTTTGTCTGTTTCAAGTCACTCCAGGAGTACTTATGCCTCATCTGTAGACCGGGAGCCTGAGACTGGAGCTGCCTCAATTCTGTCTCTTTACACTTGGCTTTTATCTGCTCCTTTAATTCTTCTGAAAAACTTATTTATTTTCCATAAGTTTATCCACAACTTTCTCGTCCCTTTTTCTGGCCTTTTCTAATGCTTCAGCATTAGTCTTGTTTTGCGCTCGCTCTTCACTCTTTGCCTTTAGCTCCACGGTCCCCTGCCTCACACGACTGAGGTCCTTCTC
The DNA here is from genome assembly GCA_027410445.1 of Discoglossus pictus. Classification (NCBI taxonomy): domain Eukaryota; kingdom Metazoa; phylum Chordata; class Amphibia; order Anura; family Alytidae; genus Discoglossus; species Discoglossus pictus. The sequence goes on along the minus strand of CM050164.1, from coordinate 49,093,100 downwards.
CATCTTGTGGAGTTTGGCTTCTTTCTTGACGACTTACTCTTTCATATCACTCAGTCGCTCCCTCATTACAACCAGATGGGGAATAGTGTCTGACTCAGATAGCAGCTGACTCTCTTCTATTGATCTGTACAACTCGGGGTCAAATTCTGTGACCTCCTGAGCTTGTCGGACTCCCTTTTTCAGCTCATTCTGTAGGGTCTCCAATTCTCCCTCTTTAGACTTTCCAACAACATAATTTCCACCTTCCCGATGGAAAAGCAACCACTCATGTTGCTTTTCGTCCCTTCTTTCCTGGTTCTCTCTGTTGTTCTCTCTGTTCCAGGTGCTCCAATTGGCTGGCTGATAATTCTCACTAAACTGTATCAGCTTCATCCAGCCATCTTGCTTCTGTCCTGGTATATTATCATTTATAGATTCCAAAGGCAGGTCCTCTCTCACGGCAGCTTCTTGAGCCCGGGTCCGCACCTCATCTTTCTCTCTGTTCAGGGCAGGCCTACTCGTTTACCACTGCGCTTCCAATCCTGCAAGGTTTGCGACTCTCTATCTCTGCCAGGAAGGAGCTCTTAGATGTTTGGTTTTGCTGGAATGTCTCCAGCTGTTCAGCAACTTCAAGCTGACACTCAACAGATAGGCTAGTGCACATCTTAGTAGCCTCTTGAATTTTGGACTCCTGAAACATACTTTTGATTTCAGCATCCTCAGCTTTCACCCGTGTTTCTTTCCCTTGAAAAGGCTTCTCTGCCTCTTTTCTCTGTATTTTTACTTTCTTTGCCTCCAAGGCTTCCAGCTTTTTATTTTTATCTGCTTCCTTCAGTTGCAGATTCTCTTCCTTAGCTTGTTGCCAACCCAGTTCACTCTGCTTGCACTGGGTCTCCTGCTGCATATTCGACATGTTTTCTTCACCGTTCTGTCTCTCCTATACAAGCTCCTTTGCTACGCCTCACATATGAGCTTTCTTCAAATATCGCTCTGCATTCCATGTATCATCTTGTGCACACAGTTCCTAAAGATGAGTGTTAGTCTCTTCTGTACAAACTCCACTCTTCTTCAACTGTACCTCAATATCAGAGAGTGTGCTTACCCTCTGCTTTTCTGGAGTATGGAACAGAAGGCACTTTTTCTATTACAGCTGCTTCCCTCTGGGATATACGGTCAGTGAGGAGGTCTTGCTTCACCTGTTCACCACTTTGCAGTCGCTTCTGCATAAATCTCTCTTTTAGCTTGTGCATGTGAGGACTCTTCCTCCGCTCCCAAACAGATATCTGTGTCTACTTCCTATAGGACACTCTGTTGTCATCAAACGCAGGCTTCCTTCGCCATTCAGGAATATAATCTGGCATTATCCTGATACCCTTCATTTTAGTAGCAACTTGCCCGTCTTCCACTTCAGGCTTTTTCAGTCCCACTGGGATAGAGTTCATTTGTACTTCTTGCTTTACTTGTTTCCCGTCTTGCTTCTCTTTATCCATAGCGCTTTGTTTTATGGCCAACTGAGACAGAGCGCTCTTGGGATATTTTACTTTTCTTTTAGGACACATCGCCATATTCTGCTTCTTATGTCCTCTCAGGGATGGTGGTTTGTCTTTCACCATCTCGATCTCTAGACTCTTTTCTTCCTTATCTTTCACTTTAGTAAGGTTTCCAGTGTCTTCATCATATTTAGGACATTCTTCCTTTGTAAGAATACTGGCTATAGTCATCCGTGATCTCTCCTTTCTCTGGATCAGAGATCGTTGTCAGGCACTTCCTTTCGCTATTATTCTTTACCTCAGGAGTATCCACCAAGGACAGGTGGCTGTGTCTGCCCAGGGTTCTAATGGAGGCATCTTCATTGCGCTTACCCATAATGTCTCTGCATCTCTCTTGCATTCGGATCTTTACCAATGACTTGATCAGCATGTTTCTTACTGAGGCTGGTTTTGCACTCCGTCAGTGACAACCCTTTGTCCTTTTTTCCTTGATCTTTGCTCACAACTTTAGCTGCTTTTATATCATCATCTTGCTCCAAGATGGTTCTTTAGCTGCACCCCTAGCCTCTTTTGCTTTCTCAGCAATCTCTGTTACTTTCTCAGCAGTCTCACTTGCGCTCTCTGACGTCTCTTTAGTGCTCTCTGCACTCTTGTGCGCCATCTCAGCACTCTTGTGCGCCATCTCAGCAGTCTCTTGTGCCATTTTAGCAGTCACTTTTGCTCTCTCACTTGCTTTTTCTGCAGTCATTTTTGCTGCCTCTGCAGTCTCATTAGCTTTCTCTGCAGTCTCACTTGCTCTCTCCTCTACAGTCACTTTTGGCTCTCAAGTATTCTCATTTGCTTTCTCTGCAGTCTCATTCGCGGCTCATGCTGTCTCATTCACCTCTCCTGCAGTCTCATTTGCGGCTCCTGAAGTCTCATTCGCTGCTCCTGCAGTCTCATTCACGGCTCCTGCAGTCTCATTATTAGTACTGAACTTGGTGGATTTTTACACTCTCTCTGCCAACCACCAGGTCTCTATCTCCTGATTTCCTTCTGCATCAGGTTTGGCTTGTCGTCCCTTAACAGGGAAACTGCATTTTAAACTTGGGTAGACAAGCATATCCCTTGGGTAGCGATAAGCCTGTCTGCCAAAAAAAATCCCAGGAGTGCAATCTCTGTACTCTTTTCACTCCTACTCTGTTAAGGATCTCTTCTTTCAGGATACAATAATTTGTTGCCTTTTCTTCAGGCAAAGCACAATATACTTTCTGCGCTTCTCCACCCAGATAGGGGCCAAGGACTGTTGCCCAGTGCTTCTTAGGCCAACCTTCCCTAGTGGCAATCTTCTCAAAATTCAGGAGATATGTTCCAACATCATTCTTATTTTTCTTTAGGAATCGATTAGGATTCATGCTTCTACTTGATTCTATGACCAGGGTTAGTTGCAGACTCCAGTTGCTGCAGCTGCACTTTCTGTGCCTCCAAAAAATCTCTCATTTGGACTCTGTCCTCTTCCGCTTGTCTCTGCCATTTCTCTGTGGCCTCCCTCAGACATGCAGCAGCATCTCTTAGTCTATCATCATTTGTAGCATGGGCTCTGTCCTGTGCAATTTCTTTTAACCATTTCTCCTGGTTTTCTTGCTGACATGCTCCGACCACCTTCTGGCACGTAGTGGCATCTACCAGAGCTTTCAATAGTTCCTCAATTATCATCCCACCACTGCCACCACATGTGACAGATCACTGCCACGTCAGGGATTCAGTGCCTTAGTTTCCAATACCACTGTGGAGTCGTCTGGAGCCTTTTTTATGTTTTATCAGGCTTTTACTGAATGATTGTCTGCAAACAACAGAAATAAACACAAAAAAACACCAAATTAATTCATCTTCATTCTGTAGCACACAGTCCAAACTCAGTTTTATAACCACCGGGTACTGGCCTTTACTCCCTGAAGTCCAGGATTCCCAATGTCTTTCCACTGTATATCCAAAACCTCGGTTCCAGCCTGGGTATCCACCTCTCTGGGTCTCTCTCTCTCTCAGCTTTCTTTCTAAGTTGAGCCTGTGTGTCCATCTCTCTCTCTGTTTCTCTCTCCCCTCTCTCCCCTCTCTTCCCTCTCTCCCCTCTCCCCCCAAGTGGAGGTCAATACAGGGGACACATCCATTTCTCTGTGTCTATTTTAAAGCTGCAAAACAGGTATTTTCTCTTGATTATTGCTGCAGTAGCAATTAACCCATTCTCTCCTGATGTGAAATCGTCACAGCTTTGTATCTTGCACCATCCTCTGGGGGGCACTCCATCACACCCCTCTTAATAAATAGATCTCATGGAAAGCATAAGAACTGGGGATATGTTTTGATGATGTTTAGGATTAAATTTAAAATAAAAACATAGAAAGTTTAATGAATACATTGTTATTTTCACAAAACATCAACTTTTTTTAAAATCCCAATGAATTGAAAATTGTTTATACTTGTTTATACTTTACAGCTTAGAAATGCTGGAAGTTGGGCCATTACAAATGTATTTTAAATCTGAGCACCAACAATTCTTTCAGAAAAATAACAAAATCACTTTTTTATTAGATAAATATCATTACTTGATGTATACATCGAAGTGTAGATTTAAGTGTGTCTATTCTGCTCAGTTAATTGAATCCTACACTTTTGGGCTATTTTTCTTAACAGAAAATATCCTAGAGAAAGAATTAGGAGACAGAGCAGAGCCGGAATATGGTAAGAATCTTAAACCTTCAAATTTGTCTGCAAAAAAATCAGTGATTCAACAGGTAAAAGAAAAAGTACAATTATATAAGACATATTTATAGTAGTATATAAATATGTTAAGATGAACACGCACGGGACTATATTGGTGCATGGTTCCTAAATTATTCTTAATGTCTTCTTATAATTAAATTTCCAGATGTAATATAATACTACTGTGAGATCCCTTGGATCCAGATATTCACTTTTAAATTATGACATTGAGAATTTCCAGACATAAGAACTGGTAACAAAGACTACAGTACATGCAAAAAACATATGTTTCCATGCGTTTCAATAACAGGTCTGTAATTGAAATGTCTTTTTTTATTTTTATTCTTAGAGTCTTTTTCTACTGCGTCAACAGAAAAAACGTTCGTAACAGGCAAACCGGAGGATTCGTCTCATGTAGTGATTGCAGAAACAGGTAAATTGTTTTTTATAAGATGAAATAGCTCGGCTAAAATTCATTTGTGTAGATGATCGGCTTAATTCACTTCTCAATAAAAACCACAGCATACTATAAATATGCTTGTAATGTTGCTGTCAAGTTGACAAAAAGCATATGTGTGCACTGCATCTCAAGACAGTAATTAAAGGTCATAACGGCAATGGATCATCTATTAATTGTCAATAGTTTTAAAGGCTAGCATAAATATAATTATATTATATACCTGTTTAAGAAAAGAAAATTAGATATTTAAGCCAAGAATATACATGGAACAGAAATTAATATAATTGATCCATTTTTTAATAATGCCTTTCTTTTTTGTAGGGATAATGCCAAACTTAATTTATGTGATTATACCAACCATTCCATTACTTTTGCTGATATTGGTAGCGTTTGGAACCTGCTGTTTCCAGATGATGCATAAAAGGTAATCCCATCATTTTATGGATTTGACTTTATTACAGAATGTAAGAGCTCAGCACGCAGGTTTATTTGTATGTCAATAGACTTACTGTATATGTAAAAAACAGCTCCATGTATACTACTGGGTAGTAAGTGGTTTTATCCCATTAAAAACGTTATTACCGATTTAAAAGGACAATTTCATTATATAGAAAGATTTTCTTAAAAGACTTCAGGGGCAGTGTTCTCAATGAATGCAAAGTGTGTACAGATATTTAACCCCTGTCAGGGCTGGATTAACCATTAAGCACAATAAGCACATGCTTAGGGCATCAACCACAGAACATTTTTCATTGCTGGATTTACCATAAACCATATGGTGCAAAACTACAAATGGTGCAGCTGAACCAGGTTCCATAAAAAGGGGATCCAACAATAAATGAAAAAAAATACATACATATATATACAATAATAAAATAGTAATACTAGAGGTAACTGATATACATTAATATTGGGAATACAACAACGTTGGAATCTGGTACTGGTTGATTATATTTTTATTTTTTTAATTAGATATGTATGGAGGCACCAAAATCATTTAAGTGTTTAGGGCATCTAAAGGTCTTACTCCAACCCAGCCTATGCTCAACCCAGCTGTTATGGAGGGCTATTTAGTTGTTGCACACCATAAATTAACAAAATGACAAGAAATGTGTGCTAAGAAGGGGTAGCTCAAAAAGAATAATTTAACATGTTTGCAACACATTTTTTTCACAAACTTAATGTGTTAGGAAACAAACGTGCTAGCATCTCATGTGAATAAAAGCCAGAATTCACTATCTGACTTTTTCAGAGTTTCTTGGAAATGATGTAATTATACAGTTAATCGATTCAGCCTTGCAACATTGTTTCCAAAAAAAGATGGTTATACAAATATTAATTACTAAAACGATATTCATTTTACTGTAACAAAGGAAGCTTATACAACATTTTTATGTAGTGTATTAATATCTAACAATGTAATGCATATTTATTATTAGTTATTTTATGTGTGGAAACAGTTGGGCCCTCATTCAATTGCAATTTGGCCAATTGAATAGGGGTCTAAATAAGCACATAACATATTTTTTTAAAGAAGTTTTTAGTTAGTAAACATCTATCCAAAAATAAGGTTTTCACTAACTAAAAACGTATTTAAAAAATATATATTATGTGCTTATTTAGAGCACTATTCAATTGGCCAAATCGCAATTGAATGAGGGCCTTGGAGTTTAGGGAATATAATACCAAAATTGGCTGAAAATATGAAATGGGATAAATTGAATTTTGAGGGAGATATAGCTGTATAACATACCACCATAGTAGACAAACAAGAGAAAGAGAGGATGATGTGTTACCATTATAGAAATAAAAATTGTCTGGAAAATCCTATTCTTAAATTTTACATAAAAAAAAAAATCAGCATAGTATTTAGGGCAGGTGGTACCTAGTTAGGTTAAGTACAAAAAAAGCTAACAATATTACCTCATATGCCAAGGCAGAAAAGGGAGAAAATTAATCTCAATAAGCATATAGCTTAATGAAGGGAATTGAAAACATTGATTTAGAATTAAATAGGTGGCAAGTCAGGAAACTACAGGCCAGTAAGTACGTCAGTAGTTAGGAAAATAATGGAAGTTAAAGCTTTCAATATGAGCAGCATTCAGCCATATATTTTCAAACAACTTGGACCGTTTATTTATTTATTTTTATATTTTTGTGACTGTTCAATTCAAATATTATGCCATAGTAGTGTAGTTTATACATTATATTATTTTTTACACTTTCATATAAAATTCTGAATAAAGTATGAATTACAATGGGTGATTGGATTTTAAAGTAGTTGCATAAACAAGACATTGTTCGTGTACTACTCCAAATAATGCTATATAAAAGCTAAGACATATGGACATACTTAGTCTAAGTAGTCTGAAGTAAGACACCCTTAGTTTAAGATACATGGACTAAAGTCGTAGGAGTTAATACAATAAGGGAATACACATATGTTTGTTGTAATGATAAACAAAATTACAGTCTAGGACAACACAAGAAACCAAAGCTGACATTAGAAACAGAATAGAAAATGGTTATACTATATAGACCACAAGCTCAGTTCTATTTTTTATGTTTCTGTCAGGCTGGATCCACAAAAGAAGGTGACTGTGTGTCAGGAAGAAGTATAAGCCAACTGGACAGTTGGTTTTCTTAGGGTATGTTGGTTATATAAGTGTAACCTAAGTTTATGTAGCATTGTATACAAAACTGCAAACAATGCATCTACTTTATGCTTAAATTCATCGCTTTATTTATATAGTTTACAATGGCACTCAACTTGGCACATTAACATTATTAGATATTACTAAATGTTTAATATGAGATACAAATTGTCCGTTTTAGTAGACTCTGTGTGTGTCAGCCGGGTTCAATATTAGTTATTTAGAGACTACTAGTTAGCCTGAAACTTATTTTTGGATGCATTTAAACATTAAATGGAGTCTGTCATCCCAAAGTCAAGTTGTTGTTTTTTTGTTATTCTATAAGAGCATGAAAAACAGGCTATATGTTGTATTCATTTTTCTTGTAAGTAAAAATCTGCTAGTACAATGGATATCTTCCTGTAGAGGGGACAGAGTCCATTTATGTTAATGGCTGATTCCACTGATGCAAGTCTGAATATACAGTGGATATAAAAAGTCTACACACCGCTGTTAAAATGTCACGTTTCTGTGCTGTAAAAAAACTGAGGCAAAGATAAGTCATTTCAGAACTTTTTCCACCTTTAATGTGACCTATAAACTGTACAACGCAATTGAAAAACAAACTGAAATCTTTTAGGTGGAAGAAAAAAAAAAAAAAATAATAATGTGTTTGCATAAGTCTGAACACGCTCTTATAACTGGGGATGTAGCTGTGTTCAAAATTAAGCAATCACATTCCAAATCATGTTAAATAGGAGTCAGCATACACCTGCCATCATTTAAAGTGCCTCTGATTAACCCCAAATAAAGTTCACCTGCTCTAGTTGGTCTTTCCCTAAATTTTCTTAGTCGCATCCCACAGCAAAAGCCATGGTCCACAAAGAGCTTCCAAAGCATTAGAGGGATCCCATTGTTAAAAGGTATCAGTTAGGAGAAGGGTACAAAAGAATTTCCAAGGCATTAGATATACCATGGAAGACAGTGAAGACAGTCATCATCAAGTGGAGAAAATATGGCACAACAGTGACATTACCAAGAACTGGAGCTCCCTCCAAAATATGGCACAATAGTGACATTACCAAGAACTGGAGCTCCCTCCAAAATTTATGAAAAGACGAGAAGAAAACTGGTCTGGGAGGCTACCAAGAGGCCTACAGCAACATTAAAGTAGCTGCAGGAATATCTGGCAAGTACTGGCTGTGTGGTACATGTGACAACAATCTCCCGTGTTCTGAAGTCTCCCAAAAGCATGTGGGAAAAGGTGTTATGGTCTGATGAAACCAAGGTTGAACTTTTTGGTCATAATTCCAAAAGATATGTTGGCGCAAAAACAACACTGCACATCACCAAAAGAACACCATACCCACAGTGAAGCATGGTGGTGGCAGCATCATGCTTTGGGGCTGTTTTTCTTCAGCTGGAACTGGTGCCTTAGTTAAGATAGAGGGAATTATGAACAGTTCCAAATACCAGTCAATATTGGCACAAAACCTTCAGGCTTCTGCTAGACAGCTGAACATGAAGAGGAACTTCATCTTTCATCATGAGAACGACCAAAAGCATACATCCAAATCAACAAAGGAATGGCTTCACCAGAAGTAGATTAAAGTTTTGGAATGGACCAGCCAGAGCCCAGACCTGAATCCGATTGAAAATCTGTGGGGTGATCTGAAGAGGGCTGTGCACAGGAGATGCCCTTGCAATCTGACAGATTTGGAGTGTTTTTGCAAAGAAGAGTGGGCAAATCTTGCCAAGTCAAAATGTGCCATGCTGATAGACTCATACCCCAAAAGACTGAGTGCTGTAATAAAATCAAAAGGTGCTTCAACAAAGTATTAGTTTAAGGGTGTGCATACTTATGCAACCATATTATTTTATTTTTATATTTTTTCTTCCCTCTACCTAAAAGATTTCAGTTTGTTTTTCAATTGAGTTGTACAGTTTATAGGTCACATTAAAGGTGGAAAAAGTTCTGAAATGATTTATCTTTGTCTCATTTTTTTACAGCACAGAAACCTGACATTTTAACAGGGGTGTGTAGACTTTTTATATCCACTGTACAAGGATACAATGAAATGCTGTATTTCTTTGCTTTTCATATGTTGCCTATTATCAAGTCAAGTACTTCAAAGAACATATTATAAATACGACATTTCTACAGATCATTAACCCTAAATAAAATCCGTAGGCAGTTGGTTGCTTCACACTCCTATTTATCTCACTGTTTACATATATATAACACTGTAAGGCATGTTGTAATTTATTAGTCTATCAACATCTGTAGTAATTACTCATTCCATCTCATATTCTTGTACCAGTCAGTTAAATACACTTGGATTACATTGGTCCCTTCCATCTCTAACCATGTTCCTTTTAGTTGCAGGCCATAAACATTATTATGATATATATCTGCCATTCCTTCTTGAGTATTTTTTTTTTGATTTAGAGAAATATCTTTCAGAGTGGTGTTAGCCTGCTGTATAAAAGCGAGGTACCATTGTAGTTGTGCTACACCTACAGTAGATCCTCTTCTGGATCGCTACCTTGTTATGGTGAAGGGGCTTGTATACTTCAATGAGGCTGTGAGTTATACCATGTAGGGTCACCTATGATGGGCAGTTCATATCAGAGAGGTCAAACAAATCTTGGTCCACTGGACACTCCAGTATTTTACCATTAAAACCTTATGGATAAGCACAACCAGATACATAATAATTGTGCCTGGAGTGCTGCTGTCCATAGGGTCATGGAGAGTCGGACATGACTGGATGACTAAACAACAACACTTAGATACTGAAGCACAGTATTGATTAACACATAAAGGACACAATTCACTGGTTTCTTTTAACTGCTATTCTATAGTTCGAAATGGAATTAGCAATGGAAACCATGTGCAAGTGCTTCCTCTTGCTTAAGCTAATTCTTATTTTACAATGAGAATCCCACATTTGTTTCTCATCTAATTATTGTGTGCCATGGGTAAAACATCCTAGGACATGAAATATCATTTGCTGAGAGGCCATCATGGGATTTTCACTATAAAAAGAGATTTGGCTTCCTTCAAGGCCATTTTTAGAAATTGTTTTCTTGTGACGCAATTTTATCTTAATATTTTCTTTCTGCGTTATTATTCTGGTTTCTCTATTGACTAAAACTAACCATTCTTGTTAATACTGACTTAATTATAATTGAAACTATGGATGTAATTGTGTTAGAAATATGTAATAATCATTGCAATTACACAAACATTGTTTGATTAAAATAAAATGCATATACAGATCTACAACCTTATTAAATTGCAATTTGGCCAATTGAATAGGGCTCTATATAAGCACACAGCATATTTTTTTTAGTTTTTAGTTAGTGAACTTCTATCCAAAAGCAAGGTCTTCACTAACTAAAAACTTCTGTAAAAAAATATGCTCTGTGCTTATATAGAGCCCTATTCAATTGGCCGAATCGCAATTTAATAAGGTTGCTAGTGTTGGGATTCTTTTCCATCAGTTTTCAATGGAAGAAATACATGAGATAGTCTTGAAACACTGCGCCAGTGAATATAATAATGAGAAATCTCAGTGAATCAAACAAAAGACTGAGAATGATACAAGGTCCTAGCCTGCCTGGCAAGTTTCTTCCAAGTTCTTGAATGTTTGCCATTGCTATTATCACATATGCACACACATATTACCATATAACATATGCACACATGGACTGTCAAGCTGATGCTGCATAATCAGGAACACGCAGAGGTAAATCCAGTATTGCACAAATACTTCAACAAGCCTGGTTATCCAGTTAGACATGGACATTGTATTTTCTCACATTATATTTGATTGCCTGAACTGAGCTTATCCAAGATTATTTATAAAACAGAAGCCTTTTTGCTTAAGACACTCACAATCATTTATGGGTTCTGAAATACTTTTTATTACTGTTTTCCTGTCTGTTTTACTACTGCATTTTTCAGTGTTTCTAAACACTCTGGGGCTTTATATGCTATAAATATGTAATGTAGTGAGCTTTCGACTATTTAACATGTCTACTAGACAGGCTACTACAAACATGTTACATTTACAGATATTCTTTGAAACATCATTGAATGTTCAGCTTTCTATAATACAAAAAAGAAAGACAGGTGGCTCTAGGTCTGGTCAATACGATATTTAGGAAGACAGGGTACTACTAGGGATCAAAAATGCAACGCAAACTTACACAAAGGGTCCCTATTAAAGTGCACACCTATTATTATTACTAACTAGCGAATTGCCCATCAAAAAATGATGGCAATGAAATTGTAAGTGAGCTAATGCTGTTTGGTGTATGATAATAAAATAAATAATAGATTAATAAATGAATATACCTATTTTGAAGTACTATATGCAGGAAGCATTCTGTTGATGAGCTGACAATCTGTTTTGATGTTTCAGCATCAGTGCTGTGGAGCTGCTGTGTAAGCGTCATGAATGTGTGCAGTGTAATAATGTGCGTGCGCGAGACAAATCCGTTAGAGTAGCTGTGTACTTCCGCATTATATCAGTTATTGTTCTAAAATGGCGGCTAATTTGTGGTATGCGTCTGTGGCTGATTTAGCGTCCTTCGTTTTCGATGTCGTCTGACTTTTTCGGAATATCCGTAGCTGTTTGGTGGTATTTTGCGTGTTTAGGGTCCTTGAGCCTCGTTTTCGTTTTGTTTGGCGGCCATTTTTTCTCTCGCTTAGGTGATTTTCGGGGTGTTTAAACTACGAAATTTATACTTAAATGGAGCTGTATCTTCATTTGCAGAGGTTCTCGGTGCCCCCCCCTTGCTGTGGGTAAGCTTTTTATGTGTTTGTTGTTTGTATTTATTGTGTTTGTAATGTTTTTGGGGTCGCGCGGGTTGCGTCCTTGTTTTTTAATCTCGTAGGTGTTTTTCGGCAAATATGTAGGTGTTTGGTGGTGTTTTGCGTCTGTAGCATCGTTTTCGGTCTTTTCGGCGGCCATTTTTTCTCTCGCTTAGAGAATTTTTCAGTGTCTAAACGCTTTTATTTTAAGTTAAATTGAGGCGTAACTTTAGTTTTCAAGGTCCTGGATGCTCCCTCTTCCTGTAAGTAAGCTTTTTATGTATTTGATGTGTGTATTTGTTGTATTTTTCATGTTTTGATGTGCGCGGGTTGCGGACGTTTTTTGCGAGGTCGTAATGGGTCGTAACATGTCTCATATTTTCTTTTCGGAACAACGTAAATTTTGCGAGGTCCGCAGTTGCTGGCAAGGAGTGCCAACAGCTCGCATGCTCACAACTATATATGTGATCTCACATATGAGACAAATAGAACCGTAAAACATAACTTTTATTAAGTGTAATTATTAAAATCATTGTTTAAAAACATCCAGGTGCTGCTACCATATCAGGATAGTTGCAACTATATAGAGGGGTAGACCATATCACATATATAGTTGTGAGCGTACGGGTCGTTGCTCACGCTTGCGGGCTCGCGTAGCAAGCCCGCGGCCCTCGCGCAGCGAGCCGCGGCCCTCGCGTAGCGAGGTCACTGGGCAAGGGCCTCAGTTGCTGGCATGGAGCGCCGAAGGCGCTCCATGCCAGCAACTGAGGCCCCTCGCGAAGCGAGGGCCTCAGTTGCTGGCGAGGTCACTGGGCAAGGGCCTCAGTTGCTGGCATGGAGCGCCGAAGGCGCTCCATGCCAGCAACTGAGGCCCCTCGCGAAGCGAGGGCCTCAGTTGCTGGCGAGGTCACTGGGCAAGGGCCTCAGTTGCTGGCATGGAGCGCCGAAGGCGCTCCATGCCAGCAACTGAGGCCCCTCGCGAAGCGAGGGCCTCAGTTGCTGGCGAGGTCACTGGGCAAGGGCCTCAAACCCTCGCAAACTTCACGTCGCTACTCAAAAAACACGACACACAAATTACGACACTCGCTACATTTTACGAACTTCACGTCGCTACTCAAAAAACACGACACACAAATTACGACACTCGCTACATTTTACGAGGAACGCAAACAACCTACGAAACACGTTATAACACATTACGACCTCGCAAACATCGGACGCAACACGCCGACATACAAACATTTAAAACACAATACATACACACAGCACATACATAAAAACCTTACCTACACCAAGAGGGAGCACCCAGGACCTCAAAAATGCAACTTAGACCTCGATTTTACTCCAAATAAAAGAGTTTTCAGACTAAAAAACAATATAAGCGACAGAAAAAATGGCCGCCGAACAAAACGAAAACGAGGCTACAGCACTCTAAACTCGCAAAACACCACAAGAAACTCGCAAAACACCACAAGAAACTCGCAAAACGCCACAAACCACCTACGGATATTCATACCACACAGTGCACACATTCAGCATGCTTACACAGCAGCTACACACCACTAATGCTGCAGCAACATCAACACACATTGCCAGCTCTTCATCACAATGCTTCAAAATAGGTACAGTATATTCATTTACTAATGTTTTACATATTTCATTATTATACACCAAACAGCATTTGCTACCTTACAATTTCATTGCCGTCATTTTTTGACGGGCAATATTCTAGTATATATATAGTGACTAGTGTATTGTCTAAAAGTGCAGGTGCTAGTATAACCATCAAGTGCCATATTCTATTAGCTACTTGCAAAATGCCTTGAACTCATAAATTTGGCTTTGGGTGTTTTTTTTTAAATAAATGTTTATATGCATTCTATTGACTTAAGAATTCATTAGTGCCAATGAGTAATATTTGCAGAATATGTAGCAATATTAAGAGTGATTTTAAGTGTGTATACATTACCAATGGGCAATTGAATCAGGCCCCAAGTGCTTAAGAATTGTCAGAAATGTATCTGACTTTAATAGTGTTACTGATATATATTAAAATAGTGATTTCAATTGCTTTTCTGACAGTGCCTATTTCTACCTTTTCCTCTATTAGGAATATAAAGTAAAGCTCTTTTATCTTTTGCTGATAATGAGCTTCTATGCAGAAGTTGCTACTGTTATATTAGCGCGTCGTCATTGCTTATGTCTAATAGCGTATTGTAATCTCTTTATGTGGTCTTCTACTTCTACTATGTTCAGCTTTCCACTGAGATGTGTTAATTACATGGGAAGGTGTTTAGTTTTAGGAAGCTTACCGCTATAGCTATTCTTAGGACATCTGGCCACATTTTGATGTGGATGTGGAAAATAATTTACTTGTGGTGTTAACATGACATATAACACATTATCACAATTTCTTGTGAATTTTTCTTATCTCACAATAATAATAGGACTCACTCTGAGTGGTGTGTTTGTCCAACAGGAAAGATATCACTGTGGACTACAGTGCTCTGTTTTTTCGTGTATAAATTGATGTATATGTGCATATAGTATGTGTATACATTTCCTTTACTGTGTTGTGTTTATTCTCCCATATGCATTTACTTGCATTTACCAGGGCTCAACAAATGTCAGGAGCCAGGATTTAATGGCACAAAATGCTTACAGGCACGTAGATTGCATCCACTGTACGTCCCCATTCAATGTTACCTGGAAGCAGACAGACATGAGTGACTGAGCCAGGGCACTGTTGGTGTTACATTCCCCGGGTTCAGCACCGCACCCTCCAGCCTAACGTACCTGTGCGTAAGTGAGGAGTGAAAGCTGCTGCTGCTAGAATAGCTCTCGCTGACAAATATACTGAGCAGAGAATCCTATGTGCAGCTAATCTTAATAGTAACTCTCAAGCAACCAGAAACTACAAATATTCAGCATCTACCAATCCTCATCAGTGCTGGATAACTGAGAGTCTACTGTATATAGTTTTCTTACACCATGGACATCTGACCACATCTGACCACATTAGGATTTTTATGTGGGCAAGTATGTTATACCCCCTGTCCAGAGCTATGATGTTTTAATTGTATGTCGAATATATCACTTTAAATAGTGGTATACTCAAAAAAGATGGTAAACTGGTTTATAAAACACATCCTAATAAGGTTCTGCTTAGCAATTCTTGGGTACTGTTTCATATCTGGCTCCAATGACCAATGGTATAAAGCTGGAGCAAATAAACTTCCTATCATTTTGATAAAAGGTCACTTATGTTAGTCTGCAACTCTTTAGATATCTAATTAATTTAGTATTATAGTGCTGATAATTTCTATCTAAAGAAATGCTTTGGTTCCATTTTTACTATACAGTGTTTGGAATAACTAAACTTCATAATAAAAAAACTATTTTTAAATAGTAAAGAAAATAAATACAACATTTACCTATGAAAGTTTTATATTCAAGTTATTCTTTTATTTGGGTATCAATTTCACTTTTTTAAGCAGCTTATTTCAGCTGCTTATGTGATTCCACCAGTCCTACTGAAAGCACTTACATTTTTAGCTGTCAAATTTCCATTGTAGCAGATGGAAGCTTTTGCTCAATTAAACAGCTCAGCAGAAATCAAAATGGTAGGTTCTGAATGTGATTTTTTTTACATATTATTTGTTTTAATTTGGCAAAAAAATTGCTCTTTATCAAGTGTAATTTTTGAAAACAAGGTACAGTAAAACCCCCGTTATCCAGCACCTATGGGGACTCCCAATTGCCGGATAAGTGTAGTTTCCGGCTAATCGGGAGCCCCCGAATATAAGGGTGTAAATGAAACTTAACCCCCCCCCCCCCACAAACCCTCAAAATGCCTTTAAAAATGCACTAGCACCTAAACTGGGCCATTTAGGGCCAGAAAAAAACAATTAGAAAAAAGTTCGAATTTTTTTTTTTGCAGTATTGAACTCAGGGTAGTGCCGGTTATGCCGGTTTAGCAGGAGTTTCTTTAAAATGGGGAATTGATGCCGGTGCCGGTTGCTTGAGAGTCCCGGTTAGTAGGGTGCCGGATAACTGGGATTCTACTATATATGCTAAATATAGGACTATAGACATATTTTAAGAATATATGCTTTGTAGTAGATAATAGCTTTTTATAAAATCCTCTAAAAACTCTAATTTAGTAAGTGTCATGGGATATATTCACTTACTTGTACCACTTAAGAAAAGCATTATTCTCAAAATGCATCAGTATTTTTGCTCCATCTTGTGCTTGCTAATATGTATAGGATCAACATTTGCCACATATAGGGCCTCATTCAATTGTGATTCGGCCAATTGAATAGGGCTCTATATAAGCACAGAGCATATTTTTTTTACAGAAGTATTTAGTTAGTGAAGACCTTGTTTTTGAATAGAAGTTCACTAACTAAAAACTTCTGTAAAAAATATGCTATGTGCTTATATAGAGCCCAATTCAATTGGTCAAATCACAATTGAATGAGGCCCATAGTAATGTAATGCAATGACATCACCACTTTTTTGTGTATAATCCTATCATATAAAAAACACAGTTTAGGTCTGCATTCCGGATACTGCCTCAGGTGATTCCAGGATTGGTTAATACTTCAATAAACATTATGAACCCTATTCAATTGGCCAAATCACAATTGAATGAGGCCCTATATAAGCACTTATTTTTACAGAGGTTTTTAGTTAGTAAATTTCTATCCAAAATCAAGGTCTTCACTAACTAAAAACTTCTGTTAAAAAATATGCTGTGTGCTTATATAGAGCCCTATTCAATTGGCCAAATCGTAATTGAATGAGGCCCTATGTACTTGCAAGTTGGTAGATTCAGATGGGTATGTCATATTCTATTATATAGCATGAAATTAACTACTCATATTGTCAAAAATGTTTTAACCCCTATCCACACATTCTTATGTTTGTTAAAGATAATAACAATCTGTTTTTGAGACTTCTCTCTCTTTTTTGTTGTTGTTATTTATAGCAAAGAACGATCAAAAACCAGTCCAACCCAATCTACACTGTGGATTTCAAAGGCCCCAAGGAATGAGATCAATATGGAGGTTTAACAACGCAATGACTCATTTCACTACAATGCAAGAAGAATATATCATATTTTCCTTTCTGGATCACTAAATTTGAGAGCATCAGCTTGGAATGACTTGCAATCTGCATCGGCATTCAGTTCAGCAAGAAGAACTACAGGCTCCCCCTTGAGGCACATTTTAAGAACTCTTTTATAATACTCATGTATGATTCATAGTTAAACAAGAATTTGTGTCTTGCTACATTAAAAACAAACTATGCTTATTTTGCTAGTGGAAACTCTTGAATTACCCTGCAATAGAGGAAATGGACAGTTTCTCTTACAATTTATATGGAGAAATGTTATGTATGTTTGGCATTGTTTGCAAGAATGGTAGATTTTGTTAATTTTTTCTCTGGTATTGTACTTTTTGACGTACTTTAAATTGTATTGCTATGGATATGTATTGTACAAAAACTAATTTATCTTTGCATAAAGGTTTGATAGAAAAGAAATTGCTTGCTGAGATCCTGTTTCATAGCGTGCATATTCACTTTAAATTACACCTTCTACAACTCTTATGTTGCACATACCCTGCGGAAAAGGTTATTGTATTTCAGACATACTGGAGACTAAAACAGATAAGATGTAGTTCTGTGATATTGCCACATAAACCTCTTTGCAAAATTTCTACAATTCATGAGAATCCAAATGGAGCCAAACATTCATCTATATGTGTATTTTTGCACATGTTAGGTGTTTATCATCACGGTTGTTCCTGGGAAGGGGCGACCAGGGCAACCACCAAGAAATGCCTTGTATGTGGATGCTTTCAAGGTGATTTAAAGTATTTTTTCATATGCCATACATGCCAATATTTTGCTAATGACTACACCCTGCCTTCTCCCTCCTTCATCCACCAATAATTCTCATTGTGGAACAAAACCATGGAATTCAGAGCTGCAAAGGAGCTACATATACTAGCAAAGGTAATGAGGGACAGTGAGCATTAGAGACTAACAGCTTTATTAAATTGCGATTTGGCCAATTGAATAGGGCTCTATATAAGCACATAGCATATTTTTTTTACAGAAGTTTTTTGTTGGTGAAGACCCTGCTTTTAGATAGAAGTTCACTAACTAAAACTTCTGTAAAAAAAGTATGCTATGTGCTTATACGGGGCCCTTTTCAATTGGCAAAATGGCAATTTAATAAGGCTGTAAAGTTCCACTAAAATTAGCACAATTTGGACCATATCACAGTAAAGATCTCCTAAAAGCATATTGAAATATCTTTTGAATTTTTGAAATACGTGCATTTTTCCCTGAGAATTCAATAAAGTTAAGTCTGTGTTTACATGAGTCACTGACTGCTTCCAACAAGACACACGCTACAGCTCAGTGTAGTGACCAAAAGAAAATATCATTAAATCAGTAAATCAATCGATGCAGAGCATGGCATACTGGAATCTCCTAAACAGGTAATTCAGGGAAAAACTGCTATCAATCATTGTCCTCACTGCCCGCTGCGGTTGTCTGTTATTAATCATGAAACTGCCAGTAGGCAGGACAGACTGTGTTTGCAAACAAAACTGTATTTCAACATACATTCATGTGCTCTTTCACACCAGTGAGGTGAGGCATGAGGAGAGTTCATACACTCAGGTGGGTCTAGAGCAGCATAAATACATAACTGGTGCTGCTAGCTGGTACTAGTCACTGTGTCCCGTTATTGTGTTTTAATATTGTAATCATGAAGGGAGCAGAAATATCTTAAATGTTCACTTCCCAGATTCCACCTCTTTGTTAAAATTACACATGAGAAGGGGAGCAGATACTAGAGCTCTTACATAGGCTAGGAAGGGGCAGCTTTGGAGTTTGTGCCTTTTGAGTCAGATTATCTGGCCCAATTTGTCATGTTTACTTTGAGTGTCTTTGCACCACTTTCTCTTTGTTATATTTTGTCTCTTGCAATAATCTTACTCCACTGCACAATTCAAACTCATTATCCTCTACTGGGATGTCTGTTCTTTAGCTCTGAACTGCAGGACTTAGCACTTAGTCTAATGTTAAGCACTGGATAGACAGATGACAATACTATTTAGATAATTGTCCTTGTTTTTAGAATACATGTCACTTAGTGTGTCTGAGATGTCAGTCTGCAGAACCACTAATCTGTTGTTATGTTATTTACATCCTCTGCAGTTAGTTATCAAGGCAACATTTAAGGGGACACAGAATATGTTCTGAAAATGGCATTATGGTGTTGAGGAACTTATATAGAATAAGTCTACAATGAATATTTTGGTTACAAAAGAATATAGGAAACATTACTGAAAATGTGTTCACTTTCACAAGCCACTTGGATATGTGATGGGGAAGTATTGTAGGTCATTAAAGGGCCACTTAATTCAGCACAATTTGGACCACATCACAATAAAGATATGAAGATCTCTTAAAAGCATGTTGAAATACTGAATTTTTGAAAAACATGCATTTTTCACTGAGAAATCTGTGTTTACATGTGTCACTGACTGCCCACATGCCAGACCCACAGCTGCATCTCAGTGTATTGAGCAAAAACAAAAACGTTAAGCCTTAACAAGTCCATCTGTGCAGAGCATGGAATGCTAGACTCACCTAAACAGGTCAGCTATGGGTTAACTGGTTAGTGCAGTACTGAGAGCAGGGGAAAACTGCTAGCAATCACTGTGTGCTCCTTGGCTAGTTGTTATTACTCATGCAGCAGTCAGCAGGCAGGATACACGTTTTGTATAAACAGACTTAAAAGGTTAGATTTTTTAGCTGTTATTAGTGTAATTTAAAAAATATATATATAATTCATTTTAACATGCAAATGTGTGTTATTTCACACCATGAAGCGCACTTTAAGGAAATTGCCCTATAAGGAAATTGCTCGTTTGATATCATGGAGTTAGAAGAGCATGTTCTAAACCTTATACCATGTATGCTTGCATAAAATATTAGTTCTTCTTTTAATCCCTGCTGACTGCATTTAAAACAAAGGCAGGACCTCATCCTGTTGTTTCTTAGCTGTATCAGGTTCAGCCACTAGAGGGAGTATTGTTTCCATAGAGCTCCTTAACTTAATTGTTGCTGGACACACCCTAATTAAAGTTACATAGTTACATAGTTACATAGGGCCTCATTCAAATGTGATTTGGCCAATTGAATAGGGCTCTATATAAGCACAGAGCATATTTTTCTTACAGAAGTTTTAGCTATTGAAGACCTTGCTTTTGGAGAGAAGTTCACTAACTAAAAACTTCTGTAAAAAAATATGCTCTGTGCTTATATAGAGCCCTATTCAATTAGCTAAATTGCAATTGAATGAGGCCCATAGTATTTAAGGTTGAAAAAAGACTTTCAGTCCATCAAGTTCAACCTTTTAAGATTTCCTCTGATCTGCAATATAAGGATTAACTATTAATTCATTAGTTGTTAATTAATTATTAATCAATTATTTAATGTTTTTTTTTTTTTAATTATAAATTAGTCCAGAGGAAGGAAAATAGAAAAAAAAACAAAAAACAAAACACAAGCGAGACTTAGCCAATTTTCTCAAAGGGAAATGTAAAAAATTTGGATCAATACAGTCTCTCTATCCATGATAACCCTGAATTCCCTTTTTAATTAGAAATAAATCGAGTCCCCTTTTAAAGTTATCTATCAAATCCGCTGTCACCACCTCCTTTGGTAGATAATTCCACAGATTAACCACCCTTACTGTGAAGAACCCTTTTCTTTCTTTGAGGTGGAATCTTTTTACTTCTTACCTCAAGGGATGTCCTCTTGTCAGTTGAAAACCTCTTGACAAGCTCCCTTGACAAATCTTTATACTGACCCTGGATGTATTTATATAAGGTAATCATATCTCCTCTTAGACGCCTTTTTTCTAGAGAAAATAAGTTTAATTTGGTTAGTCTTTCTTCATAACTTAGCCCTTCCATTCCCCTTATTAGTTTTGTTGCCCTTCTCTGTACCTTTTCCAGCTCTAAAATGTCCTTTTTATGAAGTGGTGCCCAAAATTGTACTCCATATTCCAAATGAGGGCGTACTAGAGATTTGTATAGTGGCAGAATTATATTTGCTTCCCTGGCTTCTATACCCTTCTTAATACATGCTAATATTTTATTGGCCCTTGCAGCTGCTGCTTGGCTTTGAGCACTGTTACCTAGGTGGTTGTCCACAAGCACTCCCAAATCCCTTTCAATATCTGATACACCTAGATTTGCTCCATTAAGATTATAAATTGCATGGCTATTTTTCCTTCCCAGATGCATAACCTTACATTTATTCATATTAAATCTCATCTGCCATTTAGATGCCCATTCCTCAATTTTATGTAAATCCCCTTGGAGGGAAAGCACATCATTATCTGATTTAATTACCTTGCACAACTTTGTGTCATCAGCGAAAATGGAGACCACACACTCCAATCCTACCTCTAAGTCATTAATAAATATGTTAAAAAGGAGAGGACCTAATACTGAACCCTGAGGAACCCCACTTACCACATTAGTCCAATTGGAGTATGTTCCATTTACAACAACCCTTTGCTTCCTGTCTTTTAGCCAGCACCCAATCCATGAGCAGATATTTACTGCAATTCCTGTATCCCTTAGTTTGCCCAATAGTCTCCCATGTGGCACTGTATCAAAAGCCTTTGCAAAATCCAAAAAGACTAAATCCACTGAGTTGCCTTGATCTATGTTCCTACTAACCTCCTCATAGAAACTAATTAGATTTGTTTGACATGACCTATCCCTCATAAATCCATGTTGACTCCTACTTATAATCCTGTTCAAATAGACATATTCTTGTATATTATCCCTTATTAACCCTTCTAAAGGCTTCCCCACTACAGAAGTGAGGCTCACTGGTCTATAATTCCCCGGATTTGCTCTTGCTCCCTTCTTAAATATAGGTATCACATCAGCTTTTCTCCAGTCATCTGGTAGAGACCCTGTGTTGAGTGAATCTTGAAAAATTAAATATAATGGTTTGGCTATTACAGAACCCAGTTCCCTTAGTACCCTTGGATGTATTCCATCAGGACGCGGGGCTTTATTAACATTTATTTTTTCCAACCTCTTTTGGATTACTTCCTGTGTTAACCAATTATTTGGCAAAGGTAGTGTAGCCCCATTATGTTGCAGTGTCCCAATCACTGGTACCTCCCTTGTATACCGAAGAAAAGAACCTATTTAGCTCATCTGCCTTTTCCTGGTCACTAATTATCAGACGGCCTGTGTCACATTGTAATGTTCCTATATCTTCCTTCCTCACCTTCTTCCCATTAATATGCTTAAAAAATATTTTAGGGTTAGTCTTACTCTCTTTTGCAATACATTTTTCATTTTCTATTTTAGCCAGTCTAATCGCGCTTTTGCAAGCCTTGTTGATTTCCTTGTATTCCTGTAAAGCAGTCTCTTTCCCCTCTTGTTTGTATAATTTAAATGCCTGTTTTTTACTCCGTATCTTGATCTTTAAATCATTGTTAAGCCACATTGGATGTGATTTATTCCTTTTACTTTTATTCCCACACGGTATATGCCGATGTGTATGTATATTTAGTAAGGATTTAAATGTTGTCCATTTATGTTCAGTGTTTTTACCTATCAGTTCTCTTTCCCAGTCTCTACTTTGTATTGCTGCCCTTAGACCGTTAAAATCTGCCCTTTTAAAATTAGGAGTTTTTGTTGGCCCCTTAAAATGTTTTTTTTTTAATTCAATCTCAAATGAGACTGTGTTGGGATCACTGTTTCCCAAAGGTTGCCCTATTTCAACATTTGATACTATATCAATATTATTTGTGATGAGTAAATCTAAGATAGCTTCATTTCTAGTAGGCTCCTAAGTTAGTCAGAGGGAGGTCCTGCTTTGGTCAGTTTGTTGTGTAATTAAAAAATATATGTTTAAACCTTTGCAGCACTCGGTTGTCATACAAACAAAAACTGGTGCAGTGATTAAACCTGCCTTTTAAATGCATGTTGGAAATATTGGGACTAAAGTCACTTGGTGAGTTTCTGTCTAAAGGCCTGATGCCATTGTTAAAGTAATGTATATTTTTTTAAATTCTATAATGACCAGACAACAGTTGTCAGCACTGCCATGCTAATATTGTATTTATAGCAACATTAGTAGTTGGGGATCTATCCCTCTTCACCTTCGCATTTCTTCTGCAGCACTGACAGCTGCAGCTACATGAACCATCCGGCAGAGGGCGCTGTGAATTTTCAGGTGCCGTCATCTTTGTTGAAAGGCAAAGAACTATTCTCCCCTCCGACGTGGTGCAACGCTTCACCTTTGCAAAATCTGACAGCTGCAATCCAGATGGCGCTGCCGAATTTGATATAAGGCGCGCCTTATATCAAATTCGGCAGCGCCATCTGTCTGTTGGCGGCGCGATTGCAGCTGTCAGATTTTGCAAAGGTGAAGAGGGAAAGGACCCTAGTTGGACTTTTTTGTTTGAAAGTGCTCAGAAGTATCTATATTAACAAGAATCCTTATTTTAGCTACAAATATATTGCCAAGTGTATGTGCCATTAGCAATGTCATCACCCCTAATAAACCTTACTGAGTAGTTGCTTTTATTTCCTTAGAGAACATTCATCATTTTCTAAAATGTCATACGTATTATGCTCACAAGTCGCAGATTAAACTAAAACATATGTCAAAAAATAAAGATCAAATCTTATCATTGACATTTTTTAGACAAGCAGTAAAAGACTGTATTTTTGTATTTTGTTACTATTTGTTAAAATAACTAATTTAATACCCAAGAAGTGCTCCCTTATTAGGAGAGTTCCAAGTAATCTCTCATCTGCTGCTCAGATTCCAAGGTGCATATCCCAGAACAGGGGTGGGGCAGTTTGGTCCTTGAGAGCCACACACAAGACTGGATTTGAAGATATCCTTTCTGTGTACAGGTGAGACAATCTTGACTGAAGAAGTGAGTGAATCACCTGTGCGATGCAGGGATATCATCAAATCCAGGCATGTGTGTGGCCCTTCAGGACTGAATTTGCCCACCCATCCCAGAACCATGAGAGAGTTCATTTATAGTGCTAATATCATATTATGTCAGTTTGTATTGATGGGTGCTCTCTACTACAGTCAAGCATTAGTTGGATGTCAGTATGCTAAGGCACAGTGGCGGCTGGTGAACTCTCCAGTTGGAGGGGCGCCAGGGCGAAACATAGCCCCTCCACTTTTTTCAAACCACACCCATTTTATAACTCCTCCCCTGATGTCATAATGACCTTTATAAGCCCCTCCCAATGACCTTATACTTGTAAAGCCCATTGAAATACATGATCAGCAATGCAGCAATGTCAAGAAGTAAAGTAACAATGTGTTAAATTCATTGGTATACAATATAGATTGAAAAAACTCATGTGACAAGACTACAGCAATATCATAATTGCACCTATATGCATTAACTGAAAAATTAAAGCAGTGACACTTACCATTAGTCGGCTCTTCTTCTCAGGGTATTCACGTTCAGTAAGTTGACCAACTAGTACAAACAAATCTGCTGCCACATAGAGTTTGCACCTGTGGTTGAAAGAAAACAAGCAAATCAATCAAACCATTCAAGAACAAAACCATACCTTAAAAACCTTAAAAGACCAAGTGGAACCATATTGGCCCCAAACATACCTTAGAAGACAAAGTGTGACCATATAGGCCCCAAACATACCTTAGAAGACCAAGTGTGACCATATAGGCCCCACACATACCTTAGAAGAACAAGTGTGACCATATAGGCCCCAAACATACCTTAGAAGACCAAGTGGAACCATATAGGCCCCAAACATACCTTAGAAGACCAAGTGGATCCATATAGGTCCCAACCATACCTTAGAAGACCAAGTGGAACCATATAGGCCCCAAACATACCTTAGAAGACCAAGTGGAACCATATAGGCCCCAAACATACCTTAGAAGACCAAGTGGAACCATATAGGCCCCAAACATACCTTAAGAGACCAATCAGGACTGTATAGGCCCAAACCAGTGGATCTTGGGATTCAAGAAAACAACAACATTTCACTTCTGTTTAGACAACACAATAATCAATGTCAAACAAACACGTTGAATTAGCATATGGATAACCATATGAGCAGTAACGCCACGCCAAGGCTTCAACAATTGTTACTGACCATTCACACACCTTTCATAGCTCCTTCCATATGCACACCCACACACCATTCATACTTTACTTACCACTAGTTATTTTTGGTAGTGAGGTGGTGCCATTTCTGAGAACTTTACTTACCCTTGAAGGATGCCTCCAATTCCTTCAAACCAATGCATTCACCTGCTCCAGGGCCATGGTGCTTCTTAAATACCTTTTTATTCTCTTCAATGTGGAGAAGCATCTTTCTGATTCTTCAGTAGTATTCGGTATTGTAAGGAGGATTCCTTATAGCTTCACTGTCTCTGTGGAATCATTATGCAGATTAAATTGATGGTAAAGTTGGTGCAGAGCAACAGCACTCGTACAGACATGAAATTCTGGCTTACCATACAGAAGTGACAGCTACCCTTGGAAGTGCCTCCAATTCCTTCAAACCAATGCATTCAACCGCTCCAGGGCCATGGTGCTTCTTAAATACATTTTTATCCTCTTCAATGTGGAGAAGCATCTTTCTGATTCTGCAGTAGTCTTCGGTGTTGTAAGGAGGATTCCTTATAGCTTCACTGTCTCTGTGAAATCATTATGCAGATTAAATTGATGGTAAAGTTGGTGCAGAGCAACAGCACTCGTACAGACATGAAATTCTGGCTTCCCGTACAGAAGTGACAGCTACCCTTTGAAGTGCCTCCAATTCCTTCAAACCACGCCAAGGCTTCAATAATTGTTACTGACCATGCACAAACCTTTCATAGCTCCTTCCATATGCACACCCACACACCGTTCATACTTTACTTACCACTAGTTATGTTTGGTAGTGAGGTGGTGCTGCTTAACGCAGTTTATCTTTGCACACCCTGGGGGTATGCATTCTTCTTTGCTTCAATCACTTGTATTTACATTTTGCAAGGCGATCTTTCAAAGAACAAAACTTCTCAATGGTTTTTTCATTGAAGTCTGGGATCTCGGAAATCAGTTGCTTTTCCATTGAGAGCATCGCCAATGCATTCAACCGCTCCAGGGACATGGTGCTTCTTAAAAAGGTTTTTATCCTCTTCAATGTGGAGAAGCATCTTTCTGATTCTGCAGTGGTCATCGGTGTTGTAATCAGGATTCTTAATAATTTCACTGTCTCTGTGAAATCATTCTGCAGATTAAATTGATGTAAAAGTTTGTGCAGAGCAACAGCACTTGTACAAGCATGAAAATCTGTCTTCCCATACAGAAGTGACAGCTCAGTGCGTAATTGTTCCTTCTTCAGTATTGGATATGCTTGCACAGTGTTTTCCAGAGCTTGGGTTGGAAAGCAAGTGTCATGGGTTTTATACAAGTCACTTTGAACAAGTTTGGCACTGACTAGGTGATTTGAAAATGAACAACGTTCTTTTGCATGAACCACCACTATGTCACATACCTCTCTTGAAAGTTGTCTCAAGGTTGAGATCTCCATACTCCGTCTGTGGAATGTTACATCGCTAGGCAAACTTGCTTCTATCTCGTCAACAGAATTACGGATTTTCTGGATGCTGCTGACAAAGTCTTCTGTGACTTTTTGGATATAAACAGTATCCGTGTCTCGCTTCTGAAGCTGACTATAGAGGATGTCAACATGTGGCATTATTAAATGAAATAATTTAAGGAAGTAAAGGAACTCCCTGTCTTCCAGCAATCCAATGAAACCTGCGGCTTCATGTATAGATGTTTGATCAAAGTTTAGACATGCTTCAATTGTCTGGAAACACTCAAGTAGCGCATCTCTGTTATCGTAGATGACGTTCACGGTCCTAACGTTGAAGTTCCATTGTGTCGGTGCACCTCTTGGAAGTCTTCTACCAACTACCTCATCCAGAACTCCAGTCCTTTTTGGAGAGCGTGAAAAAAAAGATGGTATGCCGCCTATGTTGGAAAAAAAACTCGAACTCTTCCAATCCTTGAAACTGCTTTCTCCATTATTAGGTTCAGTTGGTGAGCATAGCAATGGACGTAGTGTGCGTTCGGGTACACGTCTTTTATTTTTCTTTGAACTCCTCCTTGATCTCCACGCATCACACTGGCACCATTGTAGCTTTGAGCTATGAGTTTCATCTTGTCTTCTGGCTCTGGGAGAACAGTATTCAGACTTTCCAGCACAACAGCAGCAATCGAGTCTGCATCCGTTGCTTTCATTTCCGTGAAGCCATCAAATCTTTCCACCACTTGATGCTTCTTGTCAATGTAGCGATAGACTACAACGCACTGTGTCCTAGCGGAAATATCGGTTGTTTCATCCGCTTGGATTGCCACAAACTGGGCTTCCTTAAGCTCTTGGTGAATCACTTCCTTAATAACTTCATGCATGCAGTCCAGTAGCCCATTCTGCACGGTTTTGGACGTGCCCTTAAACACAGTTGCAGTCTTCAAATGCTGTTCCATTGCACTAT